>OY755041.1:61791349-62176349 GCA_963576565.1 Aspidapion aeneum
AGCTTCGATCGGCTATTAGAAGATGCTATAGCAGAAGTCCTGCAGCAAAGAAAGAGCTACTGCGATGCGAGTAGAAAGAATTAGGAGAGGATGTTCAAAGAATAGAAAAGTGAAGCAGTCATAGCTGGCTTTGGAAACAATGGCAAATTTAAATTCGCGGATGCGAATTTTCCAATGCGCATGCGTGTTTTGTCATATAGACATGCAGCTGCTATGTGGGTGAAGGCCATTTTGCGGTGTTTTGCGTTTGTCGTGTAAAATTATGTTTTTTTCTGTGAAAAATGGGAAATAATTCACGTAAAACATGTGCGGTTTGTGGAAAAATATCCGGAAGAAGTAAGGCAGTGCCATTCCATAGGTAACTACTGGTATTTTTCTTTATAATTTGTTAATAAAGTTAAGCGTGGTTTTTAGATGCCATTAAACATTCTTCATGGTGTCATAAATCTGCACAATCGGTGTTAGAAAAACTACAATTTTAACCCACAATTTGATAAATTTTCACCCAATCAACTAGTTTTGCAATAAAATAATAGACATAAGCCTAAACATTTGACAATTGTCAAATAATGTATTGACGTAACGGAGTATGTTCCAAAATCACCAAAACTGACGCATGCCGAGTAACCGAAATCCTGTCTACCCGAAAAAGAAACATAAAGACTTAATAGGGGTCTTGGGTTCAACCATCGCCCATATTTATGCTCTAACGTATTTGCTCACGATATACAAATGGACAAGGAGTTGGAGGCGAGAAAACGTTTCCCAATGTACTAAATGTTTCTTACCGTTTGATTGAACTCTACCTAGAATCCTCTCATAATGTTTTGTTTCCACGGCCAAGTCAGCCACGCATACTTTAAAAAGACTTTCATTAGCTGCATTTTTGTAATTCCTAAAAAGAAGAAAATTTATAATATTTTTGGCATTTTAACATCCTTAACTAGTGAAGGAAAGATATTAAAATCGAATAAAACTATTTTTTTTAGATTACTTGTGACTTATCTAATTAGAGTGTTTTTGAATAAAAAAATAAAATATTGTCATGATGTCTGTCTGTCGCAGCTTGGATTTAAACTAAGGTGTAGAAAGTAATATATTTTAACACCTAGTATTTTTACCTTCAAAGCCCGCGCAAGAATGGCAGTATTGTTTTCGATGAAATTTTTTTTTAAGATAACGTTGAAAATTTGTTATTTGGGTGTATTTTGATCTTAGTAATATCGTCGTGATGTCTGTCCGTGTGTGTGTATGCATGTCTGTCCATAACATGATAGCTCCTAAACCGCTAAACCGATTTTCATGAAATGTTTAGGTAAAATAGTGTACAATACTGTAGAGATTTTGGTCAAAATCCATTAATGCTAATGACAGTTTTTTGACAGTTTAAAACTTGAAAATATTGTCAAATTACATACATGACAATATGCTAACTTCTAAACTTTCTTGAGCAAGTTTTTCTCAATAATTTATGTTATTACTAAAATCTTCGTGAGAGTTTGAGATATTTACAAAAACTCTTTTCACGACTGATTCACTGATGAGTTCACATGGATCCATTTATTTTAAATTAGAAGATACATAGATAGCCACTTACAGATTGACCAAACGTCCTAAGCGACCAATATTACTAAAATTTTTTAAAAAATTTCATTTTGTCAAAATTTTCAGAAATTTTTAGTACACGGTTGGTCTAAAGACCTATTTCAACAAAAAAAATTAACTTTTGAAACAAATATTTTTGACTACTACATGAAATTCCATTAAAACGAAAATCTTGTCAATAGCCCTTTTCGAGAAATAAGTCAAAATGTAGTTTTTCTTGAAATTGATCATCATCAAATCCTGAATTTGGGCTAAGTAGGCTTAGGATAAAGACCTTTTGTTAATCTCAGTTAAAAAATTTTGAAAAATCCTTTAGGGACGGAGAAAAGGGGGATAGTTTACTATAAACCATGGCTTGTGACGTATCTAATTAAAGATTTTTTAACCTGGCTTATATAAAATAAATTTTAACTAAATATTAACTGTAGATCTTAAATCGGATGTTAAATGTTAAAAATTACAAAAAGTTTAAGAAATTTTAAGTTTATTTATATGATTTAGAAGAAAAACAACCACTTACAAATCGCTAAATTAACGTTATTATTAAATGCAAAAACACACCTAGATCGGATATATTTATAATTTGTGGTATTATTATTTATAATAAACCTTTTTCAAAAAGTACTCAAAGCATAATGGACTTACTCAGTTGCCTGGTTGTTTTTATTTTTTTATAACTAAGATTAGCAAAAGGGGTTTATCCTAAGCCTATTTAGCCCAATTTAGGATTTATACAAAATAAATATAGACATACTAGAATTGGGGGTGATCAATTCGAGAAAAAATATATTTTGGCACATTTCTCGCCACAAGATTTTCGTTTTAATGGAATTTTAACTAGTACATCACTGCCTATTGAAAAATATTTGTTTTAAAAATGTTATATTTTTTTTTGTTGAAATCGGTCCCCAGATTAACCGTGAGTATGTAAGAAGCTTGTGATTTTGAATCACAGACTGTAATAAATCATATAGAGCGTGTTATTGAATAACATGCTAATATTTAAGGAAGTAATTCTTGGGTCCATTTTAAGAAAAAACCTTTATATGAACAAATGTATCTCCTAAACTTCTTAACTTTTGAGATATATTAAAAGCTTTTAAAAAAATACCCTTTTTATTAATATCTGTGATACTATTTTAGATATATTTTTGTGAAAATTGGTTCGGTTCAAGAGGTATTTAGTGATGTTGTAATGGATAGGGTGAATAGATTTTCTTCTTTAATTCATAGCGGACTGTAACTTTCTTTAGGTGTAATTTTCTTATTTAATATTTCTTGATCGCGCAACCATACAAAAGCAAGATAAAAAATGGCACCTACCTTTTGATGGCTATTTTTCTCCTTGCGGGCCCGCTCTTGAAGTAGTCTCACGTTCAGTCTTTGGATTGAGGATGGTAGCACTTAATAACTAAGGTTTTTATGTTTAATAGTTAATTTTCGAAAGAAAATTAGTCTTCGAAAGAAGAGAATTATTTTTCACGAGTTCACGTGTTTTATCGCTTGACAGAATGTGTCATTTCATGCGCCGTTTGCGCATGTCCTTAACACCTGCGTTGTTTCGACGGCGCAAGGTGCCACTATTTGAATTTGTATGGCTAATTATTTTTGAGGCGAAATAGATAAATTATAAATAAAATAAAACTAAAGAAAATTGCAGTAACATTTCCCGCCACCGAAAACAAATGTTTTCAATTATAGTACTTTAGTAGCAAAAAAAAACGGGTTTATGCGTTTTTTAGTAAAAAATAGAAAAAAAAAAGATGATTCCAAACATTGTTTGAACAGAAAAAAAAATAATAATTTTTTTCCTATTTTGAAAAGAAATTTATATTTACAATTAAACTAAAGAAATTAAAATTTAATATTTTAATTTTAATCTGAAGCCATAGGCAAAGGGCACAGTTTAACTATAGGTCGCTTAAATAACCCGGTTTTAGTTTTCACCGTAACAACCCTTACATGCCCATCTCGGCCGGGGTGTAACTCGACTATGCGTCCAAGTAACCAATGAATTGGTGGCTCATTTTCATTTTTAATGAGTACCAATGTATTCAATTCAATGTTGGGGTTTGGCTCGTGCCATTTTGACCTTTGTTGCAGGGTGTTCAAATATTCTGATTTCCATCTCTTCCAGAAATCTGTGTTCAACCTTTGTATAAGTTGCCAACGAGATAAGGAATTTAGTTTTAAATGAGAAAGATCTGGATCAGGAACTGAATTTAGTGCAGATAACGTAAGAAAATGCCCTGCAGTCAAAGGAGCTAAGTCGTTCGGGTCAGAGCTTTGCGCCCATAAGGGTCTGCTGTTTAGCAATGCTTCAACATCGGTTAAAAGAGTATAGTACTCCTCAAAGTTAAATATTTGATCACCGATAACACGAAGTAAATGGCTTTTAACGGATTTTACTCCAGCTTCCGCAAGCCCATTGAAATGTGGGGCAGCAGGTACATTGAAAAACCAAGAAATTTTTAAATGATCTGCGGCGTGCTTTGAAAGCTCGGTAAGCTCCTTGTAAGCTCCCTTGTATGTAGTTGCGCAGTCAGAATAAATATTGGTGCAAACTCCTCTTCGATTGACAAATCTCCGAAAAGCAGCAATGAAAGCCTCTGAAGTTAGGTTAGAAACTAGTTCGAGATGAATAGCTTTAGAAGCTGTGCACACAATCACTAAAATGTAAGCCTTATGAATGACTAATTTACGCCCTTGAGCTAATTTTATAGGTCCAGCGTAGTCAATGCAAACATTTGAAAAACATTTCAGCTGTGATATTCTGAAGCTTGGAAGGTCACCCATGTAGGGGGTAAGAGCTTTGGGTTGAGTGCGATAGCACTTAACGCAAGATGATAAAACCTTTTGAATAACTCTACGTGCTGAAAGTACCCAAAACTGTTGTCTAAGTAAATACATAGTTGTATTAAATCCTGGGTGCAAGTAGGTTAAATGAATATTTTGAATGAGCAGCTTGGTAAGGGTGCTATCACTTGGTAATAGTAGGGGGTGTTTTACATCATATGATAATGTGATTGAATTCCTAATCCGCCCGCCAACTCTAATACGATTTTGGGGGTCGAGAAAAGGCGCTAATTTGCGATATGGTTTTGGTAAAAGTTCATTATTTTGAATTTTTAAGAAGATATCAGAAAAATGTTGATTTTGCACGTACTTGACAAGTACAAGTTGTAATTCAAAAAGCGTAATAAAACCAGTGCGTTTAGTGTCCTGATGCTTAATGTTGAAAAAGTATCTGTGCCAAATAGCAATAATACGTTGAATTTGTAAAATAGATGAATAATTATGTAAAAGATCGTTTAAAATATCATTATTCAGAATTGTGGCCAAAACCTGTATTTTCTCTTCCTCTAAAACAGAACTAGTAATATTCGATTCTGACAGGGAAGCTAAATTCCATTCAGAGCGAGGAGAACATATCCAGGGGGGACCGGTAAACCATAAACAATGATTAAGTAAATTATCTGGAGTTAGGCCGCGACTGGCGCAGTCGGCTGGGTTCTCCAGAGTTCGGATATGATACCAGGGAATATCTGGAATGGTTTCCTGGATGTGACTGACTCTATTAGCCACAAAAGTTTTCCACCTATGCGGAGAGTTAGAAATCCAAGCCAGGACTACCTCTGAGTCAGAAAATGCTAAGATCTCATCGATTGTTATCATTGGCGAATAAATGTCAAGGACAAATCGAAGCAGATCAGCAAGGAGCGTAGCTCCCAATAGCTCCAGTCGAGGAATCGAAACTGTTTTGAGTGGGGCTACCTTGCTTTTTGCAATAACAAGGGAAGATTTGATTTCGTTTAATAATTCGATACGTAGATATATAGCGCATGCGTAGCCGCGCTCTGAAGCGTCGCAAAATGCTAAAATTTGGCAACGTTGTATGTTAGATGAAAAAATGTATCTAGGGAGAGAAATCTCCGATAAACTAGAAAACTGTGAGTTAAATTGTAACCAAGTTTCGCAGATGTGGGGTGGGGGTTGATCATCCCAATTGATTTTTTGCTTCCAGAGTTCTTGCATTATTGATTTTGCGAGAAGAGTTACTGGCGATATGTATCCGCAAGGATCGTATATTTTAGCAATTACAGAGAGGATTTTACGTTTTGTTAACGGACTATTATCTTGATTGCATTTATATGAAAATGTGTCTGACGAAGGGTTCCACTGCAGCCCTAAGACCTTAATACTAGAAGGAACTTGACAATCTGAAGGAGACAATGATGATAGCAATCTTGGGTCATTGCTTGCCCACTTACGTAGTTCAAACCCACCGGATTTTAGCAAGCCAATCAGCTCTTTTTGTAGCGCTTGCGCAGAAGACAAATCAGAACTGCCCGTACAGACATCGTCCATGAAAACGTCTTGAAGAACTACTTTTGCAGCATTTGGATACTTATTTTTCTCTTGAAAGGCTAACTCTCGTAAGGTTCTGATTGCTAAGAAAGGGCTTGAAGTGAGTCCGAAAACAACAGTATTTAAACGATATTCTTTTAGGGGTTCATTGGGGTGGAAACGCCACAATAAACGCTGATAATCTCTATGTTCGGGTACTAAATTGATTTGCAAAAACATTTTTTGAACATCACTAAGAATTGCTATAGAATGAAAACGAAACCTTAATAAAATAGTTGTAATATCTGCATGAAGTTTAGGGCCTGGTAAAAGGGTCTCATTTAAGCTATAATTCTTACTTCCAATTGAAGATCCATTAAATACAATTCTCAAACGCGTGCTTGTACTATCGGGTTTTAGTACCCCGTGATGTGGTAAATATGAAACATTCATTGATTTCGGTTCATTATTTGAAATAAGGCTCATGTGTCCGTTTTTTAAATATTCGAGCATAAAATCTGAATACATGGAATACATTTCAGGATTTTTAAGAAGTCTAGATTCTAATGAAGTGAAACAACGGTAAGCTCTAGAAAACGTGTCACCTAAGTCGGGTTCAGAGTGCCTAAAAGGTAAAGCTACCATGAATCGTCCCGTGCTATCACGTGATACCGTATTTTGATAAATTTCCTCAGCTTTTTTCTCATCCGGGGATAAATAGCTTTTTTGAGGAATCGATTCAAGCTCCCAGAACTTCCTAAGAGTCAAGTCTAGAGAGTTATCGAAAGCGGTAAAGTAGTTTTCGATTTTTAAGGGATTGGATTGATAAGATATGTTTTGTTCGACCCTGCCTAACAACACCCATCCCAGCTCCGTCTCTAGGGCGACTGGTTGACCTTGACACCCCGAAATACGACCTGATTTAATAATTTGGGAATAAATCTCGGCGCCTAGAAGTAGATCAACAGGGGCTGGTTTGTAGAAGAAGGGGTCGCCTAGTTTAATGTTTGAAAGATAATTCCAATTTCTTGGATTAATTTGGACACTAGGTAAAGAAGAGCATAATCTTTGAACGACTAAACCGTTAAAGGAAAATGTGGGATCAGTTTTTCCAACTGGACGAATAGTGCATTGCGTCATACCTTTTGTTGAAGAAGAAGATTGATTTATTCCTAGAATAGGAACAGATAATTTTTTCCTAGATAAACCTAACCTATTTAAGCAGTTTTCGCTGATAAAAGAGGCTTCGCTGGCGTTGTCTAGGACGGCTCTCACTACTTGATAGTTCCCGCGTGCATCGAGGATTTCTACAATAGTGGTAGACAATAGTACTGTGCTTTGACAGTTTGGGGTGAATGAGGTATAACAGTTGGTTTGGTTAGGTTGTTGTCGAGATGTATTTTGCGTTAATTGTTGATTTTGTTGCGAAGTAGAAGGATATTGACTTTGATTGATTTGTTGTTGAGATTGATCTTGAATTGGTTGCATTTGTGACTTAAAATTAGATTGATTAGAATGCTGCATGCTAGTTAAGGTTGGGTTAATATTCTGCTGAATATTTTTATCATAGAAAGGTATTTGATTTGAATCGATATTATTAGGATATAAACTATAATTTGATTGTTGATTTTGCGTTGGTGACTGAATACTTGAAATAAATGAAGAAGTTTGCATGTTAGGTTGGGCTGGGTTAAATCGAGTTGTGACGTCACATAATAAACTATGGTGACGTAACCCGCAGGATTTGCAATTAAAAGGCGATAAGCAATCTTTTAAAAGAAAATGATTTGATCTTAAACAGTTGCCACATATATTATTTTGTCTCACGAAAGCGAGACGATCAGCTGGAGTTTTTTGTAAAAAAACTTGGCATTGAGAAAAAGGATGTACCGAAAGGTTACATAACTTGCATTGTTTTGATATTTTTGTTTGAAAGTTGCTTTGATTATGATTATTAAAGTTTGGTAAAATTTGTTGTTTTTGTGGTATGCCTGTCATAAAGGAGTTTTTGAAATTATTGTTATTATATGAATTTGGTTTTGAACTATTGTAGTTACCAGATCCAAAACTTTTAGATTTTTTTTCCATATTTGATACTGAAGGCTGAAAGTACTGAACCGATTCTAGTGCTTGGCACTGTTTTTCTAAAAACTCATATAGATCGGTGTAACTAGGAATTTCCTTTTCAGTATGGCAAACCTCAAAGGCTGATCTAGTGGGAGTATCTATTTTTCCCAGCAATAAATTAAACAACGGAAACTGCCAATCTTTTGTATTAAATTCTAAGGCATTCAGGGCCTCTAGATTTTCAGTAAACGTGTCCAAAATATTTCTAAGATCTTTAGAGCTCTGATTTGATTTCATGGAGGAAACATGCACAATGGAATTCCAATATGACGTAGCTAAAAGGCGCTTATTGTTGTACCTTTTTTGTAGATTTGAAAAGGCAATTAAATAGTTACTATCCGTAACTGGTAACGACTTTACCAAATTTAATGGTTCACCCTGCAATAAAGTAATTAAATACCGAAATTTTGAGGCATTCGATAGTGCAGGATTTTTGTCTATTATACTTGAAAAAAGATCTAGAAAAGTCGGCCATTTTAGCATTGAGCCCGTAAAAACCGGAATTGAAGGTTTAAAACTTTCAAAACTATGACTGGTGGGAGTAGGCGCAGAGGACTGCGGCCTAGAAGTGCCTGGAATTGGAAATAACTTACAAAATATTGCTTTTGCTTGAAAATAAAAAGTGTCACAATTTTTTCTAATTGCATCTTCCGCATCGAAATTTTTATCGTCGGTCAGCAACCCCAGCAATTCGTTATGGAGATGTTTAAACTCAAAATATTGATCTTCCAAAGTTTCAAAAGCAATTTGAAAGATAGGGCGCTCGGCTTCATCATCCTTGGCTTTTACCGCCAAAGTATAGATTTCAGTGATCCTAGTCAAAGCGATTTTTCTTTTTCTAGTAAATGTTTTTAGTTCTGCATCCCCCATTTTGATTGGTAAGTATTTTTTTTGTATTGACTTGGTTTTAAATTATTGAAAAAAAAGGTATCTATTTTAAAACAGTTTTTGAGTTTTTGATTTTTTGTAATTGGTTACTTGGATTTTGATTTATTTAAACACTTTTATTTTTTTTGCACTTTAGCGCACTAAATATGTTTAAAATCGCGGAAACGCGAAACCGAAAGGCGATATTTGATATAAGATTTGTATTTTATTTTTGCATTAAATCAAATTTTGAAAACACAAAATTCCGGAATAAATAAATGCATTAAATTTATCTATCGATAGTAGGTAGTAAACAAGACTGACCGTGAAGTTTTTATTTTAAATTTAGAAGGCCACACACACACGCACACATACGTAGGTATCAAGGAAACTTGATTACCTACAACTAAACTGTGCTCCGTTTGATAAGAATGAAGCCCAATATGGCGTTCAAGAAAAATTAGAATATTTTTAAAAACGCTTTTTCATAGCCTAGATGCGGCTCGGAGGTCCATAAAATGTAATGGATAGGGTGAATAGATTTTCTTCTTTAATTCATAGCGGACTGTAACTTTCTTTAGGTGTAATTTTCTTATTTAATATTTCTTGATCGCGCAACCATACAAAAGCAAGATAAAAAATGGCACCTACCTTTTGATGGCTATTTTTCTCCTTGCGGGCCCGCTCTTGAAGTAGTCTCACGTTCAGTCTTTGGATTGAGGATGGTAGCACTTAATAACTAAGGTTTTTATGTTTAATAGTTAATTTTCGAAAGAAAATTAGTCTTCGAAAGAAGAGAATTATTTTTCACGAGTTCACGTGTTTTATCGCTTGACAGAATGTGTCATTTCATGCGCCGTTTGCGCATGTCCTTAACACCTGCGTTGTTTCGACGGCGCAAGGTGCCACTATTTGAATTTGTATGGCTAATTATTTTTGAGGCGAAATAGATAAATTATAAATAAAATAAAACTAAAGAAAATTGCAGTAACAGATGTATAACATGTTTTATTCTATTTTGACTACTGGCGTTCGTGTGGGAACTGTCCTCGGTATTTTTGAAAATAATAATTAACACTTTGTATCTCAAAATTTAAGACATTTAGGACATAATATATGTTATACTTTAAAGTTTACTTTTAACTTTTTAAAAAAACTTTATTTTGATTAAATACAATATAGGACTTAAACGTTATAATTGAACGTGTACTTAAGAACGATTCTAAAGAGAATGACTTAACATTACAATGATTTGAGTTTATATAAAGAAAATGTGCTGATTAAGCAATGGAATAATTCCTTAATATTCTAGACTTAAACTAAAGTGCAATTCGGCAGGAATGCACGTGTTGTTTATTCCGTGAGAGACGCAAGTCAGCAGAATGGTCTTCTTATCTTGAAAGGTTCTGAGAAATAAAGTGTTGATTCGGCTTGAATGCACGTGTTGTTTATTTCATGGGAAACGCAAGTCAGCAGAATAAGCTTCTTATCTGGAAGGTTCTCGGGTTTCATAGAAGGTTCTGGTTTCTTCTAAGTGTAGGCAGGATATTTTCATATAACAGCTCCCCTCTTTTTGAAAAAGTTGGCGTTATACGGCAACTTTTATTAAGATGATTGATTGATCATTAATTTTGCATTGGGTTCGATTTCTTCTTCGATTTGATCTTCGATGTGTATGCTTGGCCTTCTTTTTGGTAAGATATTCGATAAATTCCTAATTCTTTGTAGATTAGGTTTTGGAAATGGTGGAAAGTCATTACCATTATCATTATCGTTATTGGTATTATTACCATTTCTTGTTCTTCGGCGTCTTCGACATTTGTTAATAATGTAAAGAATTACTAGTAGTACTATCAATGTTATTGTAATGATAGTAAACCAATCAATGTGTTTTTGAATGAATGGTTGATTGATCATTTTATCTAATTCTTCTGAATATTGGTTAAGATTATGTTGTGCAATATTCAGATCTTCGACGTTTATTTTGCTTAACTTTAATGGTTTTAGGCCTTGAATTTTGGGGATTGCAGGCATATCTTTACAACAAGTATATGGAATATTGATTATTGGTGAATTTATTTATTCGAAGGTACTTTCTTGAAGTATGGTTTCAGAATGAATTCTCGTACTTCCAATAAAAGCATTGCATGTTGATTTGAAACGAACTATACTATTGGTTTCAATTAATTTCGTAATGATTTCTTGATTCTTGCATTTGATATTGGTAGGTACTGGTTCTGACATAGTAACTAGCCATTGATTTTCTTCAAGTGGTTGAACATTGTAGCCTTGTGCATAGAAAATGGTTGTTTGACATGTTTTCGGCAGCTGAGTTTGTTGCTTCAATAGTTGAGCTTCACAAATAGCATCACTGTCGATGGGATACGGAAGTACTTTGGAACAGAGCTTCATTCTTCTTTCGATGATCTTGCAGTGGTCCACGTGGTGGAAGGTGACGAAAAACATTGAATCATCGTCACGCGCAATAAATTTATTAATTGTTGATATAGTATGGTGAAGACCTGTTCGATTATCTAATATTGGTATTGGGTAAAGTCTGTATAAAGTATAAGTAGAAGGGTCTATAAGAGGTATTTTAAGAACAAATACTATTTTTGATTCAGTTTGAAAAGCACTAAGTTCAATTAAATTAATGTATTGGGCTACCGTTGAGATTGATATTGGTAAAGGCAAATTATTTTTTTGTAATGAATGAGAAATCTTTTTCAATGAATCTACCAAATCCGATGGTTTTATTATTGAACCATGCAATATTTTTAAACGTGCAAAAGTTACTGCGTTTAACGCGTCATTTAATGAATCTTTAATAAAGGTGTAACTTTCCATAAGCGATTCGCATAAATCTAATGCTTTTATTTGTGCTTCTGCATAGGCAGCGTTATCAGAAATCGAAGTGACTAAATATTGAATTAATTTAATATCATGATTAAACGTTTCTTCATCAATTTGTAATTTTTGTAAAGTCGTATTAAAACTTTTAATAACAGAGGTTGTTACTGAAATTTGTTTTTGCAATAATCTTTCAATATTTTTCTCATCAGTCGATACTTTATTAATACAATCATTAAAGTATTCTCCGTCTGATGCATCTAAATTTCCTGTAATAGATTTCCAAATAGTTCCGATGCCATTAAATATTCCACGTTTTTGCCTATATGATTTTTCTTTTGCATCCGAGATAAGTTCTTCGTATTTAATATTAACGTAATTAGAAATTTGTTTTAAAAGGCTAACATGCGTTTTAATTTGCGATTTGAAATTTGCAATTTGATTATTATTGATTGAAAAGCGATCCATAAAGGTATCTAAAATTTTGTCGTTATGTTCAATTGCTTTCTTAAAGGGTAAAAGATCTTTGTAAACAACAAGTGTCCATTCATTATTAGAAATTCTGATAAGGGATTCTTCATGATAAAATAGTCTTAGTGTATTATTTATTGGTAATATTGAATATTGACTGGAAACGATTGAGATTATTCCCATTCATCTAAAATAAAAGATTTTTATTTTATTCAAAGCACGGTTTTAACCTATCAAAATTAACTTTGGTTAATTGATTTGTTTGTGGGTTTTTAAGTGTTGCAGAATTACGATGTATTTCTAAAATTTCAAAAGGACCATTAAATAAATTTTCTGATTTTGATTTGATTTGTGATTCTTTAAGCCAAACTTTGTCTCCTACATTAAATTCAGGGAGATTCTTTCGTACGTGTTCGTCAAATCGTTCTTTCGATTTTTGTTTCGATTGATCAGTTCTATTTCTAGCTAATTTGTAAAAATAGTCCATTCTATTATTTAAATCGCGTACATATTTAGATATCAATTGTTCTTGATTATAAAGTTTTTCGGGGGGTCTACTTGATGTATGTCCGAAAACGAGTTCGTAAGGGGTAAATCCGTGTGTTTTGTTTTTTGTATTATTATAGCAAATTACTGCGTATGGAAGAACGCTAAAACAATGATCTTCAGGGTTTTCTTGTTTATTGATTCTAATCATTTCGCAAAGGGTTGCGTGAAATCGTTCTAGTGAACCGTTTGACTGTGGATGTGCTACGCTAGAAAATGTTAACTTAACATCGTATAGGGTACATAAATCTTTTAAAAGGGTATTATCAAATTCTTTGCCATAATCGCAATGTATTCGTAAGGGTTCACCGAAATGTTGGAAAAATAGTAAAATGCTTTTTTATCACTCATTGCGTAAGCTTGTGTAAATTTTATTAATTCATCCCGTACCGTTAACGCGTAATTTCTGGTGGGGTATTCGAAAATATCGATATTGATTCGTTCAAAAGGGGTACGTGGTGTTTCTGTTACAACAAAGGGTCTGCTTAGATTTTTACGAACAATTTTTACTTTTTGACAAGTTTCACATTTTTTTATGAAATCTACGTTTTTTGTTAAACCACGTCAATTATATTTTTCTCTAATGCGTCTAACTGTTTCATTTATTCCACGGTGTAGGTTGCTTTTTCCTAAGTGATAATTTTCTAAAATTATTGGGATTTCATCTTCGTCGGGGGTTGTTATTATATTTTGGCAAATTTTTAATTTTATGTCTTTATCAGAAAAGATGTAAGATAGCATCTCTAAAGTTGGTAAATCTAGATTGTTTTCGATGCAGTATGTTTTGTTAATTTCAAATTCATTTTGGTCTTTAAAAAGGCAATAAAATAAGTGTTGTGAACAATCATCATTATCGAATGGTAGGGCTATAATAAAATATTTACGTTCTTTAACTGTTTTGCTAGAAACAATATTAATTTCTAATTCTTCAAGGTGGAATTCTTCTTCAAAAATATCGTCAATGATTTTGAAATGTAAATCTTCCATTTTATTTTGTCGGAAAAAGGTTACTATTAATTTATTTGATTTATCTAATAATTGATCATTCGAGGTTTCGATTTTAGAATAATCAATTAGGGAACGCGTCTTGTAAAGTTCAACAAATCTGTTAAATTCATCTGTTATTTTTTGATCATCTTCTTCGTTAAAAATTGGTTCTTGATCGTTATTTTCGTTGTTTGCAAAAATTTTAATGTTTGATTTAAAGTCTATACAGTCTTTGAAATGATTGATTTTTATTCGCGATAAAGCGTCTGCATTTTTATTGATTTTACCGGGTTTATGAATGATTTTAAAACTATATTCTTCTAATTTTAATCGCCAACGTGCTAATCTGCTACCGGGGTCTTTAATTGAAAGTAGCCAGGTTAGAGGTCTGTGATCGGTGACTATAGTGAATTTTCTACCAAAAAGGTAAGGTCGAAAGTGTTTTACGGACCATACTATTGCTAATAGTTCTCTTTCAATAGTGGAGTATTTAGTTTCTGCACTACAAAGGGTTCCCGATGCAAAAGCTATCGGAAGGTCTTTACCAATTGGACCTTGTGAAAGTACGGCTCCTATCGCAAATGCGCTCGCGTCTGTAGTTAAAATGAAAGGTTCTTCAAAATTTGGATAGATTAATATTGGATCAGAAATTAATGCATTTTTGAGTGTTTCGAAAGCTTCTTTACATTCTTTAGAAAAAATAAATTTAGTATCTTTTTGAAGAAGTTTTGTTAAGCGAAGTCCGAGAAATGATTTTACGTCACGAGGATTTTTTAATTCTGGAAAGTTTTGAATACATTTTACTTTATCAGGGTTTGGTTTTACTCCATTTTCGGTAATTAAATGTCCGAGGTATGCTACTTCTTTTCGTAAAAACTCGCATTTGTCAGGTTGAATTTTTAAATTTGATTTTCGTAATCTTTGGAAAACTTCGGAAAGACGTGAAATGTGTTCATGAATTGTTGGTGAATAAACAATAATGTCGTCCATATAAACTAAACAACGTTCATTTAGAATGCCTAATAAAATGTTATCCATCACACGTTGAAATGTGGAGGGTGCATTTTTTAAACCAAATGGCATACGAACAAATTCGTAGTGTCCATTTTCGACTGAAAAGGCTGTTTTTTGAATATCTTTTTGATCAATTTCAATTTGATGAAAACCGGATGCTAAATCAAGTGTTGTAAAATATTGACATTTACCTAACTGATCTAATAAATCTGAAATATTTGGAAGTGGATATTTATCGTCAACTGTTACTTCATTCAGTTTTCTATAATCGATTACTACTCTCCATTTTTGTTTGTTAGAGGCGTCAAGTTTTTTTGGGACTACCCAAACAGGTGATGACCACGGGGAAATTGATGGTCGGATTATTTTTTGATCGAGCATTTTATTAATTTGTGTTTTTACTTCCTCTTTGTGTATTTGAGGGTACCGATATGATTTAGTAAAAATTGGATGAGCATTGTTGGTTTCAATTGTATGTTTGATTTCATTAGTGAAGGTTAATTGATCTCCTTCGATATAGAAAATATCAGAAAATTCAAAACAAAGATTTGAAATTAGTTCTTTCTCTTCGTAATTTAGATGTTCTAGTCTTAATTGATTTTTAATAAGGTCGATTCTATCAATGAGTTCGTCTTCATTGGTATTAAAATTTAAAATATCGTGAACACTTGGTATGGGTTCGAAAGACAAGTTGTTGAAATTTATTGTTTTAGGAATAGCATTGGGATTTATTACTGACGTATAAAATTCACCATTTTCGTTAATGTGGACTAGGGCGTTTGGTAATCTTACTTTTTCTATTTCTTGACCAATTAAAATAGCATCTGTGTTTTTTAAATTACATTTTAATTTAAAAACTTGTTCGGTTCGCGGTTCTAGAGATATTTGATTTTGAAAATTAATTTGATTTATATTTATTCGCGGTTTTGGTATTGGTGGCGTTTTTTGATTTTGAATTAATCTTGGTTTAGGTATTGGTGGTATGTTTTGATTTATTATTTGATTTTGAATAATTTCGGGATTTTGTTCGAAAGTTTTTTCTGTTACTTGAATTAAAGGTATTATTTTAAAATTGGTGCATAGCTGTTTTGAATTTAAATCAATTACGCACTGGTAATGTTCAAGAAAATCGAGTCCTAATATTCCGTCAAATTCTATGTCTAAATTACAAATATAGACTTTTAGTGGATTGTCTTTAGCGAATGGGATTAAAACTGATTGAGTGATTGGAATTTTTTCATCGGTTATTCCTTGTACTATTACATTTTCTGCAAATCGATTATTATAATTTTCGACTGTTTTTTCTTTAAATACTGAAATTCCTGCGCCGGTGTCAATTAAAAGTTTAAATTTATTTGTTGCGTCATTAATATAAAAAAGATTTTTTGAGTTTAAGTTATGTAGATTGGTATTTACACGAATGTTTGTTCTGAGATTTGATTGATTGACATGTGTTGGATTTTCGTAGTAGTTTGTTCTAATTGGGTATCTGTTTCTTGAATCGATTGGGGTGGATGGTTTTGATTGGAAGTAATTTGAAAATTTTGGGTTTTTAGTGGCAAAATTTGATTTTGATTTTCAAAATTTTGATATATTCTGGGTTGATTAAAATTATATTGACTTATGTCATTTACATATTGTTCATCAAGATTATTCGAAAATTCTTGTGAGATTTCATTTTCGTAATGAAACTGATTTTCATACTGAAAATTTTCAAAATTTGGATCATAAGGATCGTAATTGTCAAAATTGTTAAAATTTTCAAAATTTGGATCATAAAGATCGTAGTTGTCAAAATTATTAAAATATTCATCAGAATAGTTTACTACATGTGCTCTCCGTTGTGGGGAATTGTAATTTGGATTTCTTTGAATTACTGATGGTCTAAAATTATTTTGTTGGTTTTGTGGTACAAAATTTCTAGAGGTGCTTGGTTGATTTTGGGCAAAATTGGGTCTTTGAAAATTTTGGTTAGATTGTTGATTTTGATTTTGGGCAAAATTGGGTCTTTGAAAATTTTGGTTAAATTGTTGATTTTGATTTGTGTAGACCGGGGGTCTCTGTACAAAAGTACGGCATTCACTTCCGTGATGACCGAAACGATTACATTTAAAACATTTTTGTGGTTGAGAAGCTGTTCTTCGCGATTGAAAATTATTTTGTCTATTTTGTATGGGATTATTTGAAACATTGGGTCGGTTTGGAGTTTTTTGTGTTTCAAAATATGAAAGTTGTAGTTCGCGTCTTATTCTTACTTGTGCTTCAAGTAAATCTTTTGGATTGCTAGCACGGACAATATGACCTATGCGCGATTCTAATCCTGTTAAAAGCGTATTTAATGCCATAGAATCTATAATTTGGATTTGTGCATCTTTTTGAAGCATATTTAAATTTGAGTTTTGAATACAAGCGTGCATTTTTGAATTCATGACTTGTAATCTATTGAAAAACATTAAAGGTGATTCGTTTGTTTGTTGTTTGAGTCTTTGTAGATCTTGAATTAATGAAGAAAGGTCTCGCGTATCTCCATAATATGTTGTTAATAATTGTTTAATTTGAATCCAAGAAAGAGGATTTCGAGAGTTTACCAATTGTGCGGCTTTTCCTTTTAATTTATTTTTAATGTGTATGACCAATAAATCGCGTTGATCTCCGACGGCCATGTTATAAGCACAATCGCAAGCATTGATAAAAGTTCCTAAAAATATTTGATCTCCATCGTATTCAGGGATTATTGAGAAAATTTCCGATAAACGATAAGGTTCAACCTCAACGATAGGTTGGTTTGCTGGTACGTTTGCTGGTTGGTTATTACGAGGTTCAGTCATTTTTGAATGGTTTTTGTTTTCTCGTATTTTAAAACTTAAATTAAAACTTTTCTTAGGTTTTGTTTCTTAAAACTAAATTTTATTTTTGACTTCTTTTAAATTGAAAAAAAAAATTCTTAAAATTCAAAATTGTAAAAGTCAGTGTTAGAAAATCGAACAGATTTTTCAAAATATCAACTTATTTGAAAAAAAATAAAACGTGATGATTCAATTGTCTTACTCACAAAAGCTTTAGCTGGACCATTTGTCTCCACGTGTTCGGCTACCAGGGGCTTCACTAGGTGTTCCTTCCGTATCCGTTGGTTGCGAGGACGCTTGGTTCGTTGCTGTCTAGCTTCTTGGTTGCTTATGTAACTTCTTAGTTGCTATGTAACTTCTTGGTTGCTGTAGATTCTTGATAGCTTAAAGAGCTGGAGCTTCACCACTCGCGAATTAGAATACTCGTGTTTTCGCGTGTGTTAAACTATCCGTACGACTGCGCCAAATGTTATACTTTAAAGTTTACTTTTAACTTTTTAAAAAAACTTTATTTTGATTAAATACAATATAGGACTTAAACGTTATAATTGAACGTGTACTTCAGAACGATTCTAAAGAGAATGACTTAACATTACAATGATTTGAGTTTATATAAAGAAAATGTGCTGATTAAGCAATGGAATAATTCCTTAATATTCTAGACTTAAACTAAAGTGCAATTCGGCAGGAATGCACGTGTTGTTTATTCCGTGAGAGACGCAAGTCAGCAGAATGGTTTTCTTATCTTGAAAGGTTCTGAGAAATAAAGTGTTGATTCGGCTTGAATGCACGTGTTGTTTATTTCATGGGAAACGCAAGTCAGCAGAATAAGCTTCTTATCTGGAAGGTTCTCGGGTTTCATAGAAGGTTCTGGTTTCTTCTAAGTGTAGGCAGGATATTTTCATATAACATATATAACAAAGAAAAAATAACTAGAATCTAAAACACCCTCAAAAAAAAATTAAAAAGAAAAAGAAAAATAATAAAAGAGGCTCACACAAAAAATATAATTAAGAGCAAATTAAAAAAAATACAGAATGTTTATATAGCCAGTCAAATGCGGTCATCCTGAATTATCTTGTCAGGAAGGTAAATTACCCTTGACTGTGCCACTCTACGAAACCAGCTTGGAAAAACGAAAAGCGCAAAACATGGTTTTGCAGAGATAAGAAAGTGGTTCCGCCTCCCTCCACAATGATAATCATCTAGGTGCCGCCTAACACACAGCAGGTGGTTGATACGAGAAAAACTACTGAAAAGTTAAGAGTAGCGAGAGAAATCCTCAAGTAGATAGATTGTTTGCCTTTCAGTTTTCGTTTAGGTTTTCTTGTTTAGCTCATTAGCTAGAATGTAAAGTAAACTTTAGGATTATCAGCAACGCTACTGACTTGGTTCCTCCAAGCTCTTCAAAGAGGGGATAATGGATTACTTATGTCCAACCTACCGTTAATAAAAACCCTAATTTTGAGGAGACACGGTAGTCACATTCTAAGTTTTGTTGAACTTAACCTAAAACCTCTAAATTAATTGTCACTAAAGAAACATTTTTCTATTTGAACAATATTTTGCAGTTTGTTATTTTGGTAAGTTAAAGTTTTTATTTCAATATTTTGGGTCTTGTTTGTTTTACAGGCCATAAGAAAAGTCTTGTACAATTTGTATATTGCAACAGAGTTTTATTTTATATTGATTAAAGTTTGTAACGTTTTTAAAACTGTTTTATATTTATTTTATACACACAACAGATCTACTACTACTATAAGGTATCATGATTACGTTGACCTTACCTCAAGTGATAATAATAATGCATAGCTTCGTTGGGACAAGTTAGTTCAAATGTTCGGACGTAGATCATTATCAGACGTGCTAAATTTAGTCTTCTCGCAGGTTTGGGGTCAGCTGGATCAATAAAAACTAAAATGAAAGAAAAATAATTTTTAAAAATGTCAGGATTGATCAGGAATTTGACAATTTGTGGTCTGTGCCTGCTTGTTTTGATTGAGTGAGTCTTCTGTTCAAAATATAATAAAATGGAAACAAAATTCCGGACTTCCATTGTCTATATTTATTTTAAACACGACGTTTCTGTTAGAGATATTTACTAACCGAAACGTCGTGTTTAAAATAAATAAAGACAAAGGAAGTCCGAAATTTTGTTTCAATTTAATATCATTGATTACGAGTTTCAAAAAAAGATATAATAAAATATTTTTAAAAAAGTTCAAAATAATACAGGTATCACGATTCTCCTAAAGATAAGCCATTATAAATTTGTATTTCAGTTGCTCCTAGATTTTCAAATCAACCAAATACCGTACCAGAGTAAAATTAACAAACAAATGAAAAAATATATATTTTGGGCTGGTCGTTAATTAATTGCACAATTCTAAAATTTTTCAATATAATTTTTGGATATTTTATGCAGAAGATTCTTACCAAATTAAATTTTAATTATTCACATTGTATTGAAAAATATTTGGAAATATAATTGACATACCTACATATGTATGTACTTTATGGTGAGGTAAATGATGAAACATCGACATCAGCATGGATTTTTGCACAGAAACTCAACGTTTGCCAACTTGGCTGCAGTTTATTTTCAGTGCATTAAATCAGAAATCACAGGTTAATGTGCTATTCACAGATTTGAAAAACGCATTCGATAAAGTTAGTTATACTGTTATAATTAGGGCTTTAACAGAAATTAATGTATCTGAGTACTTGGTTAAACTTATTGAATCATATCTTCCTGGAAAAAAAGTATCAAGATATTGAGTTGAAAAAATGCAAATCTGTTCTTTATAAAAGCCACATGGTTAAATCTTGGCTCTGTTCTATTCTTTCTTTCCAGTACACAAGCAATTATTGCTTGTGTACTGGACGAGTTTAAATTATTTGTTGAAATTCTGATAGAGGAGGAATGTAAAGTGGCACACGTTTGACTCACGCCAATTGACTTGAACTATTTAGATAGTCCTTCAAAAAGTTTTAGGTATACTCTTTAAAGAAATGTATTTCGCTACAAATGATTGGCCTCAGCTACAAGGGCTACCCAGTCAAGACAATCACAACTGATTCACTCTCACATTCATACTATACCATTAATATTAATAGCTAGAGTGAACATGCGAAGATTCTGCTTAGAAAGAAAAAAACCAATTTAGCAGGTGTTTAGATAAAAATAGAAATATAAGTATGTACCTCGATCTCAGCCAAACGCGACGGTCCATGAACTAAAAATTAAAGAAGAAAGGGAACACCAGAGGAGAAATTATAGTAAGGTAGACAAGAGCTGGCTAGGGATATCAGGGGAGATCCAACAAGCTCGCGTTATGGAAATCGAAATTGTATTTTCTTTCAAATCTCCGAAGCGAGAAGGAGGTAAGTATTGGGTTTTTATAAACTTTACTAATTTCTTTCTCGGGCATTATGCTGGCGTTAAAATTTACTATCGAAGAAATGGTTCAAATGTTAAAATTCTACTTTGGAAACTCCACTCGGGATGTAATAAATTTGTTTATTGCTAAGTATGAGGAGCGTGATATTCCTTGCAAAACTACCATTTGGAACATAATTAACCATTTTGATAAATTTGGATGCGTTAAGCTCTGCAGAAAATGTAGCGACAATGAAGAGGTAAATGAGGGTCCAAGACCTATGTCGGAACAAAGCAATAGCGAGAAACTGCCGTTCGTAACGCGGCTGAAGTACTCCCTCCTTGTTCAAGTTCAGCCATTGCTAAAGAGATAGCTGATAATATTCCTCCCAGAACCATTCGAAACATTTTAAAAAGACATGGATACAAAGCCTAACTTAAAAAAATCTCAGGAACTGTTTCCTGAGGTCTATATTTTAAGGATGGAATTTTGTAAAAAAATGAATGATCGTGCAAATTATAATGAAAATTTTGTATAAATGTATTTTTTAAAATATTTACGGTTCGGTATGATTTAATACTATTTTCAGTTAAAGGGATATATATGCAGGCATTGGATACTAACCCATGATCCTCTGGCCGCAAAGCAAACGTACTGAGCTACCACAGCCTCAAGAAGCAGCCTTTTACTTACTTAGTGGCGCGCTGGTGTCATGGGGCCCAGCAATCATATACTGCTCGTTCAGAGCGATGGCCATGTGAACGCTGTGTACTTTAAACCGCTCGATTCTGGCCAAAAATTCCAAGGCAGCCTCGAATTGACCGGTTAAAGCTAACACTTGGAAATATAGATGAGGCTGATTAAAAGCATCGTAATGGGTTTCGCCGTATTCCTCGAGAATTATTTGCTAAAAACAAAACAACAACACTGTAAAAACCATCCTTTTCCTCTATTACGAGAGTAGTACTGAAATTTTTTAGAAACTGTAGAAACAATAAGAAAATAGAAGAAGTAATGGCATTATTGTTTTTCAGGGTATTCCCTTTTAAGATATTTACAGTTATGCATACGCACGATTATCTCAGAAGCATGCGTTTTAAAGAATTCTAGCACGTTTTACCTCACTCGTCAAAACGGACTATATAACAACCTTTTTGCATAAAAAATGATTCTTGGGCTATTTTTAGTCGATTTAGATACGGGAAACAAAAAAATAATTTTGGTTTTTTTAATAATAATTTTTACATAATTTTGAAAATTTGTACAGTTGACGCTCCCACAGCTATTTTGACACTTTGACAGATTTGTATTTTTTTTCTCTGAGCCAACTGTTTCCAGGACATTTGACCATATCATATTCCTCAATTTGATTTGCTTACACACCCTTAGATGTACCGTAAGCACTTAAGTGCGATCATGGTTTGACTCGTTGTTGCTCACATACAAAACAACAAAGAGGGAGAATGGATTAGCAAAGCCTTCTTACGGGGCATCTGAGGGTTACAGGCGCAGATTAAAGGAAATTATTTATTTGGTTGGTTTGGTTCGGTTCGGTTCAGTTCAGTTCGGTTTGGTTCAGTTAAGTTCAGTTCGACAAATTGAATTGCTGGAGCCAGGTATTAGGTAGAACGTTAGATTTAAAAAATATGGTGTACCCATTTTTCTATGCGTAAATTCATTTCTAAAAAACCATAACAGTTGGTCACCTCATTTTTTGGCTAAATGACCAATTATTTAAAGCTCAGTCGATTGTGAACCGCCCCTCTTTATCTCGACATAACAAACGTCAAATAAATTCTTTCTATAGCAATTTGTATGAATTTTTACTAATTTTGAAATGCGAAAAATCCACACTTTTTTTTCTTGAAAACGACCTAAACTTATAATGAAAAAAAAAACACGCATTTTCAAGCATCGAGGTATAACGTAGACCCTTTTAAAGTCTTCAACAGCTTCTTCAGGTGTTAAAAATCGCTATTGAAGCATTTTATTTTTGACAGTAGGATTCGTAGGAATAAATCAAAGTTTTATCACCTTTTAATTTTGAAGCACCCCACTTATAGTTCTTGATCATACCCTTGCACCATTGGACGCGGAAATTTTTTTTTAGTTTGCATAAAATTGTGTAAAATCCAACTTAAATTTTTTTTCCATGGATGGCATAGGTTTTTGATCTGACATTTGTTTTCGGTGAGATCGATGACTATTAAAGAATAAAAAATGAACGCGATGAAATTCAGTCTTAGCCTCGCATTTTTTTCGCTATACATGATAACAATATTTTGATATCAACAAACCAACCCCCAGAGTCGGTGAGCATCGATGCCATTGATTTCAACGAATTTCACTGAATAATTTTTGAGTGTGGTAATTGATGAGCTTATCAGTGAATTTACAAACTCGCCCACCCTGCACCTCTCATATTTTGATTTGTTGAAATTTTTTAAAAACATTTGTGTTAGCTATTTGAAATCGGGTAGTATCTAAAAGAGTAAAATAGCAAACAAATAAACTACCCTTTTCTCTATAGCGATAGTACTGAAAATTTTTAGAAACTGTAGAAAAGAGAAAAAATTGTAAGAACAAATGGTTTTATTGTTTTTCAAGGTATTCGCTGTTAAGATATATACATTTGTGCATACGGGTGGTTATTTTAGAAGAATGCATTTTATAGGCCTCAACAGCTTTTGGGCTGGTCGTTACTGGACAGCTGGTTGACAGTAGGATTCATAGGAATAAATCTAAGTTTTATCACCTTTAAGGGTGTATATTAAATTTGATGCATCTCGCTTAAATTCTTGAGCATTCTCTTGCTCCATTAAACGCACAATTTTTTTTTTAGTTTGCATGGTGTGGAATCCAACGTGAACACTTGTTTTTCACAGCTAAATAATGCTGTCCCTATTTCGCGGTGAGTAACATGCCGATTGGCCTCAATCATGGTTTTTACAGCTTCAATGTGTTTTTAAACAACAGCGTTGGTAAACGACCCTCAATAAATTCATCCCTATGGGTGCGCGTCCACGCTCAAATTTTGCAGCCATTTGTAACTTGTGTGTGTGGTATAGTAGAATTTTTTTGTAATATGTAGTGACGTAAAAATTTCAACGATGTAATAGAAAATGACATATAAATATGATAATAATAACAGTGAATATAAAAAAGAAAGATGCCAGAAAATGACGTCACTGCATATCCACGATAATTCTACTATAGTCCTTTATTTATCATATTCTTAGTGATAGCAACAAAAAATATCTGAAAAGTGGCATGTCTTTGAGTTGTTTTTTACCTGTCCATTTTTTTGTCAATCGACAGTCAGCATCCTTTCATCCAGAGATATTGACAGTTTTTCCTTTAATTTTATACTAACATATCGGCTCCGGAACGAAAGAAAGCGATGTACAAAATAGCGACGTACGAAATGGCGAGTAATGAAATAGCGACTATCAAAATAGCGATGTATCAAAATAGCCTTTGTAACAAAACAGCGACATATCAAAATAGCGACAATCAAAATAGCGATATATCAAAATAACGACAACTAAAATAGCGACAATCAAAATAGCGATGTATCAAAATAGCAATGTATCAAAATAATGAATCAAACCAAACCGAATCGAATCAAACTAATCCAAACCCAAACGAACCGAAATGCGCTATTATATCCTGCGGTAGTTTGACTTACCAGCTTATTTAAAAAAAAACTTTCCTGATTCTTTTACGGGATCCTAGAGGGTGTGAATCCGAACCGAACCGATGTGAACCGAATTTGGTTGGGTTCGGATTCACACCCTCAAGGATTTCGAAAAAGAAGTCCGGAGAGTCCTTTTTTTAAATATGCTGGTTCGGTTCGGTTCAGTTCATATTCACACCCTCTAGGATCCCGGGAAAGAAGTTGTGAAAGTTTTTTTTTTTAATTTCTTAGAAAGAAACCCTTTAGTCGAACTATATGCCAAGACGGGACCGAAATATCGCTATTTTAATAGCCGCTATTTTGTTACATCGCTATTTTGCTACATCGCTATTTTGTTACATCGCTATTTTGTTACAATCGCTATTTTGTTACATCGCTTTTTTAAAAGTCGCCCTTTCATTACATCGCTATTTTGATTGTCGCTATTTCGATACCGCTATTTTAATACTCGCTATTTTGAACCTCGCGATTTCGTACTAAAGCCAACATATCATATTCAATTTTTAATATATTTATGGTTAAAAAAGTCACAAAAGTGTAACTGCGTATGGCAAGGACTATACACTGTGTCCCATTTAAAACTTTCCACCCGGGATTTCTCGAGAACTACTGAAAATTTATAAAAATGCCGAGACACGTCGATTTTGTTTACGAGGGGGACACTTTTTGGCTTGACATTTTTGTAGCACGCACGACCTTCGAGGGGTATACTTTACCCCTATATTTTGAATAGGGAAAGTGGGTCTAGTGATACCTTGATTTGAAGCTCTTTTGAATATTTTTACAACCGTGTAAAAATTTCGAAAATCCATCAATTAGTTTTTGAGATATTTGCTTTCAAATTTAACATGGAATGATAAAACATAAATATAAATACAAAAAATATAAAATTCTAATTAATTTTTTTTCCAGTCCATGTTAAATTTGAAAGTTTGAAGGAAATTATCTCAAAAATTAATGAATAGATTTTTGAAATTTTTACACGGTTGTAAGGACATTCAAAAGGTGTCCCCCTCACAAACAAAATCGACGTGTCTCGGCATTTTGAAAAATTTTCAGCAGTTCTCGAGAAATCCCGGGTGGAAAGTTTTAAATGGGACACAGAAAATCATAAAAAAATAATTGTTAAAAACGGTTTTCACAAAAATTCAATTTTTCACCAACTTTGTTTTGTTTAAGACAGTGTACGAAACATTATTATTATCAGTGTACAACCGAAACCAACAAACTGATGTGCGTCGTATTGAATATAGCTAAAAAAAAGCTGGACATTATCAATATTATTCACGCGAGTTTTGTGCTATAGTGCTTTCCATAAGCAGTTACACTTTTGTGACATTTCCAACCTCTTTATTTCTTATGTGCATAATGGCAGTAACAAAAAAAATTATAAAATAAATATGTTTTTGAGTTGTTTTTATCTGTGCATTTTTTTTGTCAACATATAGCCAGCATCTTATCATTCATGGACAGTGTCAGTTTTACCTTTAATTTTATACCAACATGACAAATATAATTTTTAACATATTGTTACAAGTTAAAGTTGTTTAAATTTTATAGTTAGAATTTATTTAGGTTTAGTGTAGTATTAGGTTGACTTATCTTATGGTTGTATTATTAGTCTAGGTTTTAGTTGCGTTATCTATGACTCACACTCGTACTTGGACGCGAACCTTCTAGTATCAAAAAAGAATAGATAGTTCGGACATCGCGCCACGAGAGTCAGACAGAGATAACGAGCTGTAGTAATAGCGAGATATTAACACGAAGTTAATAGGCCGATTTGAGTAGTTAGTTTAAGTGCGTTTTTATTGAGTTGTCGAACTAAATTGGCATATCGTTTTTGACATTTGCTCGTTTTAATTGTTGTTGCGAACCCGTAACAATATTTTAGGTTAGGAAATATATGACACCTTGCGATTATTTGACCTTATTTCGTTGTAAGGACCCTATACTTACTTGCAAATCATTGTATTTAATACAATCATCCTTATTGTAGTCCGCTCTAACAAGGCTCAGTTTTAGCCATAAATAGTCGTCCGCCGTTCTAGCCACTTCAGAATGCTCATCTGAAACGTCGCAACAACCCAAGACTGCCCAGATTATTCTTTTGAATGGGTCCGTTTCATTTCTATCCAAATTAGAATAATAAAATATATTTTTTTTTAAGCTAAATGATTTTATTAAAAAATTACACTAAAAAGTAAAAAATAATTTGGCAAATTTCTATTTATTACAGTCTAGATTTAAAGGTCGCAGTTTTTTTTATCTAAACCAGTTTTATCGAATCAAGTTTATCGAAAACTTTCTCGTCGAATGACATGTTGATGAAAAACATTTTTATCGAAAACGTTTTTATCGAATTACATTTTTATCGAACGCCGTTTTATAATAATAATAATAATAATAATAATAATAATAATAAATCGTTTATTTGTGCAAAAAAGATAAAAATTTACATATATATGTAATTACAAACTCATCTCCCTAATGATCACAAATGCTGCCCAAAATAAACGAAGCTTGCCACTTAAGTTTCCTTGTCTGTGGGTTTTCGTCAACTCATGACAACATGGTTCATGTCTAAAGCAAAAACAAAGAAATATGGAATTTTTTTTGTGTCTCTAAAGTATATCTATAGACTATTTAAACTATAAAATACACAAATACCAACATATTATAATAAAGATAATAAAACAAAATTAAACTAAATTAAAATTTTAATTTTCAGATAGATAGATAAAAAACTGTAAAACAAACGGTGCGAATTTCTTAGTAGGTACCAAATAATTTTAATGTATTTTAATCCTTTGTATTTCTTTCCTAGAGATATAGATATGGATTATGGAATTTTATTTAATTTTAACAGATTAAGGAACTATTTAAAATGAAAAAAAATATACTTCGCTCGTAAAGAATAATGTTTAGTTATTTTTAATATCGATTATAAAATGAATTTGCTGTCTAGGTATAGTGATAAGCCATTCTTGAAGAGCAGATTTAAATAGTTTAAACGATGGTTGACATTTTATTTCTGACGGGACATGATTAAAAACACTGGGGCCGAGTATAACAACGCTGTCCTATTGTTTTCTTCAAAAAAGAAAGAATCCAATTGTTTGTAAAAAATGTTGAAGGATAGATTTTGGGCTTGTTGAAAATAAGTTTCAAAAGCCACTTTTGAGTAACTTCTGTTTTTGACATTTGTTCCTTCAAACCCCTCCCCAAGCAACAATACCGTAGGTGAGGTGTGGTATTACCAGAGTTTTGTATAAAATTTCAAGTAATTTTTGCGAAACAATGTTTTTATAGAATTTAAATTTAAAAACCAAATTCAAAATCTTTCTGTTAATAAAATTTAGATGAGTTTCCCATTTTAAGTGAGAATCAAATATGACACCAAGGTATTTGTTTTCCTTAGTTTTAAAGTCTCTTGTTATGCATAGCCCATTATATATGGGTAGATTTTTTTCGTATGACGTGAAAGGTAAAAATTTGGTTTTATCCCAGTTTAGTGTCAATTTTTAATAATTAAAAAAATTTGCAAAACTCTTAAAGTCCGTCTCAACTTTTTGTTTTAAATCCCCCCAATCATCCCCAGTATAGAAACCCACCGTATCATCAGCAAAACATGCCACTTCCCCTGTAGATTTTATTACTTAGCCTCCTGAAATGCACTTATTTCGGAATCGATTTCAACGCACTGTTTTCTTTTGGGAAAAATAGCTTTTCATTAAATTAAGCTCTTTGTTCTTAAAACCTATATTTTCCTCTCGATCATCTGTGAGTGACAAACGGTGTCAAAGGCTTTGGCAAGGTCGACGAAAACACGCATGGCCGGTTTTTTTTATCCATTGCTTCATAAATTTTGGCACTTAAAAAAGCCAGTGTGCTCTGCATCGACCTTCCCTCTTGAAACCCATATTGTCTCTCACTAATTAGGTTGTGTTCTGAAACATAGCTAACAATGCGTTTTTTGATAATTTTTTCCAAAATTTTAGATAAAGTGGAAAGCAATGAAATTGGTCTATAATTGGATACATTTGTTTTGCCTCCAGTTTTAAATAATGGTTTAATTTTGGCTATTTTAAGACCTCGAGGAAAACTACCATTCTTTATTGACACGTTAAAAATATGTGTCAGTGGCCTTGAGAGTTCAACACAATACTGTTTTAAAATTCGGAGGAAATGTTATCTAGGCCAGGCCTTATTTGATTTTAAATCTTTTATTATCTTAATAACTTCTTCAACGTCTGTGTTTGGAAATATAATTGTATCTTGTATAATTTGTTTTTCAAATATTTGTTCTGATGATTTAATTTTTAAGGCATATTTCTCTCCTATTTCAGAAAAAAATTAGTTAAAACAGTTTGCTATGTCTCTTTTGTTATTTAATTTGCCAATTTCAGTTTGTAATTATCCAATTTCGCCGCCCTTGGATTTGCTTTCAATTTTGTTTAAAGTAAGCCACAAATTTTTTGGGCAATTTTTATTTTTTTTCAATTTTTATAATAGTTTGTTTTAGTATCTTTAATAAGTTTGTTTAATATATTTCTATACCCTTTATAATACTCAAATATTTGTAAGTTAGTTGGATTTTTTTTGTATTATTTAAAAATATCGTGTTTTTTATTCACAGATTTTAAAAGTGAATTTGTTATCCAAGGGCTGCGTTTGTACTCTTTATGGTTTATTTTAACTATTGTCTTGCAACTTTCTAAAGTTTCCTTTAGAATACTATAAAAACTGTCTAGGCATTTATCAACAGAGCTACAATTATAAAAATTTTCCCAAGAAACATTATTTAACATTTTTTTTAGTTTTTATGATCAATAAATACTTTGCTTCGCAAAGTCTGGCTTTTAAGGAAGCTTTTCTCGAGATCTAGGGCTAAAGATATCTGCAATAATGCTGGATAATGGGCGAGTGAAGTACTATTGGTAAAAAATAAAGTTGGAGTTCATTGTTTTAACAAAAATATGATCAAGGCACGACGTTGACTCCTCTCTTGTTATGATATTAATTGTGAACTTAAACCCGTTCTCTGAAAGAACATTTAAATATTCATTCACATTTTCGTCGTTTTCATCTAAAATATTAAAATTTAGATCTCCAATCAATATGTCCAAATCTGAGTTTCTACAATGGTCCTGCAATAATGTAAATTAGTTAGTATTAAACTCTACCTTGTTGAGAGTTGGTAGGCGATAAACAGATAGTAATTGTATTATTTTATTATTATAATCAATTTTTGTTTTTATAATTTTGACATTGCCCAAAGATAAAATGCTATGTTCATAGTTTTGTAACGCGTCATTTTTACGTTTAAGGCAACGTTACATATTTGTTTATTTAGGTAAATAATCAAGGCTCTTCGACTCGTCTTTCTGTACACAAATTAAGGGTGTTTTATAGAGCTAGGTTTGGAGGTTATATAGTGTCCAGGAAGTTACCTTAAAAAGGAGGCATTCCATCGAATTACTGTGGACACTGCGCACATCGCATTATCTGGACATCGTAATTGGAACTTGAGATCACAGCTTTCGGGAAAAATCACATAACAACTTTTGATTGCTTTGTTTATCTGTAAAATTTCGTAGTTTTCTTTGACGTTCACGAAGATAAACAGCTGTTCTGCTGGGGCATGGCGGCGTTGCCGCATCACAAATGGTTTCAGTAACAGGAAGAAAACATTTGAACATTTCATTCGCTTATGTTTATTTTCGAGGATATTGGGACAATCATTTCTCTTCCGAACCTCATATCCTTCACGGATTAGCTAGTTTTGATAGCACGAAAATATAGTTAGGTCCACGGTTTGACCAGGAACAACCGAGGCTCCGCCCCTTTGATATCTTTATTAATTTGATAAGGAGAAGATAAAATAAATACGAGTTATGCACTTTTGTAAATGGGAGATAAACGAGGGATAAAAACCAGGACTAAAAAAATAAACAAAATCGTATTTTTATATTATATAAATTTATATATAATCATAGTTAAATAAAGTTAATAGCTAACTCAGTCGGATTGTAGGGTTGTGTAGGGCTAGCTAGTGGTGAGCAAACTTAACATCTGAACACACTTGTGCCGAGTTTAAGCAGTAGTTCAATGTGTATTTTAGGTTCAAGTTCAGAAACAACTTTATTAATGTAGAAATGTTTTACAAAAATGGCGTCAAACCATATAAATCTTAGAGAAAACATATATAAAGAGCAAAGCAAACTTTTGACTAAAACTGTAACTAAAATACAACTAAATTCTACACTTAGTATAGCTTTACTCATATGGGAATTGGTTGAATGTTCCTGGGTTTGCTGCATGCTCTGATCTCCAGTAATTGAATTTACAGTTGATGGTTTCAATGCTGAGCTTCTTATAGTCCGGCTGGTTATTTTCCTCCTACTTGCTATGTTGGCGGGGGTCCGGTAGGCAAATGTTCGGTCTATGTATGGAGGGTGTCTCGATGTCCTTGTTATAAAAATTTCAACCGTGGAAATAGATCCGACAACACCTCAATGTGCGTTTTACGTATTTTCAATATCCCCTTGGTCGATGCTGCCCCCTATAGACCGGTACGAAAGTGTTAGTGTATTTCATCATTGGTTAGTTTGAAAACCGCGGTTTTTTTCTCCAGGCTCGTAAACCGGAGTTAGTGATTTTTCGGCGAGAGCGTTTTTTTATAAATGGGTTCGCATCCTTATTTGAATTTAACCGGGAAAATTCGGTTGGTACTGTGTACTGTCCTCACCAAATCTAAAAACGATTTCCGGCCACTTCATTTTTTTTGTATTCTTGACAAAGTGTCTTGTCTCTTTCCTAAAGAATTTTGGCTGGGCTGGTGGCCGTCTATTGGTGTCGCCATTGTTTTTGTGGTTATTGGCACTTAATGGCACTGCAGTAGTTGCAGATTATACCAAAGACGGTATAACTGTGAGCCGTCGTGTTTAGGCGAATCTTAAGTGACGCTCACACCCTCTGAGAGGGATTTAAGGCAGCCTACGCCGTTTCTACGGAAAGAAGCGTGGTAAGTTCGATTTTTTTTTTGAATTCTTCAAGACAATATTTGCCTCCCAAATTGTAATTGTTTTTCGTGTGAAATGTAATTTTACTACAGCAGACGTGTGGAATTTTTGGAGTTTTTTATATTTTTTTTAACCACGTTTTGGATAAAAACTATATATTGTTTTTTCCTTTGGTTACGGCCGTCCATTCCATCGACGGGACAGTTTTGCTGGTGGAACGAGGTTCGAGCCAGTTGTAACCCTGGGAAAGGTACGTTAGGATTATTTTAGTTCATCTGTTTAAATCTACTTTATTTTATTGAGTCGACATGGGGTTCTCGATTTAAGTTACTCGGTGCAAAATAGACGAATTCCAGGAAACTGAAACATTTTATTTTCCACAGGGTTTTTATGCTCGGGCAAGAATCAGCAACATTTTCCACAACCATGCTGCCCTAGCGTGATGTGCTAAGCGGACACTAGGGGAGGCGCGGACAGAACAGGACGGGACCCGAAGTAGCAGGAGGAGAACAACACCAGGTTTACAAAATAAAACACACATAAAATAATCAAGGACCAAGGTAGGAACAAGCAACATTTGATAAAATCTTTTCATATAACTTTTTAACTATAATTTTAGCACTTCTTGTGAACGCAAGATAAGGTATGACGTCATAACCAAGATTTTGCGGCATATTTAATTATATTATTTTTCTGTGAAATTGAACGCCCTTGGCTCTAACTTGTTTCCTTGATTTATATTTCATGTTTATTCAAGTATTATTCTCAGATTTCAATATTTTTTTTTGTATTTTGATCAATTTCATTTTCATCCACCTGTGAAAATATACAAGATGAACTAAATCTTTGTGTTATTTGTACAATCCTATGAACCAGCTTTGCAGAGACAAAAGAGAGATGAGGTTATATTTTTTAGCGGTTTCCTTACATGGTTTTACCTCATGGGGTAGATCTTGGACTGGGTTGCTGTCTGTCTCATTCTACCCAACGTAGAATGATGACAGCAGATATCCCCTATGACGGAATAATTTTGGAAGTATATTTTTTTTTTTACAATCATTTATATAACTGAGTCTCACACTACTGACTCAGATGTGGGTACACTATGACCTGTTAAAGGAGTCCATCTACCTGTAAAGTGCTTCTAGTTTTGTCATCTTAATTCAATCTTTTAGAATTTTATTTTGTTTATTAGTCAATTTTTTTTGTTTTTTAATTACACAAATACTCTGGAAGCCTCGGAAGTAGGTAGAGTTTCATTGTTTGGCTACAACGTTTGGTTGAACTGTATTTTAATTAAGATCTTCTTTGTAAAACATTGATATTAAAACACTGTGGCGCTTAAAATTTTCTTATTTCTGAACCCCCCTTCTCCACTGTATAAGTTACCGGGCATATCAATGTTTTACCTAGCTGGAAAATACAGTTCTGCTTCCAAATATTTGTTTAATTATTCAGTAGTTTTTTTTAGTGTCAAAAATTGGCACAGCGTTATTGTTCTATTTAGTTTGCCACAATGTCACCCAACGCATTTTAATTGGCCGCAAATGGCGCCCAACGTGAGTTTTTGGCTAGTTTTTTAACATCTGATGTAATTTTTTTTGGTTTTGTTTGAATTTGGAAAAAAAAGAAAAAAATTATTTAAAATTTTTTTTTGAGAAAAATTTTTTTGTGTTACAGCCAAAGCCAGGTTAAAAACTTTCAGTGGCTGTCGGTGTTTTTTGACACCCAATAATTTTTTTTTTTTAATAAAAAACAAGATCATTGGTTTTTGGAAATAACACTTTTTAAATATTTTTTGGTAATATTTAAGCGTTGATTCGAAATTCGTTGTTGCTCTATTGATTCTCATGGTTTTTATTAGCTTATCTCCACAAGTTTTTTCTTGGGAAATAAAAGATTCATTTTTATTTATTAAGTAAGAATAAGTAGATAAAAACATGGGAGTTTTTATTGAACAGAGTCCAACTCATGTCTTAATTCTTTAAAGTTTTTTTGTAGGAAAAACATGTTTTAATTTTTTTTAATTAAAAAAAAAATAAATAAATACAGCAATGTAAATTTACTTCAATTTTTTTTTGTTGATTTATAGGTGGATGGACCTCCAGACATGGTCTTTTTATGTTTTAAATATATGACATAGGTAGTGTGTTTTTTCTAACAATTTTTTTTTGCAGGTTCATTTATTTATGTTATTATTTCCTGCTTGTGATAAGATAGAAATTGTTTCACCGATTATTTTTTAGTGGAGTCAATTTATTTAGGTCAACAAGTTATTCTTTTGGTGATTTTAATTTTTTGTGGGATATCACCACTTGGAAGTTGGAATATTTTTACAGGGTTTCACACAAATTTTTCTTGGCTGGGTTGTTTTAAAGTAAATATAGCTTGACAGCTGGTAGATTTGTTTAGTTGAAAGTATTAATTAGTAACGAAAGAAAAGGAAAATGAGTTTATTTTGCTTTGTCATTTTCTTTTCTTGTTTTTGGTGGTAACTGTTGATGACAATTAAGATCTTACGTCACTCAGTTACATCGGGTCAGAGGAGGGTACTACTACTACATAGTGTCAACTCGGAACTTTAGGGAACACAAGGCTAAAATTCCTAGAGCAACACATTGGCTGAACATCAATGCCAAAAGTCCAGTTAACATTTTTTTTTGGGGGTATTTTTTTTAAAGGACAGTTTTTAGGTTTTTAGTTAGAGACTTTAGTTGTCTAGTTGTTTTCGTAAATGGTCAAATTTTTTTTGGTAGAAAATACAGCGTTGGGCTTTGGAGTGCATTTAAAAAAAAATGACCTACGGGTATTTCTATCAATTAAAGTTTTTCTGGTTCACAATTAATTTTTCTGTATTTTTTTTCTGCGTTCAGGTCATAGCGTGGCCATGGCCATAGGAGGGCAAACATTTATGTTTGAGCCTTGAGAAGTTTTGCCTGCTCCGGATTGAATACAGAGAAAATGAATTTGAAGCCCAACTAGATATAATACTACAAAAGAAATGTTTAACTGAGACAGATATAAAGTTTTTTTTTTTTTTTAGTTCATTTGTAAAGTTCAGTAATTTTTTAAGTAATGTCATTTTGAGGCCGTGAAATTGGTCAGTTAATTTCAGAGAGACTTTCAACTAAATATAAATGCTAGGCGGGGGTAATTGGTAAAAATATTTCAAAATTTTGCTTTTTTTTTAAATAATTTAATTTTTCTTAAAAGATTATTTTCTTCTGTAAACATAACTTCTCGAATTCTTGTTTTGGTCTAAACGGTTTGTATAGTGGTCGTAGTTTTAAAGGGTGACCAGACAGGTTATATTTTTTTTAGGGGACCAAACGGGAACTTCTTGAGTTACAAAAGGGAACTTCTTTTTGTCTTAGTTGATCAGGCAGGAATAAATAAATCTTTTACTTCCAAATCATAGTTTTAAATAACAAGATTTATTGGTTAGGTGTTTGGGTCTTATAATAAAAAACGTTTTGTTTTTGAGGATACTGTTATGATATGGAATTATTTTTATTTTATGCCAAATGTTGTTTGACGGCAGATATGCTAGTCTTCAGTTTTTTTGATAAGTTTGCATTTTAGGACAGTGGCGTGTAATTAAAGGGGTCTGTCATCTACGCCCATTGTAACTCAACTTACAACTTACTTGCTTAGTTTTTTCACTCAATCTTCGTTTTGTTGCTTCTGAAATCAAAGCGTTATGTTGGATAACGATGGATGGTGTTAGACTGAGAAAGTACCTAGGTATTTAGGGATGAAAACTTGGAAGTTGTGGACAATTGGGAAATATTTTTTTTTATTTCATTTTTTTTTATTTTAAAATAATTTCATACTGGTGACCCCAAATAATGAAGCAAATTTTTAAATTACAATACACTGTTGTGGAATAAATGGGGAAGTGTTCAGGTAAAACAATAAATTTAAGATCATTGATTTTTAACACTGATCTGAACAATTTTCCATAATAGTGTCCTATTTTCACAGGGTGCATCATAATTTCACCACCCTTTCTTTGAAATAAGATATTGTTTCGCCTGTGAGCGTTTAACCGTTTGAAAAATATATAGGGTCCAGATGGAATTGGAATGGAAATCACAAGTTTTTGGGTTTATTGACATTATACTTAGGAAATAGGGGAAATGTCTAATAAAAAGATTTTATGGTTTTAGGCCGAGTTTTGTTGATATAACTAAAGTTTATTTGGGGCCGGGAATTATGCTCTTTTAAAATTAATGTAATAGTTTTGGCTTCTGGATTTTTGTTGTCTGGTTGTTACGCAGGATTATTCCCAACTGTTTCATTTCAAAATATCATTTGTAGGTGATAGGGTCTCATTAGCCCTTGGACATGTGGTAATTTTTGCTTTGAATAATAGTTGTGGGAAGGGCCCAACTTAATTTTATATCTCGTGAACACCAGGAATAAGGATCTGAGAATGCATTAAGCAGTAATTTTTTTTTTTTTTTGATTAGATGTTGTGTGTAAAGACACTTGAGTAGTCAGATTTAGTTTTACAACGTTCTTATAGGTGAACCTTGAAATTGTTTTCATATTTGTTTTTTTGAAAGTGCACACAAGATAATTCTTTACGGGGTTGAGTGCAAAGTTTGAAACTTAGGTTCCTCACATTATAGTGGTACAGTAAATAAGTGCTAACGTTGCTTATTTCCTTAAGTAATAATTTTAAACAAATATACTAACATCGTTTGTTTTTTTCGAACATAAATATTTTTTTTCTTCTCTTAAACTGATTGGTTTTTTTGCGATTACGATTTTTTATACCTTATGATTTTTAAGTAAATTTAATTTCCAACAATTTTTTCTTCCGGATAATAAATTAATTTTTTTTTAGCTCATTCACTTTTCACATTCACACAGTTTTGGGAGAGGAAAGGGAATCTACAACAGTTTTTTAAGGAAAAGAACAAAAACTGTTGCATGACATAACTCGAATAAGATTTTTCTACTGTTAATTTTATTAAAATTTTTTATTACGGTTCGCTAATGGGAGCTGCAACCCTACTTAATCATTTTCCAATTTTTGTGATTTTTTTTTAAATATTTTTTTTTAAAAAGGAAACTTGATTTTCTTGTTGCAAAAATTTTTTTTGGTGCATAGTAGTACCTTGGCCTACAATGATTTTACCAGTTTATTTAAATATTTTTTTTTCTGAATTAAAATATAATTTCATTTCGAACCCTCGCGTTTTAACAACCTATCATAATTTGTTTTAATTTTTTTTCTCCCTACTCCAAACCACCTATTAGGGTAGAGTAATATTTTGAAAATTTTAGTGAGCCACTAATTAATTTTTTATTATTGGGCTACTGTGGTCGACACCAAAAATTTTTTTTTTTATTTTTTTTTAACACCTTCCGGTACGATCCTAGGGTCTTCTTAACCATGGTTTGCATCAATTTAGTTAAAATTTTGGGAATTTCATTTTAACGATTATTAGAGAGTTGCAGTCCTTTTTTTTAATTTTTTTTTAATTACACAAACATAATTACTAGTCTAATTCGAAGCAATTTCAGCGAGCAAATTTTTTTTTAATTGAGCATATTTTACGATTTCTATAACATGAACATCTGTTCCGATGTTTTTGCGTTCACTTATATATTAAGAGATGATGTTGCCTTAAGCAATGCATGGTTCGTGTAACCTCAGGATAGGTAAGCAGGTTAAAGTGGGTTTTGATTTATTCTTTTGAGAAAAATCATTGTATACGGCGATTTGGGTTTTTTTTGAGGAGTTTAGTTGTGGAACCGTTCTGCAATAGCAGGAGTATACTCTAGCGTTAACTGTGTACAACAGCTTTGGGATTTTTTTGTTATAGGTAGTCTGTTGTACGTTCCATTTAGGGATAAATTTACCTACTCGGTTGCTTGAGGATTAAACAAACATAACTTAACTTTAATTTTAATCCAGTTCAGCTAGGATAAGCGCAATTATTTTTTTTTGGTTTTATTCACGCAGGAGTGGAACATAAGACCTAAACACTGCCAAAGCTCTTGTCTCTTTTTTATTTTTTTAAACTTTTGTTATGGCTACTTGTTAATTCTAATTTAGGATTTAGTATTTCTCTCTGCAAGGTTGGACGTCATAGTTCGTTGTACAAATACTTAATATAAACTATGATTACATTTTTAAATGCAAATAAATTTTATTTTCTTACTGCTCCGGTGTTTGTCGGTTTTGTTCGCGTCTGCCCGTATTTAAGTTTTATATTTTCTACATTTGTGAGAAAATTTATAGTGATTTTCACTAGTGAATTTAAAGTGAACTTTGTGTTTGTTATTACGTGGTTTAGTTTTTATAATTGGGAGGTATAATTAAGAGTTTAATTAAAGTTTAAAGTTTTAATATAAAAGGCACCATGGCTATTTCTTCGAGTCGGTTCTCTGACATAAGGTACTTAGTCAAGGACGAATTAATCTATGAGTTAACATGGAGAGGCATAGCCATTGGATCGGTGGAAGAAATGAAACAACAGCTCATGCTGATTAAGCAAAGAGAAAAGACTAATGCAAGTATGAGATCCCCTCCGTATCCCTTTAAATTTGGCCAAGATGCTTTTAGCTGCATGAAGAAGGTTGATAGTCTGGTACCGCTGGTAGAGAAGTTCTCTGGTACGAGCAAAGGGGGAGAGTATAGGAAAATCGCTGTAAGGTTGGAACACGTATTAGCCAGGATTAACAACATGAATCCGTCCAACTTTGAAGAAAGTCAAACAAAAGGCGTACTGGTTGCGGAAACCTTGAGTTTGATTGGGAGGTTGCAGAGCCAAGCAACAAATTTATTAAGAGTTGGCGTTGCCTCAGATGATGATGAAGCATCTGAAACCCATTCAACGAGTCGAGGCTCAGACCACTCAACAAATGCTGGCAACACACCTAACCAGTCTCATTTCCCGCAACCACCGCACTCGAGCACACAAAGAACAGCTCAAAAGCCTACGAACCAACCGTCGGTCATTGCTCCAGTGCAAATGCAAATGCTAACGAACCCAACTCAAACTTCAGTACAAGCACCACCCCCAATGCTGATCCAGAATGACGGTGCATCAGCTTTTCATTATCAACAACCGTCTACCGTTCCTTTGAGTTTAGCTGCCCTCCAAAGTAGCATTGCACCAATTGCTCAGTCCCGACCATTTTCATGTTCGTCGCCAGTACCAATGTCAAGTGATCCTGGTACCTCATATCACGTTGCACCTGTACCTCCGCATAAGTGGAACTTAAAGTTTACAGGCGAGAGGGGTACGATCTCCGTCACCGCATTTTTTGAGAGAGTGGACGAGTTAAGTCAGGCGAGAGGAGTTAGTAAAAAGGTTCTACTGAACTCAGGCATTGATCTTTTTGAAAAGTCAGCCTATACTTTTTATAAAGATGTTCGTAGAGAAGTCCATACATGGGAACAGCTGGAACAGAGGTTCATGGCAGAGTATCTTCCTTCTTCATATGGCGAGAAGCTATTGAAGGAAATTCAAAAACGTAAACAAGGCCCTGGAGAGTCTATAGGGACCTATATTGCTGTCATGAACACGTATTTCCAAAGACTTGGCTGTCCTGTTTCTGAAGAGGCGAAATTAGCTATCGTCTTCAGAAATATCGCGGACATTTATAAGAAAGGGTTGATTGCTACTGAGGTCAATAGCCTATCACATTTAAAAGATTTGTGTCGTAGAATAGACCAGAGATATGGTTTAGAGGAAGAAAATTTTACACCTAGAAGAAACCAATCAATCGAACCTGACTTGGCCTACGTTGACGTAGAGAGCGACAGTGACGATTTTCCAACAGAAGTCAGTGCAATTCAAATATCAAGTACCGCGACATCTAACCAACGGAATTCAAATCATCATGCTGATAGATTTGACAGAGATAGGCAACAGCCAGCAAGCGATTTCGCTGCTAGAGCTGATAGAGATAGACAGCAACCAGCTAGTGGTCAGTCTAGTGAAAATGATAGGGATAGACAACCACCACAAGGTGCTAGACCTGGTAGGGCGAATAGAGACGTGGTATGTTATAGATGCAATCAAACAGGGCACATGGCGATCGGGTGCGCATTACCTAGAGGTAAGCAGTGTTATTCGTGTGGTCAGGCAGGGGTAACAGTCAGAGAATGACGTAATTGTAATCGTCAGGGAAACGGACCCAGGCGCTCGTAGGTGGTCGACCTTCGAGTCAGCCTGAACAAGCATCGACCGATAGGCTAACGTACGTCTTACATTATGTGATAAGTCATGCTCGTAAAGATGAGAGACCTTATTTAGAAGTGGATGTACTTCCGGGGCTTCACGTACCTTTCTAGGGAATCATGGTTGGTAAATCATCGAGAGGTTTGGTTTTTCACTTGACACCACGAAGAAGACGAGTTGTATTGTGGCAAATGGTCAAAGCACGAGTAGTATTGGGACAGTGCAGCTTCCTATGCGAGTTCAGGATAAATTTAGGTTAATAGAGGTCGTCGTCGTTCCTGAGTTGCCGAACACTTTGATTTTGGGATTAGATTTTTGGATTTCGATGGGTATAGTACCGAACTTAAGTACTAATGAGTGACACTTTGCCGATAATAAAGATGTGATTTGTTCTTTAGAAACATCAACAAACAACCCTTACACCTTATGAATCAGAACGACTAGAGGAATTGGTCGTTAAATATAAGACTATTATGGGTGACTCACTAGGATGTACAGACAGGGTAGAGCATAAGATTACAACAGATGCAGCACCGATAAGACAACGTTCATATAAGGTCTCACCGGTCATTCAAAAACTTATTGATGACGAAATCGACGAAATGCTGAAACTAGATGCAATAGAACGGAGTAGTAGTTCATGGGCTTCACCAGTGGTAATGGTACAAAAGAAAAACACAAAGAAATATCGTTTCTGCGTAGACTACCGCAAATTAAACTCAGTGACGGCGCGTGATAGTTATCCTTTACCACTCGTATCCGAGACTCTTGACAAATTGAAAGATGCTAAGTACTTGTCAACTTTAGATATTAAGAGTGCTTACTGGCAAGTACCAATGGAAAAAACATCAAAGCCATTAACAGCATTCATCTGTCGACGAGGTCTCTTCCAATTTAAGCGTTTACCTTTTGGTCTTCATAATCCACCTGCAACTTGGCAGAGACTCATAGATAGCATCATAGGAAACGATTTAGACCCCTACGTGTACGTATATCTCGATGACCTCGTAATTGTCACACAGAGCTTTTCTGAACATCTTAGAATTCTTGAGGAAGTCCTACGAAGATTGCAAAATGCAAAGATAACGGTAAGTTGGGAAAAATGCCAACTGTGTAGGCCAGAAATGACTTATTTAGGTTTCGTAGTGGACCGTCGAGGCATCCGAGTTGACCCTAATAAAATTAAAGCCATGTTAGAGCTCCAGAGGCCAAGAACTGTCAGAGAAGTTCGTAGAGTTGTAGGTACAATTTCCTGGTATAGACGTTACATAGAAAATTTTTCAGCGATAATAGCTCCAATTACAGCTCTAACTAAGAAAAATCAAAAGTTCGATTGGACTCCAGACTGCGAAAAGGCATTTATTAAGATTAAGGAACGTTTAGTGACTGCACCGATTCTTACATGTCCAGATTATACCAAAGAATTTGTCATTCAAACAGACGCATCAGGATATGGAATAGGAGCATGTTTAACGCAGCCTTATCCTGAAGGAGACAAAGTCATATGCTATTTGAGTCGATCTTTGACTAAGCAAGAACGTGTTTACACGACCACCGAGCGAGAATGTTTGGCATTGGTTTGGGCGATAGAGAAGCTCCGGCCATATATTGAGGGGATCTCATTTAAGGTCATTACAGATCATTTTAGCTTAAAATGGCTTCATAGCTTGAAAGAGCCCAGTGGAAGACTTGCTCGTTGGTCTGTAAAACTGCAGCAATATGACTTTGAAGTAATCCATCGGAAAGGGAAAGATTTAGTTGTCCCGGACATTTTGTCTCGCGCCGTACCTATGATTGATATAATTTTGCAGCCCAGAGACGTTTCAACAGCAATTAAAGATCGATGGTACCAAAAGATCGTAAAGAGGGTCGTAGAATCACCGTTAAAATTTATGAATTGGAGATACACTGATAATAAGTTGTATAAATATGTCAAACAAGAATACCCTCAACTTTCACCATCTAACGAATATTGGAAAGAGGTAGTTCCCAAAGATGATAGGCGTAGAATTATTGGAGTAGCTCACGATCCTCCTACCGCAGGACATATGGGTGTGTATAAAACCTTCCACAGACTGGCAGAAAAATATTATTGGCCAAAAATGCGCCAGGACGTGGCAACTTTTTTAAAGAAATGCTTTGTCTGTGCAGCTCATAAAGGTGATACACAAGGTGATCTGATCAGATGATATCTCACCCAAAACCAACTCGTCCTTGGGAAATTATCTCAACAGATTTATGTGGACCTTTACCTCGTTCGACAAAGGGTAATTGCTGGATTCTCGTCGTTACGGACTATTTGAGTAAGTTTTCCTTAGTTTTTCCAATGCGAACAGCCCCTACTCAAGCTGTTGTCAAGCATCTTGAGGAACAAGTATTTATGGTCTTCGGAGTACCCCGTTTGATACTTTGTACAATAATGGACCTCAGTACAAAAGTAATGAGTTTAAACGTTTCGCTGAGAGTTATCAGGTTAAAATTCAGTATAATCCGTATTATCACCCCAGAGCGAATCCAACAGAAAGGACGAATCGTACGTTAAAAACCATGTTATGTTGTTATGTGAAAGACAACCACAGGAAGTGGGACGAACAAATACATAAACTTGCCTGCGCGATTCGTACTGCAACCCATGAGACAACCAGGATGTCTCCTTTCTTTGTTAATTTTGGTAGGAATATGTGTCTGTCAGGAAAAGATTACTCCAACCCAGTTTTGTTATCTGAAGAGAATGGTGTACAATCTGCAGCTGAAAGTAAGAACGAAGGTTTCCGGAAGCTCTATGCTGATGTTAAGAGAAGGCTAGAGGTGGTGGGACAGAAAAACGTAGTTCAGTATAATTTGCGTACAAGAGTACCGAACTTTGTTGTAGGTCAGCGTGTTTGGAAGAAAAATTATGTGTTGTCAGATGCTGCGAAGTTTTTCTCGAAGAAGTTAGCACCGAAATTCGTTGGTCCTTATGTGATTAGGAATAAAATTTCTCCATGGATATTTGAGCTTCAGGAACCATCGGGGAAAGTACTACCAGGGAGCTGGCATGCCAAAGACCTTAAGTCGGCAGCGGACCTCTCCGATTAATCTTTTTAGGTTAATCGTCTTGAAGTTGGGGGGGGGGATTATGTAACGTGTCATTTTTACGTTTAAGGCAACGTTACATATTTGTTTATTTAGGTAAATAATCAAGGCTCTTCGACTCGTCTTTCTCGTCCAGGAAGTTACCTTAAAAAGGAGGCATTTCATCGAATTACTGTGGACACTGCGCAAATCGCATTATCTGGACATCGTAATTGGAACTTGAGATCACAGGTTTCGAGAAAAATCACATAAAAACTTTTGATTGCTATGTTTATCTGTAAAATTTCGTAGTTTTCTTTGACGTTCACGAAGATAAACAGCTGTTCTGCTGGGGCATGGCGGCGTTGCCGCATCACAAATGGTTTCAGTAACAGGAAGAAAACATTTAGGTGAACATTTCATTCGCTTATGTTTATTTTCGAAGATATTGGGACAATCATTTCTCTTCCGAACCTCATATCCTTCACGGATTAGCTAGTTTTGAAAGCACGAAAATATAGTTAGGTCCACGGTTTGACCAGGAACAACCGAGGCTCCGCTCCTTTGATGTCTTTATTAATTTGATAAGGAGAAAATAAAATAAATACGAGTTATGCACTTTTGTAAATGGGAGATAAACGAGGGATAAAAACCAGGACTAAAAGAATAAACAAAATCGTATTTTTATATTATATAAATTTATATCTAATCATAGTTAAATAATCATAGTTAATAGCTAACTCAGTCGGATTGAAGGGTTGTGTAGGGCTAGCTAGTGGTGAGCAAACTTAACATCTGAACACTCTTGTGCCGAGTTTAAGCAGTAGTTCAATGTGTATTTTAGGTTCAAGTTCAGAAACAACTTTAATAATGTAGAAATGTTTTACAAAAATGGCGTCAAACCATTTAAATCTCAGAGAAAACATATATAAAGAGCAAAGGAAACTTTTGACTAAAACTGTAACTAAAATACAACTAAATTCTACACTTAGTAGAGCTTTACTCATATGGGAATTGGTTGAATGTTCGAATATTCCTGGGTTTGCTGCATGCTCTGATCTCCAGTAATTGAATTTACAGTTGATGGTTTCAATGCTGAGCTTCTTATAGTCCGGCAGGTTATTTTCCTCCTACTTGCTATGTTGGCGGGGGTCCGGTAGGCAAATGTTCGGTCTATGTATGTCTCGATGTCCTTGTTATAAAAATTTCAACCGTGGAAATAGATCCGACAACACCTCAATGTGCGTTGTACGTATTTTCGATATCCCCTTGGTCGATGCTGCCCCCTATAGACCGGTACGAAAGTGTTAGTGTATTTCATCATTGGTTAGTTTGAAAACCGCGGTTTTTTTCTCCAGGCTCGTAAACCGGAGTTAGTGATTTTTCGACGAGAGCGTTTTTTTATAAATGGGTTCGCATCCTTATTTGAATTTAACCGGGAAAATTCGGTTGGTACTGTGTACTGTCCCCACCAAATCTAGAAACGATTTCTGGCCACTTCATTTTTTTTGTATTCTTGACAAAGTGTCTTGTCTTTTCCTAAAGAATTTTGGCTGGGCTAGTGGCCGTCTATTGGTGTCGCCATTGTTTTTGTGGTTATTGGCACTTAATGGCACTGCAGTAGTTGCAGATTATACCAAAGACGGTATAACTGTCAGCCGTCGTGTTTAGGCGAATCTTAAGTGACGTTCACACCCTCTGAAAGGGATTTAAGACGGCGTACGCCGTTTCTACGGAAAGAATCGTGGTAAGTTCGATTCTTTTTTTTTTTTGAATTCTTCAAGACAATATTTGCCTCCCAAATTGTAATTGTTTTTCGTGTGAAATGTAATTTTACTACAGCAGACGTGTGGAATTTTTGGAGTTTTTTATATTTTTTTTAACCACGTTTTGGATAAAAACTATATATTGTTTTTTCCTTTGGTTACGGCCGTCCATTCCATCGACGGGACAGTTTTGCTGGTGGAACGAGGTTCGAGCCAGTTGTAACCCTGGGAAAGGTACGTTAGGATTATTTTAGTTCATCTGTTTAAATCTACTTTATTTTATTGAGTCGACATGGGGTTCTCGATTTAAGTTACTCGGTGCAAAATAGACGAATGCCAGGAAACTGAAACATTTCATTTTCCACAGGGTTTTTATGCACCACAACCATGTGCTGCCCTAGCGTGATGTGCTAAGCGGACACTAGGAGAGGCGCGGACAGAACAGGACGGGACCCGAAGTAGCAGGAGGAGAACAACACCAGGTTTACAAAATAAAACACACATAAAAAAATCAAGGACCAAGGTAGGAGCAAGCAACATTTAATAAAATCTTTTCATATAACTTTTTAACTATAATTTTACCACTTCTTGTGAACGCAAGATAAGGTATGACGTCATAACCAAGATTTTGCGGCATATTTAATTATATTATTTTTCTGTGAAATTGAACGCCCTTGGCTCTAACTTGTTTCCTTGTTTCATTGATTTATATTTCATGTTTATTCAAGTATTATTCTCAGATTTCAATTTTTTTTTTGTATTTTGATCAATTTCATTTTCATCCTGTGAACTGTGAAAATATACAAGATGAACTAAATCTTTGTGTTATTTGTACAATCCTATGAACCAGCTTTGCAGAGACAAAAGAGAGATGAGGTTATATTTTTTAGCGGTTTCCTTACATTGTTTTACCTCATGGGGTAGATCTTGGACTGAGTTGCTGTCTGTCTCATTCTACCCAACGTAGAATGATGACAGCAGATATTTGGTCCAGATCTCCCCTATGACGGAATAATTTTGGAAGTATATTTTTTTTTACAATCATTTATATAACTGAGTCTCACACTACTGACTCAGATGTAGGTACACTATGACCTGTTAAAGGAGTCCATCTACCTGTAAAGTGCTTCTAGTTTTGTCATCTTAATTCAATCTTTTAGAATTTTATTTTGTTTCTTAGTCAATTTTTTTTGTTTTTTAATTACATAAATACTCTGAAAGCCTCGGAAGTAGGTAGAGTTTCATTGTTTGGCTACAACGTTTGGGTTGAACTGTATTTTAATTAAGATCTTCTTTGTAAAACATTGATATTAAAACACTGTGGCGCTTAAAATTTTCTTATTTCTGAACCCCCCTTCTCCACTGTATAAAAGTTACCGGGCATATCAGTGTTTTACCTAGCTGGAAAATACAGTTCTGCTTCCAGATATTTGTTTAACTATTCAGTAGTTTTTTTAGTGTCAAAAATTGGCACAGCGTTATTGTTCTATTTAGTTTGCCACAAATGTGACCCAACGCATTTTAATTGGCCGCAGTTTAGTGTTTTTTTCAGGTAAATAACCACACCATCACATTGATTAATTTGGCCGTCGTTGTACATTATGTCGTACCCAGGAACATTTAACATGTCAAGACCATGGAGTTTGCGAGTTTCTGTCAAAATGACGCCATCAAAAGTGCATTTCTTTATACCTGCCCACAGAATCTCAAGTTGTGACAAATTTTTATAAATACCCCTAATGTTTGTATGAAAGATAGAGATATTATTTGCTGAATTTTTTTCCAGCATTTCATTGCATTGTAAAATATCTTTAGCACATTCCGTTTTCAATGTATCTATTTTAAATTCTTGAATGTATGCCTCCATTTTTAATTTAGTATACTATACTTAATTTTTTTTTGTAAAAAATAAATAAATAAACAAATCTTAAGCTTATCTTGAAACGTAATCTTAACCTAAATAACAAAAATTATAAAATGCACACTTACATACGTGAAAAACAAATACCCTTATCACTTTTTTTGTGGATCCTTGGAAGCCGATTTCTTTGGTTTTGCTACCGGGAAAGAAGCTGTTTTGTTTTTTTCTATAGACTTCAACCTAGTGGAATAAGCTGGCCTTGCCAAAGGACTAGGTTTTTTTATAGTTTCTAGTTTGTTTTTATTGTTTCTCTTTGGCTGTACGGCTGTTTCTTTTAAAAAAACTTCTTCTTGTATTTCTGGCTCTTCAAGGTTCGCGCTGTATTCTTTCAGACGATTAACAGTTGGAGTCGAAGGGGCACTATTTGTCACTAGCGCCTCAGTTTCTTCTTCCGCTGAGAATTTTTCCCTATTTATATATAGAAGGTCTCCTTTTATACTTGCTTCTTGGCCGCTTTTAATGGCTATTTTTTTATGTTTAACAAGTATTTTTCTTATGACCCTTTGTTGAGGAGTTAAATCTTCACTAATAGTGATTAAACCTTTTAATTTCTTTCCTTGTTTTAACACTTCAATTTTTGTCAAAAATGATACAAATTGTACAACAATAGGCCTGGTTTCCTCGGTTTTTCCTATAAGGTAGAAATTATCTATTTTTTGAAGGCCAAGTCCAAGAAGTGAATTTAAAGTGTTTAAAACCCGTTCTAATAAGTTTTGAGATTTTTCGTAGACTAATCCGAAAATTAAAATATTGTTCTTTTTTAATGATCTTAAAAATAATTCATTCGTGTCGGTCTGCTTTTCTTGTTTTTGTTCCAGCTCCCGAACTTTATTTGATTTTGTTTTTAAATTTTTTTGAAGATCTGAAACTTCTTCCTTTACAATTTGAACTTCGGACTTTATTTCTCGTTTCAGCGCTTCAGTCTATGTGTCGTTTTGTTTTTTATTATACCTGGTTAGTTTTTCAAAAAGTTTATCATTTAAACTCATTTTAATCGTGTAGTGTAAGATACCTTTATTGATAACTTTTCTTTGTGCCTGTATCGCAAATGCTTACTGATAAAGAAAGTACTACTACTATGTCGGTTTAGAACGTTTTTCTACGTTGTCCGACGCCTATTCTCCACCTCCTTCGATCCTGACAGTCATTTTCCGTCAGGTTTTTTTGACTCATTGATTTTTGGATTGACTGTTGCCATTCCAGTTTAGGACGCCCTCTTTTTCTGCGCCCTATTGGTTGCCATTCTAGGACCTGCTTTTGTAATCTTTCGTCGCTCATCAGTTGCCTTTTAGTGATGTCATCCGTTATGCTTCCCACGATTCCCATTCTTTCTTTTATGATCTCATTTTTGTATGATCTGTTCTAGATATTCTCATTGATCTTCTTATTGCATCTATTTCGACACTTACCATTTTTGCTTTATATTTTTCTGTTACGCGAAAAGTCTCTATTCCATACAACAGCGTGCTTTTTTTCACCATTGTTTCATATATGTTAAATTTTACATTCTTTTTTATCTCTCTGCTCCATAAAATACCGTTAAGACAACCAATAACCTTTTTTGCTTTTACTATTCTTTTTTCCAGTTCTTTACAATCTGTTCCCGTCTTATCAAATGTGACACCCAAGTATACATACTCATTACATGAAGATATTGTTTGTCCATTTTCTAGTTCTAATTCACTTGATTCGTTTCCAATACATAAGTACTGTGTCTTGTCCACGTTCACTGTTAACCCCCACTTTTGGTATTTTTCCGTTAACTTTCTCATCATATACTCCATGTCTTCCTTATCATTAGCTACAATTACTTGGTCGTCAGCAAACTGTAATGTGTATATGGTAAATCGGTCGTTAAGTTGTATTCCCATGCCGTGTACTTTGCGTTTCCAGTTTTTTAGAGCTACTGCGATATATATTTTAAAAAGAGTTGGAGAGATACAACATCCCTGTCTTAAGCCTTTCGTTTCGTTACCAGGAATTCTTTTGAAAGTCGATTTCCAATTTTAATTTTAGATTTTGACCCTTTGTATAGTTCTCTTGTCGCTTTTATTTATGTATGACTGATATTAGTCTGCTCTAACACTGTCCATAATTTTTCTACTGGAACGGTATCATATGCTTTTTGTAGGTCCACAAAGGTAACATGAGTCTCTATATTTCTGGCGCTCCGTTTCTCAATTACTTGTTTAAGACAAAAAACATTATCACTACAAGATCTGCCTGCACGAAACCCACTTTGCTCTTCTTCTTCTTGTTCATGAAAAGCATTCTCTATTAGATCTCTAAGAATCCTACCGTACAATCTACTTAGAGTACTAGTTACTGAAATTCCTCTGTAATTGTTGCAATCCAGCTTGTTTCCTTTTTTATGTATTGAGGATATGAATGCAATTTTCCAATCATCAGGTACTGGATGTCCGTTTATGCATTGATTGATAATATATCTAAAATTTTCGAGTATTTTCTCTGATTTATATTTGAGCATTTCACCATATATTCCCCCAGGTCCGCTAGCTTTTCCGGATTTAAGCTTTTTAATACTATTCCTTATCATTTCTTTTTCGATGATTACTCCCTCTCCATGTACTTCTATGTCTCTCCTCGGAGAGGCTGCCAGATATTCGGGTCTCCTCTCCTGCAGCAGTCCCTTATAGTGTTCTGTCCATTGTTCTGGTTTGATGATCTGGATGTTTACTTTTTTTTGTTGGGTTTTTTACTGTAGAAGTGAATTTCCATACTTCAGAACTCTGCCTACCTCCTACGTGTGTCTTTATATCGTGGCATTTGCGCTCGAACATTTCATTCTTTTCTGTGCGTATCAAATTTCTTAGCTGTCTTCTGGTATGCCTGTAGATTTCTAGGTCTCTTTGCTCTTTAGTACTGAGCCATTTCAAGTATGTGCGTTTTTTCTCCTTGACCGTTTCCTGTATTTCTTCCGTCCACCACATCTTATTGTTATTTCTATTATCTTGGTATCCAACAGCTTCTTTGCTTGCTTCCTTCAAGCTTTTTACTATGTTTGTATATATCTCTTCAAATGAGTGATCTGTGTTTATTAATTTTTCATCTAATCGGTTCTGATACAATCTTTGAGTACTTTCGATTTCTAGACTTCTAAAGTTGTATTTTTGATTGTCTTCGATGCATTCTAAATTTTCATTTTCTCTAATACCTTCATCCTTATTTGTTTTTTCTTACAGGGAATAATATTTTTGCTTTTACCAGATGGTGGTCAGATCCAACGATTATAAACACACAGGATTGCTTATTTCCATTTAACTAATGTTAGCGTCGCTCAGCGAGACGAACAGTGTCTGCTTACGTCACCAGCGGGCCAGTTGCTTTGTTTGTATTGAGAGTTCGTGTGATTTTAAGGTGTTTTTGACGTTTTTATCTCCGTTTTTTTGCTTTTTTTATTAATTTGACGGTGTGGTTGACTATTTAGGAGGTAAATAGACCTTTAGAAATGTGAATTAAGTAAATTGATATAAAGAAAGCACATTAATTTATTGTTGAAATAAAAGCTTTGTGTTCCCTCTTTCAGTGTAGAAATATAACCAAACTTTTAATTTTTTTGCATTTTTGGAAACTCCTTGCTCATTAAAGTAATCACATTGAAGAAAATTGGTAATTATGCCGCAAAAGTACTTCTTTTATTAAACTGATTTTTGGAAAATTTATTTTGTAGACTGTTTCTCCAAGTTTACTTTCAGTTTTTTTCTTAAGTTTTTTTAGTCTCTTTATAGAAGTTTTCTGAAACATTACAGAAGAAGGAGTGAAAACTGAAAACTCATAACACAATGTAAATCATTTGAAAAAAAACCTTATGAAAATCTATTGATTTAAAGCATAAGAAGTTGAAAAACACATCTTATCTGGCTGTTTTCTCCAAAAACTGACTGGTTTTTGATATAATAATATAATAAATATTGCAATTTTAGATCTGAAATATTAAATAAACCTACCGCTAAAAGATTCGAGCAAATAGGCAATCCTGTGTGTTTATAATCGTTGGGTCAGATCCACAGGTAACACCACGAAGTGTGCGCACATCATACCACTTTAGTTCCGAATGTTGTCCACCTATAGCATAATCAATGATTGATCTAAGATTTCTTGCTGGCTGAATCCAGGTATACCGATGAATATCCTTATGTTTAAAAAAACCATTAGATTATGGGTTTCACACAATTGTATCAGTCTCAAGCCATTATCATTTGTTACTTCCTCTCCAAATGGTCCTACCACTTTGCTTTTGGCTTTGTCTACCAGTTCGACTATTAAAATCGCCAAGCATAATTATTTCCCTGGTTCTAACTAATCCTAATTGGCGATAATCACTTTTTGTGCTATATTTAACTGTATTGACCAACTTTTTTTAACTGAAAACACTATCAACTTGTTGATTTTTAAACAAAGATTCTTTAGATCTAGTTTTCCGTAATTAGTTCGCATTAATTATTAAGAAAATACAACTTTATATTAAGAGCGATAAAATAGGCGTCCGACCGATTTACACACATACATAATATTCTATTTTAAGGAATATTGCTACAGTGGCAAGGTGGACCAGGGACCGAAGATAGTGGGTTGTTGACCCCATTAGGTTAGTATCCTAACCTGACCCGGTTAGGTGAATATATAAGAAAAAACTTACCGGACCAGATCAGGATAGGTTTTTTTTTTGATAATAGAAACCTAACCAGTTCAGGGTAGAATACTAAGCTAACCGGGTCAAAAACCAACTATCCTCGGCCCCTAGTCCATCTCTGCTGGATAGGAAAAGTAGTAATTCTTTCTGATAAAAATATAATTAGACAAAAGTATTTTCGATAAAATTGTTTTCGATCAAAATGTCATTCGATAAAACGGTTTTCGCTAAAAATGCTTTCGGAAAACGATATTCGATAAAAATGTTATTAAATTTAAAAAAAACTAGATTTAATAATAGCGTTAGTGACACACAGACCTCCTTAAACTTAGCATTACCACTTAAGAATTGGATATTCACAAAATATGCATTAATTTTCATAAATGTGTTGTAAAAACGCGCTAACACACCGAGCCACCAAGGCTACTTCAGTTTTATTTATTAGGGACCCTTTGCATGTCCCATATTTCACTTATCCTTTATTTGAGGCATGCGCAGTTACCTGGTTTGAATTTTATCCCTTACGAAAGGATAATGTTTGACCTTACCTGGGTTCAAATAACGCAGGCCCTTGTTTAGAGACAGTGTTGCTGCCCATATAACGTTATGACAAAATGATTGATACTATAATTATTTGAATGCGGGGTAATCTGTAAAAAACTGGTAGATATGTGGTGTTTGGCAACAGTGTTCACCACTAACCAAAATTCATTAACGTTCTGTGAAGTGCGTAAAAGAAAAGCAGAAGAAGTACACAGTTTTTCCTAGTTGTTTGCGAAATTTTTTTATTAATTTTCCCTACAAAAAACAAAAGAGGCCTTTGACAGATAAATAAAGGGATACCAAAAATACCGCAAATAAAGTTAAATACTAAATTCTTAATGGAGTTGGCATATACCTGACGAATCTTCTGTACGAAAACCGAATAGTATCCTCCATTTTAACAATCTCAGGATTATTTGGATTATTAAGCTTGGCTTCCAAAATATTGACAATTTCGTTAAACTCCGTACGTGCGGTTTTTTTGATACAATGAATGGCAGCTGCGAGATCTCCTGAACGCAGACAATAGTAGACCATTGGCCATAATGGACGATCGTCCACGGTTCCATCGCGTAGACCTAAAACAAAGAAACAGATACACCACACACAGCGACAGCGTAGTCTAGTGGTATGGTCGTCGGCTTCACCTGCAAAAGCTACCAGGTTCGCGTCTCAGAACAACGACGCAAAAACAAAAGAAGTGTTACAAATTTAAGTATTTAAATTTTATAGTTAGAATTTATTTAGGTTTAGTGTAGAAAAAAAAAACATTTAAGATTTTGAGACAAAATATAAATAAAAAGCTTGAAAACGATTGTAGATTGGCAATCGAAACGTAGCGTATTCAAATTCAATTAAAAGATAAGTGGTTTAGGTTTTACTAGGCAACTATTTATTTTTATAGAAAGCCACTGACAAATTAGTGATTTTTATTTTTTTAGGAGAAACGCAGTGGTTTTTTATAATTTTTTAAAGTAATTTTTCCTTACTAGTGGCGTAATACCCAGAAAAAGTTGTGTTTGTAGTATTAGGTTGACGTATTTTATGGTTGTATTCTTAATCTAGGTTTTAGTTGCGTTATCTGTGACAAACTGGTATGCGAACGGTCCGTCTAGAAAATGGCTGGAATGATTCCGAATCGAACAAGGATGGAAGGGTTCTCGAATAGTAGGCAGCCCCTCATATATAAGGCCGGACGTCGTGCATCAGTCAGTCAGTCACAGATAACGTACTGTAGTGGTCGTGAGATATTAACACGAAGTTAATAGACCGATTATAGTAGTGAATTATCAGCGAGTTATTAGTAAGTGTAAGTGCGTGTTTTTTGTACATAATTATCAAAATAAATTGACATATCGTTTTTTTGACATTTACGAGTTTTATTTGAAGCGGTGAACCCGTAACAATTGGTGTCAGAAGTGAGATTAAAAATAAAAGAAAAGAAAAGAAATAAATAGTGCAAAGACTATCCTTACATAGTACCACCGGCTAGGACAATTGGACAGAAAAACAGTAAGTGATTTTTCCAGAATATTCGAAGAAGTTCGATATTGATTTATTCAAAAACCAAAAGAGATATTTAAGAATCGACTTCGATATTAGCTTAGTTAGTTAAAAAGTAAGAATTAGAAAGAATTTCTAGAATATTCCATCACTTTCTACGACGCTCTATTCGAAAACCAGAAGAAATATCCAAAAAGCGACTTCGACATTAGCTTAGTAATTTCAAAAGTAAGAACTAAAAAGAATTTCTAGAAGATTCCATAACATTCTACGACGTTCTATTCAAAAACTAGAAGAGATATACAAATACCGATTTCGACATTAGTTTAGTTATTTCAAAAGTAAGAATTAGAAAGAATTTCTAGAAGATTCCATAACATTCTACGACGTTCTATTCAAAAACTAGAAGAGATATACAAATACCGACTTCGACAGTAGCTTAGTTATTTCAAAAGTAAGAATCACCAAGATTTTCTAGAATATTCCAAAACATTATACGACGTTCTATTCGAGAACCAGAAGAGATATACAAAAACCGACTTCGACATTAGCTAAGTTATTTAAATATTTAAATAGTGAGAATTAGAAAGAATTTCTAGAATATTCCATAACATTCTACGACGATCTATTCGAGAACCAAAAGAGATAATCAAAAACTGGCTTCTACATTTGCCTAGTAGCAGAAAGAGTGACATTTACTAGTATATTCTAGAACATTCCATTAGGTCCTATTTAAGAATCAGAGGAGATATTGAAGAAAAAAAAAACAAAACCTTCTACGACATTAGCTTTATAGACCAAAAAATAAACATTTTAAGTGATTTATCAGGAAGTTGATGCTTACTGCTGTCTAGATCGGCAAAGATGGAAGATCTAACTAAAATGATGCAGGCTCTAGCAGCTCAAATGGCTCAAAACCAGAACGATATAAGACAAAACAAAACGATATGAAACAGACATTTGAGCAAAGATTAGATGGCATTCAAGAAAACTTCAATCAAATAAAGAGCAACTCCGAGCAGCTTAGAGGAGAGTTCAAGGCAGCAACCGAAGATCTTAAGGAAGAAATAACTCAGAGAATGCAGAATGTAGAAGAAAAGGTACAAAACAAATTGCAGAATGTAGAAGAAACGTTACAGAACAAATTGCAGAATGTTGAAGAAAAAGTGGAGACCAAGCTACAGAATGTAAGAGAAGAAGTTTTTCAAACAGTGGAAGAAAAGCTCCAGGATGTGTCAAAACAGCTTATACAGCTTCAGAAAGAACATAACAAAGTAAAAGCTCAGGGATGTGTTGTGAATTCCAACCAAAACATTAAGCCTTCAAATTTTGACGGTACGTCCTCCTGGTCCACCTACAAACAACAATTTGAAGCTGCCGCTGCTGCAAATGGTTGGGATGATGAGGAAAAAGCTAGAGCATTGTTAGTAGCTCTACGAGAACCTGCTCTGGGACTTTTACGGTCCATTCCAGTCGAACAAAAACAGAATTATAACGCTTTAGTGGCAGCGTTAGAAAGAAGGTATGAAGACGAACACTTGCGAAATTTACATTGGTCAGAATTAAATATTCGTCAGCAAAGACCAGGAGAATCATTGCAAGAGTATGAAGCAGATATTAGGAGGCTGATGTATTTAGCTTACCCCGAAATGCCAGAAAATTACAGAGATCCCTTCACGGTAGATCGCTTTATTAACGGATTACGAGACTCGGACTTAGCAAAGTTACTTCGTCGAGAACGCTTCCATAATAGCAGTGAAGTGTTGATTCGAGCCCTTGAAATCGAATCATCAAATAATATGTCCAGGCCAAAAGTACGAGCTGTTTCAATTCAGGAGGGAGAAGAAATGAGCAATGGACATGAGGTCAACTTAAAAACGCTAAACCAAATGTTTCAATCACTAATAGAGAAGATTGACTCTTTGAAGGAAAGCAGACGATCCCCTTCAAATGTGGAGTGTTTCAGATGCGGACGTACAGGGCATATTCAGCGCGATTGTCGCGTCCAAATAAGGTCTCGCTCGCCATTTAGCGGGACAGAGTACCGAAGAAGAGATCAGGGAAAACTAAAACTAGTCAACTCAGAGGGGCGGGTGTTGGCTAATGAGAATTTAGCCCCCAAAATTTACTCTATCAAGAGCTTAAAGCATACTGCTGACAGTCTTAACATCGACGGACTTATTAATGGAAGAAAAGTTAATATAACAGTAGACACTGGTGCTGCCATATTGTCACGAAGGGCGCGTAACATAAAGTTAAACCAATATCTCCCGAATAATTAAAAAGGAACTTAATAAATTACTATATCGATTAACTTTTTGGGACAACCTATAAGTCGAATATCATCCATAAGAAATCCAAAAACTAAGACAGTAAGAGAGATGAGAAATGGGTAGAATATTTTTTTTCTTCACTCAACGAATCTGAGTGGAAGAAAACAAAGTTATAGAAGACAAGTACGGGACAGAATAGACATGGGCAGATATTACATGAAAGATGCTACAAAGCACAACAATCATGCGAATATCATCCATAAGAAGTTCCAAACTAAGACAGTAAGAGGGATGAGAAATGGATAGAATATTTTTTTTCTTCGCTAAACGAATCTGAGTGGAAGAAAACAAAGTTATAGAAGACAAGTACGGGACAGAATAGATATGGACAGAGTTTTCACGAAAGGTGCTACAAAGCACAACAATCGCACGAATATCATCCATAAGAAATCCCAAACTAAGACAGTAGGAGGAATGAGAAATGGATAGAATATTTTTTTCTTCACTCAACGAATCTGAGTGGAAGAAAAATAAAGTTATAGAAGACAAGTACGGGACAGAATGAGATGCAAATAGTAAGAAGAGCCCGAATACCTAACTGAGATACGAGAAGCGGGTGACTTAATTTACGCGAGGGGTAGTGTATACAATATCTTAAGGTATAGGGCAAATTAAGTTAACGTGTAAACAACATGTGGGAGAGGTAGAAAAAATAATTATAGAAATTTATAAGTCAAAAATGAAATGTAAAAAGTAAGGTAATAATAGTGCAAATTTTTAAGTAGAAGACTAAGGTGACCAAAAATTTTGTTTTTATTTAAGTATTGTTGGCTAAAAGGAGGCAACACCCACGGCCAACGATGGAGGCAAAATCGGGGGCGATTTTTAAGTAAAGGGGGGGATGTCACGAAGGGCGCGTAACATAAAGTTAAACCAATATCTCCCGAATAATTAAAAAGGAACTTAATAAATTACTATATGGATTAACTTTTTGGGACAACCTATAAGTCGATATAGATCGATTGACGTCAATAACTATTATTGCAATTCGGCAGAAATAGTTTATAAATTCGCGGACAATGCATATGCTTTTTTCTGACAGAGACTCGGAGAACTAAATACCGCGGGGCGGGCGTCGCCTCGCGGAACTAAAGTTTCGGCTTTTTTTCTTATACCGAACGTGAAGACCGGGTGAGTGCGGGCGGTCACATCGAGTGACGTAATCGACTGACGATAATTTGGGCGTGAACTGGGGTTCCTAGATAACCAGCCGGCCGCAAATTCTGTTGTTTCCAGGTAAGTCCGGGTGTCGCCCCCATAGCCAACTCCCCAACATTTGCTGTATTATTTATTCGGTTCTTAGTTTTATAATACATCTTTTAACCCCCTACAGGTGTTATTTAATCTGCATCCCTTAGTTTTTAAACAAAGATCTCCGTCGGCTCGAATCGAAATAACTCCGTTAGATCGATTCGACCGGCGCGGTATCATTTAAACAAATTGTTAATAACGAATAGTATTGGGGTTGTAAGGTAGTGGCTGGTAATTAACGACCGGGCAATACCTATAACCAACCCCAGGCCCCCTATTCGTGACAATATCATTGCTTAAGTTCAAAATTGCAACAAGATATAAAATTCGACCAACAGAAAAGAAAATAACACTTAAGACTGTGACTGGAGAATCCGCCGACGTGTTGGGGCAGACAGACATAGACCTACAGCTGGGGAGGCTGAAGATAAGCCACTCGGTATTAGTTGCATAGAAGACGAATTTATTTTGGGAATGGACCTGATAAGTAAACATGGATTTGCGTTTGATAATAAACTTAATACTTTAAGATTTGGGAACGAAGAGTTCATTTTGTCAAATAGTCACATCAATAAAGAACCAATAAAGGTGGTGGAGTATGCACAACAAGACTAGTCGGTAACAGTGAGACCATAATTTTTGGGAGGCTAGAAAGTAAAACATCAAGCTGCGTCGGACTCATAAGCCAACAAAACACACCCAACACCTACCTCGTTGCAAAATCACTAGTTAAAACCGATAAAGACATCCCGATTAGAGTCGCCAATATTTTCCCAAATAGCGTCAAAATTAATAAGGGGGAGGTGGTAGCATTATTTGAGCCAGTCCAGAAAGTAACAAGATGTGAAGAGCCAACTTCGGAGGGTAAAAGCAAGTTACCAACGGAGGTACTTCAGCAATTTCAGTCAACTTGGCAACATCTCACTCCAGAAGAATTTAGTAAAGCGAGAAAGTTTATAGAAGAGCAAAGTAATATCTTCGAAACTAAGAGTAGTTCGGGACGCACAAACCTTATTCAGCATTCCATCAACACTGGCGATGCCCAACCGATAAGACAGCCCCCAAGAAGACTACCAATGGCCAAACAAGAAGAAGTTCACAATCTCATTAATAAAATGCTCAGTGACGGGGTTATTGAAGAGTCATCAAGTTCTTGGTCATCTCCTGTGGTGTTGGTCACTAAAAAGGATGGAAGTACTAGATTTTGCGTCGACTACAGAAAACTTAACGATGTGACCAAGAAAGATACTTACCCACTGCCAAGAATAGACGACACATTAACAACGTTGGCAGGATCATATTGGTTTTCTACTCTTGACCTGAAAAGTGGATATTGGCAAGTAGGAATCTTTGAAAGAGATAAAGAGAAGACTGCATTCTCAGCTGGAAGTGGACTTTATCAGTTTAATGTGATGCCATTTGGCCTGTGCAATGCCCCAGCTACATTTGAAAGACTAATGGAAGTCGTTCTACGAGGCCTTACTTGGAAAACCTGCTTAGTCTATTTGGATGATGTCATAGTAGTAGTGTAGTAGTGGAGGTTCTATATATATTGGTAACATGCCATCCAGTTCTGTCTGTCTGTATGTCTGTCTGTCTGTTGCTGAAGAAGTGAACTTGGTATGACCTTGGGACTAAAAGAAGTGTGTAAGAAGTTGTGAGCAATGACGTAACAACCAGAGGCTGTTGAAAGGCCCTATTGGTCAATGAGTTAGGTGCCAATGCGCGAGTAGGTAAAACGGGGTGTTTTTTTAGTTTGAGCTTCACTAGGTTAGCCTGGTCTAGGTAAGTCTTAATGTGAAAAAGGCCTTAGGTAATTGTTGGTTAAAAAATAAAATAATTTCTAAAAATATTTGTTAAAATTAATCGGGATTGTCTGTGTATCTCTTATCATTGTTTATGCAGTTATAGTATAACCTTATGACCCACACACGTTCCTGTTTTATCTAATACAGCTGGTTACTTATGCTGTACAGGATGTCTCAAAGTAAATAATGCTAAAATAAAAAACTCAAAGTATGTTTTAATTATATATTTTTATTCATATATATCATATAAACCACACTCATCTCGACCATCAAATTTAAAAATAATTGATTGAAGATGTTTTTTCGCGTTATAGTTTGGATATATTTTCGTATATTCCAGCGCTGCCTCTGTTAATTTACGTTTCCATATTGTAGGTAATAATGGGTATAATGTTGGTAGTTTTTCCTCAATGATGTATCTGCACGACTCAAACCCAAAATATATCCATTCTGCTAACCATTTATAAATATTTTCATAACTTTTCTCTTCTAAAAGTTCTTCTAGTTCAAAGTCAATTTTAGTTGACCAATAATTATATTGAAAGTCCATCTTACTGTGTTCTAAATTTTAATTTACCACGTCTCGTTGTTGTATTTCGGAAAATATTTCCTTGGTTTTTTCCTGGACTTGTATTTCTACAAATATCACACAAATATGAAGAAATTTTGTTGCCTGTGCTTATTTTAACTATGTCTACTCTTCCACATTTATCACAGCGAAAATTATGATAAATTGATGGTGGTTGGGAACATTTTCTCATTTCACACGCACAACCTATCGCTACGACAGACACAGAAAAACTGATTTATCTAAAACTGTAGATGTAGATAAAGGATTATTTCATCTATGCTAAAACGATTGAACTTACTGCGTTGGTTATTTTATAGTCAACCGTTGAACAGTGTAGATCAGCAAAACTTGGTGTTTTTTGAAGTCAACCAAATACAATGTTACCAACCTATGAGTGGATTAAACCAAGAATAAAAAAACCCCGTTGCATCTATTGTACCAAAGGAAATCCACATCGACCTGCTGATTGGATTGTAACAAAACACAGTTCTTGTGAACAGAAGAAAAACGAAGAAGTTAAGAAATATATTCAACAAGGCTATCGTGGTTAAAAAGAAGTATCAAAGGTCAAAGGTTACTTTTACTTCAACCTATAAATAGGGGGATTTATAAGTTGAAACTCTTACTTTCAGAACTAACGCTTTTAAAGATGGTTGAAAATAATAGTATTAATAAAGTGTGGGATGAGATCTCTGCGTCACCAGTTATTACAGAGGACTTTATTGGATGGTTTTGTGACCATGTGAACTGGGAAGTAATTTGTCGCAAACAAAGATTATCTGATATGTTTATGGCGACCTATATTAATAAGATGCATTGGCCCAATGTGTCTAGATATCAAAATTTAAGCGAAGCTTTTATGCATATGTTTAAAAGCGAACTCTATTGGCCTTTTCTTTGTCGTTATCAACGGATGTCTGAAAATTTTATAAGAGAAAATGAATGGCGCATCGACTGGGAATACTTATTAAAGTATCAAACACATCTCTCTCCAGAGTTTTTTGAAGAGATGCGTCAAAAACATATTAAACCCGAAGAGGGGAGAATTTATGAAGAGGAGCAAATGGAAGAGTCAACTAATATTCGAAATGGGAAGAAACAGTTAAATGGTACTTCAAAGCTGTATAACAACCCATCAAATTTTAGAATATCATCAATGGGTGGCTCATTTTAGTTATTTAGTAACTGCTATAATTAGAGGATGGCTGTTCCCATTAAATATTTATTCTAAATGTAATTATATTTTAAGAAAATTAGTAAATAAAATACACCAATAAGTTTTATATGTTTTTCTTTATTTAGTACTAAGCAATATTACTTTTATCTATCCAGCTATTATGTTTATTATCAAATCCTAACCACTTTACAAACACCTTATTTTTGGCACGTTTCAAAACTTTTTCTACTAAATATATATCAGAATATTTTACTTTTTGCAGCTGAAGTTCATAGAATCCTCCCTTAATTTCATTTTTACTAGCATCCTCCAATAGGTATGTTACTGGGTTGGTGAGCTGAATTTTCTTAACAGTAAAAATTTCAGTAGACCAATTTGGCATGTATTTCTTATCAAACACACCTCGTAGTTTTGAAATGCGAACATGGTCACCAACCTTGTATTTTGGTTTAAATGTCATCTTTATATGGTTATAAACCGTTTTGAGCAGTAGTTTTTCATGTCTTTTTCGCACCTCTGAGGGTTTCATCCCTATAGTTCGATGTTTCCGATTGTTATAAATTCGAACAATTTTCGGAAGTATATCATAACATTTGTAAGATCCTTGATAGTTAAATTCCTTCCACATTAGGTTTTTAAGGGTTCGGTTTACCCTCTCAACAATTTGAGCCTTTTTTTCACTAAATGAACTATAGTGTTTGACATTGTATCTTTTCAACAGTTTTGTCATAGTCGAATTGTAAAACTCTTTCCCATGATCGGTTTGAAGATGAAGTGGCACCTGTTCCTTAAACACTTTTTCTATAGCTTTCGACACTTCTTCTCCAGTTTTTGTTTTTAATGGATAGGCCCAAATATATTTCGAGAAACAGTTAATAACCACTAAAATGTATTTAAAACCTTTGTTTTCGTTTGCGTACGGTATCATCTCCACAAGATCTGCTTGAAATAGATCATTTAGTGATTTCACAATCACTCTGCGCCTTAAAAAATTAATTCTAGCCGGTTTGTGTATTTCACTAACTACTTCTCGTTTAACATCTGTAATAAAATTATTAACCATCTCTCTTCTCAATAATATTAGCTTCTTGAAGCTCCTCAACTATAGCATAGATTTCGTTTGTGTGACCTGTGTTGCCAGCTGTCTGAGATGCTAATAATAAACGTAACCGTTGTACAAGTTCATTAGGATCATCCCAGTACACGTACTCTATAGGACTATTGGAGTACTCCATTTCCTCCTTTAGATCTCCACCTTTATATGTGTCACTAAACAGTTTCTTAAATTTTGTTGAGTAGCTATCGGTTATCACATCTCCAGAGGCCTTATGATGTTTTCTGTTTGCATAGGTGTGTTCAATAATGTCTCGAAAGGCGTCTGCGTCATCTTGGGTGTACTTTGTAGGCATATTTTTTCGAAAGAGTAATTTGTACAAACCATGTGTACCTTTATAGCGTTTACCTTTTATAATTAAATCAGCTCCATCAAATTCAATTTTCGAATCACCAATATAAAAATTGTCAATATCATCTCGCCGTACACGAAACTTGGAAAAATAATTTTGTGGGTCAGAAGGCACGGTGGATGGATCATCTAAAAATTCTTTAATATAGCTTGCAAGTGAAGGATGAAACTGACTGTAGTAATCATTCTCGGATTTATTCATCAAGTCTCTAAGTCGTCCGTTTTCAAACTCTTCTTGCTTTCTGGCCTCATTCTGTGTAAAGTTCTCTGCTGCATCTTTTAACACTGCTTTTCTCAAAAAGTAACCACTTGTGGTGGGATTATTTGGTTTTTTAGCACTTAAAGAAAAATTTAATTTTCGTTTTGCTCTCTTTTCGGTTGTCGGTGTTGTAGGATTTGGGTTTCGAGGAGTTGACTGGAATAAGTCTTGTATGTAAACGCTTGGTTCAGGCATCTGTTTTTCATCTTCTTCTGCTCTGTTATTATCAAAATTCTTATGAAAAACTGATGAAGTTTGCAGATCTTCAAGTTCTTCCTGTTTTTCTTGTTGTTGTTTTTCGTTTTCTTGCTTGATTTTTTGAGGAGTTATCAATCTGGGTGATAATGAAGGTATATTGACCAGTTTCGGAGGCTTTTTATCGGTTAAACTAGATTCAATATTTTCCAAGTGTTTTGTAATGGGTTGAAATAGGTTAGCCTGTGAAATCTGACCCTGTTTTAACAAATTTAATTTCTCACGTATTACTTTTCTTTTAGAAATTAATTGTTTCTTTAAGTTTTTTTCACCACCACTAACAATTTGTATGTTTTCTTCTGACATTTTTATCTATGTTATCTCTACAAGTGTGTTAAAACTATTAACACTAAGCAGTATTTGAATCTAAAGATATATAAAGTTATCAAAACGATACCTATATCTTCCCTTATCAATATCACAATCTTTAAAAATTGTCAAAAAATCATACGGTTTTTTCCAGCAAAATGCACACATCTTTTGAAATTCATCAAATGTCATATCAGTGCCAATATGGTTGGTGTATATATGTTTTACATTTAGTAAATCTTGTTTGAATAAAATTAAAACGTTGGCATTGTCTCTTATTAAATGTTTAGGTATTTTTGCATATGTTTGAGAGAGATAGAAACTGTCAATATTATTATGTCGACCCATACTAAAGTAGTCACGCATCACATCTTGTTTATCGCAGGCTACGTCATCAAATATGAAAATGGAAAACGGATTTGCTTCTGATGGAGGAATTATATTTTCGCCACTGTTGTAAGCATAGTACCCTATTTCTTTAAATACTTTGGCTGGTATAGACTTTTTGAATACACATACACATTTTTAAACTTTAAACCGTTTGAATGTTCCAAAAGGCTCAATATAAGGTTGGTTTTTCCACAGTTTGATGGGCCCACGATAAGACATCTAATAGATGATGGAAACAGGAAACCATGTCTTGATGTAGTACTTGCATTAATATCATGGTTTTTAACTTCTAAACGCACTTTTTGTTTAACAATCTTTTTCATTTTCTATAGAAATATTATGTCAACTTAACACTGTTGAACTGGTAATGTATAAAAAAAGTAAAGACCCTGGTTTTTATTTAGTCTTAAGTGAAACGCTATGAAGTACTATGTTAGTTCAAACGTTAAAGGGCAAGGGTTGTTAAACAGTGCTATAAATAATCTGCCCTTCGAAATGCATATCCCAGGGTTTTCTTATTGTGGACCTGGGACTAAGCTAGAGAAACGTTTAGCTAGAGGGGATAAAGGTATTAACCAGCTTGATAGAGCATGCAAAGATCATGACATTTCCTATTCAACTAATATGGAGTTGACCGACCGTCATGAGGCAGATAAAGTTTTAATGAGAAAAGCTTTAGAACGGATGCGAGCAACGGATTCAGGCTTGTATGAAAAACTGGCTGCTTCTGGTGTGGCTGCTGCTATGGGTACCAAGCTAAAACTAGGGATGGGTATGGTAAATAATGTATCAAAAACTGATCAAGTGCCACGTTTAAAGGCAGTGCGTCAGTGCCTAAATATGATTCAACGTGGGATAAAGATGACAAAAAATTATTTAGGCTCTCTTGAAACTCTAGAGGGTCAAATTAAAAATCCATCACAAACAACGAGAAAATCATCATCATCTAAACCAAGAAAACCACGGTTAAAAAAAGTAAAAAAAGATGAACCTGAAACAGAAGCTATGGAAACTAATTCACCCCCTTTACATAAAGAACCAACATTGTTAAGAGTCAAAAGAAAGAGAAAGTTAAGCGACTCGGTGGATATTCCTTTTAAATTACCAAAATTTTTAAAAGTCAAACGAAAGAGAAAGTTAAGCGATTCGGTTGATGTTCCCTTTAAATTACCAAAAACCGACACAGCTGCTGTTTTGAGTGAAGGACCATTGGAGCAGAAGTCACTAAAGCGGAGACTAAGCATTGATGGTGAAGAAAATGACAATATGCATAGCAACATTAAAAAACCAAAAGTTATATAAATCTTAAACACCTTCAAACACACATATCAGTTGCTTTCATTCTTGTGTAAACTTTCAAGGTAGTAACATCATTCTTAAAAAATGAGTAAAACGAGAAAATCAAGAAAACCCATAAAAAGTAGAAAAACATCAACTTTTAAAAGAAAGAGGGCACGAATTGTAAAGAAAAAAGAAAAAAATCAAAACATTGAGTTTCAGTCAAGCAACAAAAAAGATAAAAGATAGATTAAAACAACGAAAACCACAAGACATTGAAACTGCAGTCAAAGTTGCTCTCAAGACAGCAGAAAAAAACAAAGGAAAAGTACGACCTGCACGAATAATAAAACTACCAAAAAAGGGTGGTTTTTTGCCTCTAATACCAATCATGGCGACCCTCTCTGCCCTTGGTGCTTTAGGGAGTGGCACAGCGGGAATAGTGAAAGCCATTAATGCTGCTAAATCTGCAAATCAACAATTGCAAGAGGCTCAACGACATAACCAAAGTATGGAGTCCATTGCTATGGGTAAAGGATTATTTCTCAAACCATATAAACTAGGAATGGGTCTTTTTTTACACAAAGGTGGATGTCAAAAAACAAAAACCTAAAGTTTTTCAAGAAAACTTTACCGATTTCACTACCACAGCGAGCTCTTACAAATATTGACCTGAAAAAGTATACAAAGCTGTTAAAAATTAAACATTTTAGAGGTGTGTTTATGAGAGATGAACTACCCTCAAAGATACATAAATTTGAGTCGGGGATAATTAATTTAGATAGTAGCAGAGGATCAGGAAGTCATTGGACTTGTTATAAGAAAATTAAAAATAATGTACACTATTTTGATAGTTTTGGTAATTTACGACCTCCTATAGAATCTGTAAGATACTTTAGTTCTAATGGTGACTCAAAAGTACTGTATAATTATAACCCCTACCAGACTTATGATTCTGTAAATTGTGGACACTTGTGTTTAAGTTTTTTGTATTACTTTAAGGGTTAATAAAAAACGTCTACTAAACTATATGGTTTTTCATTTATCAGTGAACCGCTATATAGTAAACATGTCCTACACCTTTACCTTATCCGGAAAATCATCACTCCTTTCAGCAAACATCTATCCACCTATAGTGCTAAACGAGCTTGAGCAATATGATTTGGGGCTCATTAATTTCGAAAGTTACAACTCAATACCGAATGTGGATAGTTCAAATAATTTATTTTGTTTTAATGATGATAAAATTATAAAAATACCTGAGGGGTCATACGAAATTAAGGACTTGAACGATTTCCTAAATAAATACTCAAAGCAAACTTTAAAGGAGGAACAATTTGAAATAAGTATAACAGCTAACCATAATACCTTACAGTGTGAGGTTATATGCAATAAAAAGATTAATTTTGAAAAGGAAAATTCCATTGGAAGTTTACTAGGATTTGCAGGAAAAACTCTAGAGGCCGATAAAAAACATATATCTGAAAATCCGGTTGATATATTAAAAGTGAATGCTATATGTGTTGAGTGCAACTTGGTTATAAACTCTTATAATAACGGAAAAGCAGTGCACATGTTACACATGTTTTACCCCTCTTCTCCTCCAGGTTATAAAATTATAGAAAGACCCTCAAATGTGATATATCTACCAATCAGCACTCATTATATTGATGATATTTTACTTAAAATAACTGACCAAGATGGAAAACCCATCAATTTTCGTGGAGAAGTGGTCACGATTAGACTGCATCTAAAAAAATCCGTTTAAAAATGGTGTTTTTGTATAATCATAATACTTTTGGTATTCCTTATGAAGAAATTACCGCCTTAGAGGAAAGTAATAAAATTTATAAGAAGAAGATTGATAGTGTACAACCATTTAGTAATAAACAGCTAGTCAAAGAGCTAACACCTGAAAATAGAGCTTTTTTAGTATATTTAGGATTTAAACTAAAAGGACAATAACTACCATCATAGGCAAAAGACTTAGGAAATTTTGGTATAATTTAAAAGTACGTCTCAGTTGTGGTATAAGAAGAATATTTTTTTCAGTGTGGTGTAGTTTAAAGTGTTTTGAAAAAAATGAGTCGTAACATTCTAAGAGTGGGTGAAAACGTGCTCTATGATAATTCGATTGTGAGTTACCAACTACACACTCATCAACCATATGCTTCAACCACCTTAAACAACAATGATGAAATTCGAATTCCGATACAAACTCAAGACATCTATACCCTGCCTAGTCAAAGTGTTCTTTACCTTGAAGGAAAAGTACTGAAAGATGACAATACTGCCAGCACTAATGTGCACTTTGCAAACAATGGTTTAGCACATTTATTTGATGAAATTCGTTATGAGTTAGGAGGGGTGATTGTGGACCGTGTTAGAAATCCTGGGATTACATCAACAATAAAAGGTTACTGCTCATTCAAGGAAAGTGATGGTAACACCCTTCAAAATGCTGGTTGGACACTTAAAGAAAATCCACCTATATTAGATGGTTCCGGTAATTTCAATATATGTTTACCCCTAAAAACCCTTATGGGGGTATTTGAGGACCATCACAAGATTATTTTAAATGTACGACAAGAACTTGTGTTGATTCGCAGCAATTCCGATTTAAACGCTTTAATTGAAACTGAGGATAAAAAAGAAAAATATAAGGTGGTGTTAAATAAAGTTCATTGGAAAATTCCACATGTTAGAGTGTCAGATGATGAAAAATTGCGCCTTTACAAGTATTTAGAGGGTAACAGAGATCTCAATATTAGTTTTCGAAGTTGGGAATTGCATGAGTATCCACAACTTCAAACTACAACTAATCACACATGGGCAGTGAAAACTTCAAATCAACTGGAGACACCACGTTTCATTATTATTGGATTTCAGACAGATAGAAAAAACTTGTTTAGTAAAAATATGAGCCGTTTTGACCACTTATCATTAACGAACCTAAAAGTTTATTTAAACTCTGAAGTTTTTCCATATGATAACTTAAATTTGGATTTTGATAACAATCAGTATGCTATTCTATATGAAATGTATGCCCAGTTTCAAAAATCCTATTATTACCACGATCAAAGCGAACCTTGCTTTCACCCGATAAGCTTTAAAAATGATGCTCCACTGGTAGTTATCGACTGCTCTCGACAGAGTGAAGACGTGCTCAAAGGTGGTGCAGTTGACATTAGAATTGAGTTTGAAACGAAAAAAGCTGTACCTGATAAAACTATAGCCTACTGTTTAATATTGCACGATCGACTTGTGAAATACAACCCTCTAACCAGTACCGTAAGGGTAGTTTAAAGAAAAAAAAATGTTTATTTTGGATGTGCAAGGTTTCCAGTACAAAGACACTGAATTTATATGTAAGGAAATAGCTATATTAAACACCCATACTAATGAAGTTCGGCACCATATCGTTAATTTACCTATGAAGTCCATCTGGTTACATCAAGACTTTAAACATCAAGCTGAATGGAATACAAACAAACTTCATGGTATAAATTGGGACACTTTTGATTTTAGTTATTTACCATTTGAAAACCTCGCTTTATTTATTAAGGATTTAATTCAAAATGAAACTGTGTTTGTAAAAGGAAATGAAAAAAAAGTTTGGTTATGTAATTTAGTTAATAATAATGTTGTAGATTTATATGACTTGGGATGTCCCAATATTAAAAAATTAAAAAATTATTGTAATGATAAGTTTCACTGTGAAATGCATAATAATAATTATTTAAATTGTGCTAGAGAAAATGTAATTTTGTTAAATAGATGGTATTTAAATAAAAAGCATATTCAGTTTTAACCCTTTATTTATTTATTTATTTATATTATACATCCTTTAACTACTACTCTAACTAAAATTACCACTTTTGTGACTCCTCAAAGTGAACATCATCATCCACCAATGAAATCGCCTGTGATAATATATCCATCTCATTGATGGCTGATGATGATGATGATGTGGTCGCCATCGCTCTTTTTCTTCTAGGTGAAGTCATCTTCTTCCCAACAGCTGCTGCAACAGGCGGCGGAGGAGGAGGAAGCATGGTTTCAGGCCCATCCTGATGTAAATTTATCCCATATTTTTTGCTTGCCTGTTCTAATAATAAATACTCCTCCTCATCATCTGCCTGTATCTTATAGAATTTCACAGGCAATCTAGCAAACTTTTGAATTAATGTCTCCTGTTTTGAGGTGTATGACAATTTGACAAATACTTTTTCTCCCTTCATTTCGATTCGTTCCACTCCATAGCTGAAAGCAAGAACAATAAAAAAAATTAATAACCTAATATAATAAGTAAAATAAAAGCACATCAAAAGCATAATATAAAATAATAGGTCCTGTTAACTTTAAAATATTTAAAAAAATTTGTTATAAAACTACCTATATCAAAATGTATCAAAAATAAATCTCTTCTGAAGTTTATTAAAAAACAACAAATCTCTTAACAAAAAAAAAACCGTATATATATATATATATATATATATATATATATATATATAAAATATATTAAAAAATAAAAAATATATTAAAAAATAATATATATTTTTTGTTTTTTTTTTGTTTTTTTTAGTCGACATAATAATATTGACAGTTTCTATCTCTCTCAAACATATGCAAAAATACCTAAACATTTAATAAGAGACAATGCCAACGTTTTAATTTTATTCAAACAAGATTTACTAAATGTAAAACATATATACACCAACCATATTGGCACTGATATGACATTTGATGAATTTCAAAAGATGTGTGCATTTTGCTGGAAAAAACCGTATGATTTTTTGACAATTTTTAAAGATTGTGATATTGATAAGGGAAGATATAGGTATCGTTTTGATAACTTTATATATCTTTAGATTCAAATACTGCTTAGTGTTAATAGTTTTAACACACTTGTAGAGATAACATAGATAAAAATGTCAGAAGAAAACATAAAAATTGTTAGTGGTGGTGAAAAAAACTTAAAGAAACAATTAATTTCTAAAAGAAAAGTAATACGTGAGAAATTAAATTTGTTAAAACAGGGTCAGATTTCACAGGCTAACCTATTTCAACCCATTACAAAACACTTGGAAAATATTGAATCTAGTTTAACCGATAAAAAGCCTCCGAAACTGGTCAATATACCTTCATTATCACCCAGATTGATAACTCCTCAAAAAATCAAGCAAGAAAACGAAAAACAACAACAAGAAAAACAGGAAGAACTTGAAGATCTGCAAACTTCATCAGTTTTTCATAAGAATTTTGATAATAACAGAGCAGAAGAAGATGAAAAACAGATGCCTGAACCAAGCGTTTACATACAAGACTTATTCCAGTCAACTCCTCGAAACCCAAATCCTACAACACCGACAACCGAAAAGAGAGCAAAACGAAAATTAAATTTTTCTTTAAGTGCTAAAAAACCAAATAATCCCACCACAAGTGGTTACTTTTTGAGAAAAGCAGTGTTAAAAGATGCAGCAGAGAACTTTACACAGAATGAGGCCAGAAAGCAAGAAGAGTTTGAAAACGGACGACTTAGAGACTTGATGAATAAATCCGAGAATGATTACTACAGTCAGTTTCATCCTTCACTTGCAAGCTATATTAAAGAATTTTTAGATGATCCATCCACCGTGCCTTCTGACCCACAAAATTATTTTTCCAAGTTTCGTGTACGGCGAGATGATATTGACAATTTTTATATTGGTGATTCGAAAATTGAATTTGATGGAGCTGATTTAATTATAAAAGGTAAACGCTATAAAGGTACACATGGTTTGTACAAATTACTCTTTCGAAAAAATATGCCTACAAAGTACACCCAAGATGACGCAGACGCCTTTCGAGACATTATTGAACACACCTATGCAAACAGAAAACATCATAAGGCCTCTGGAGATGTGATAACCGATAGCTACTCAACAAAATTTAAGAAACTGTTTAGTGACACATATAAAGGTGGAGATCTAAAGGAGGAAATGGAGTACTCCAATAGTCCTATAGAGTACGTGTACTGGGATGATCCTAATGAACTTGTACAACGGTTACGTTTATTATTAGCATCTCAGACAGCTGGCAACACAGGTCACACAAACGAAATCTATGCTATAGTTGAGGAGCTTCAAGAAGCTAATATTATTGAGAAGAGAGATGGTTAATAATTTTATTACAGATGTTAAACGAGAAGTAGTTAGTGAAATACACAAACCGGCTAGAATTAATTTTTTAAGGCGCAGAGTGATTGTGAAATCACTAAATGATCTATTTCAAGCAGATCTTGTGGAGATGATACCGTACGCAAACGAAAACAAAGGTTTTAAATACATTTTAGTGGTTATTAACTGTTTCTCGAAATATATTTGGGCCTATCCATTAAAAACAAAAACTGGAGAAGAAGTGTCGAAAGCTATAGAAAAAGTGTTTAAGGAACAGGTGCCACTTCATCTTCAAACCGATCATGGGAAAGAGTTTTACAATTCGACTATGACAAAACTGTTGAAAAGATACAATGTCAAACACTATAGTTCATTTAGTGAAAAAAAGGCTCAAATTGTTGAGAGGGTAAACCGAACCCTTAAAAACCTAATGTGGAAGGAATTTAACTATCAAGGATCTTACAAATGGTATGATATACTTCCGAAAATTGTTCGAATTTATAACAATCGGAAACATCGAACTATAGGGATGAAACCCTCAGAGGTGCGAAAAAGACATGAAAAACTACTGCTCAAAACGGTTTATAACCATATAAAGATGACATTTAAACCAAAATACAAGGTTGGTGACCATGTTCGCATTTCAAAACTACGAGGTGTGTTTGATAAGAAATACATGCCAAATTGGTCTACTGAAATTTTTACTGTTAAGAAAATTCAGCTCACCAACCCAGTAACATACCTATTGGAGGATGCTAGTAAAAATGAAATTAAGGGAGGATTCTATGAACTTCAGCTGCAAAAAGTAAAATATTCTGATATATATTTAGTAGAAAAAGTTTTGAAACGTGCCAAAAATAAGGTGTTTGTAAAGTGGTTAGTATTTGATAATAAACATAATAGCTGGATAGATAAAAGTAATGTTGCTTAGTACTAAATAAAGAAAAACATATAAAACTTATTGGTGTATTTTATTTACTAATTTTCTTAAAATATAATTACATTTAGAATAAATATTTAATGGGAACAGCCATCCTCTAATTATAGCAGTTACTAAATAACTAAAATGAGCCACCCATTGATGATATTCTAAAATTTGATGGGTTGTTATACAGCTTTGAAGTACCATTTAACTGTTTCTTCCCATTTCGAATATTAGTTGACTCTTCCATTTGCTCCTCTTCATAAATTCTCCCCTCTTCGGGTTTAATATGTTTTTGACGCATCTCTTCAAAAAACTCTGGAGAGAGATGTGTTTGATACTTTAATAAGTATTCCCAGTCGATGCGCCATTCATTTTCTCTTATAAAATTTTCAGACATCCGTTGATAACGACAAAGAAAAGGCCAATAGAGTTCGCTTTTAAACATATGCATAAAAGCTTCGCTTAAATTTTGATATCTAGACACATTGGGCCAATGCATCTTATTAATATAGGTCGCCATAAACATATCAGATAATCTTTGTTTGCGACAAATTACTTCCCAGTTCACATGGTCACAAAACCATCCAATAAAGTCCTCTGTAATAACTGGTGACGCAGAGATCTCATCCCACACTTTATTAATACTATTATTTTCAACCATCTTTAAAAGCGTTCTTTCTGAAAGTAAGAGTTTCAACTTATAAATCCCCCTATTTATAGGTTGAAGTAAAAGTAACCTTTGACCTTTGATACTTCTTTTTAACCACGATAGCCTTGTTGAATATATTTCTTAACTTCTTCGTTTTTCTTCTGTTCACAAGAACTGTGTTTTGTTACAATCCAATCAGCAGGTCGATGTGGATTTCCTTTGGTACAATAGATGCAACGGGGTTTTTTTATTCTTGGTTTAATCCACTCATAGGTTGGTAACATTGTATTTGGTTGACTTCAAAAAACACCAAGTTTTGCTGATCTACACTGTTCAACGGTTGACTATAAAATAACCAACGCAGTAAGTTCAATCGTTTTAGCATAGATGAAATAATCCTTTATCTACATCTACAGTTTTAGATAAACCAGTTTTTCTGTGTCTGTCGTAGCGATAGGTTGTGCGTGTGAAATGAGAAAATGTTCCCAACCACCATCAATTTATCATAATTTTCGCTGTGATAAATGTGGAAGAGTAGACATAGTTAAAATAAGCACAGGCAACAAAATTTCTTCATATTTGTGTGATATTTGTAGAAATACAAGTCCAGGAAAAAACCAAGGAAATATTTTCCGAAATACAACAACGAGACGTGGTAAATTAAAATTTAGAACACAGTAAGATGGACTTTCAATATAATTATTGGTCAACTAAAATTGACTTTGAACTAGAAGAACTTTTAGAAGAGAAAAGTTATGAAAATATTTATAAATGGTTAGCAGAATGGATATATTTTGGGTTTGAGTCGTGCAGATACATCATTGAGGAAAAACTACCAACATTATACCCATTATTACCTACAATATGGAAACGTAAATTAACAGAGGCAGCGCTGGAATATACGAAAATATATCCAAACTATAACGCGAAAAAACATCTTCAATCAATTATTTTTAAATTTGATGGTCGAGATGAGTGTGGTTTATATGATATATATGAATAAAAATATATAATTAAAACATACTTTGAGTTTTTTATTTTAGCATTATTTACTTTGAGACATCCTGTACAGCATAAGTAACCAGCTGTATTAGATAAAACAGGAACGTGTGTGGGTCATAAGGTTATACTATAACTGCATAAACAATGATAAGAGATACACAGACAATCCCGATTAATTTTAACAAATATTTTTAGAAATTATTTTATTTTTTAACCAACAATTACCTAAGGCCTTTTTCACATTAAGACTTACCTAGACCAGGCTAACCTAGTGAAGCTCAAACTAAAAAAACACCCCGTTTTACCTACTCGCGCATTGGCACCTAACTCATTGACCAATAGGGCCTTTCAACAGCCTCTGGTTGTTACGTCATTGCTCACAACTTCTTACACACTTCTTTTAGTCCCAAGGTCATACCAAGTTCACTTCTTCAGCAACAGACAGACAGACATACAGACAGACAGAACTGGATGGCATGTTACCAATATATATAGAACCTCCACTACTACACTACTCATAGTAATGGGAAAATCATTTGAAGACCATCTAGACAATTTACGAGAAGTATTTTCAAGAATCAGGAACGCAAACCTTAAACTAAACTCAAAGAAGTGTTTTCTATTCCAAGAAAAAGTTGAGTTCTTGGGTCACGTCGTTTCCCGAGAAGGCATCCATACCGACGAAAAAAAGTTACAAGCAATAAAAGAATGGCCTCAACCTCGTGACAAACATGAATTGAGAAGCTTTTTGGGTCTGTGTACATACTACAGACGATTTGTAGAAGGATTCGCCAAAATAGCGTCTCCATTACATAGACTTACAGAAGATAAAGCTTCTTACAAATGGAATACCGAATGTGACCAAGCATTTGGACGACTAAAAGCAGCATTATGTTCTAGTCCGATTCTTGCATATCCCATTCCGAAAGGTAAATTCATATTAGATACTGATGCGAGCAACGATGGCATAGGAGCAGTACTCTCCCAAGTACAAGATGGAGAAGAACGGGTCATCGAATTTTTCAGCAAAAAGTTATTCAAACCAGAGAGAAATTATTGTGTTACCAGAAAGGAGCTCCTAGCCATCATTAAATCCGTAGATCACTTTCACAAATATCTCTATGGACAAGAGTTTCTGATTAGAACGGATCATGCTGCGTTACAGTGGCTCATGAAAATGAAACAACCTGAGGGGCAAGTCGCGAGATGGATAGAAAAGCTACAACAATACCATTATCAAATTAAGCACCGAGCGGGAAGGGTGCATAATAATGCGGATGCATTATCCAGAAGACCTTGCCCTGAGGATTGTAAACATTGCAGGAAAATTGACCAGAAAGTAGGAATTAACTACGTGCGCCAGATAAAGTTAGAACCAGATGACGAATGGATGTCGGCTTCGATTAGAACCACACAACTTAACGACAAAGATGTAGGCCCTATCTTGCGATTGAAAGAAGAGAACAAGCCACGACCATCATGACAAGATATCGCAAACCAAGGGGTGATATTCAAATCACTGTGGGCACAATGGAATTCACTGATAGTAGAGGAAAACATCCTTAAACGTGCCTGGGAAAGTGCCGATGGCCTTACTGCGGTTAATCAAGTAGTGGTTCCTAGGAGCATGGTAGACAATATAATGGCCGAATGCCATGGTGGAAAATCAGGCGCGCACCTAGGCATAAATAAAACCATGGACAAAATTCGAAACCGATTTTATTGGGTCAATTACTTTCAAGATGTGAAAAACTGGTGCCGCCGATGTTCGACTTGTGCAGCCAGCCAAGGTCCCAAAACAAGGTCCAGAGGTCAAATCAAACAATATAACGTAGGTCTACCATTCGAACGCATTGCTATTGATGTGGCCGGACCATTTCCAGAAACTAAAAAGGGCAACAAATACATCCTTGTAGTCATGGATTACTTTAGCAAATGGCCAGAAGTTTTTGCTTTGCCTAACCAAGAGGCCACTACAGTTGCGGAAGTTCTGGTAAATGATGTTTTCAGCCGATTTGGCATTCCTTTGGAACTACATTCAGATCAAGGAAGAAACTTTGAATCGAAGCTCTTCCAGAATCTCTGTGACCTTTTAGGAATACATAAAAGACGGACTACGGCTTTACATCCGCAGTCAGATGGCATGGTTGAAAGATTTAATAAAACAATAGAAGAACATCTGTGCAAAGTTGTTGATGAGCACCAAACAGATTGGGACCAATATATTCCATTGTTTTTGATGGCCTATAGAACCGCCATTCACAATACGACAGGAGCTACTCCATCTAGTATCCTGTTTGGTAGAGAACTGCGTTTACCATGTGATATTATGTTTGGTTCACCTGAAGAAGAACACTTAGAGGTTAATGACTATGTCGAACGTTTAAGGCAAAAGCTGCACGATATCCATGAAGTGGTTAGAGAGCGAATAGAAATAGCCAGTGATCGCATGAAAGCGAGATATGACCTGAAAGCAAACTCTTCAGGGTTCAAAGAGAATGATCAAGTCTGGCTATACAATCCTCAACGCAAGAAAGGAAGATCACCTAAGTTGACACCACCATGGGAAGGGCCTTATAAAGTTGTTAAGAGAATTAATGATGTAGTCTACCGAATCCAGAAAAGCCCGAAGTCCAAGATGAAAGTTGTTCATCTAGACAGACTAAAACCTTACCTGGGAAATGTTGATCGACGCGATCAAAAACCTGAAGAGGAGGATAGTGTTACAAATTTAAGTATTTAAATTTTATAGTTAGAATTTATTTAGGTTTAGTGTAGTATTAGGTTGACGTATTTTATGGTTGTATTCTTAATCTAGGTTTTAGTTGCGTTATCTGTGACAAACTGGTATGCGAACGGTCCGTCTAAAAAAGGGCTGGAATGATTCCGAATCGAACAAGGATGGAAGGGTTCTCGAATAGTAGGCAGCCCCTCATATATAAGGCCGGACGTCGTGCATCAGTCAGTCAGTCACAGATAACGTACTGTAGTGGTCGTGAGATATTAACACGAAGTTAATAGACCGATTATAGTAGTGAATTATCAGCGAGTTATTAGTAAGTGTAAGTGCGTGTTTTTTGTACATAATTATCAAAATAAATTGACATTTACGAGTTTTATTTGAAGCAGTGAACCCGTAACAGAAGTCTTATCGCCCTGCCGTCCACTTCCTTTTCAGCATTCAACAGTCAACATCGAAATGGTGTGAGATGCATACAAAAACATAAGGTGACCTTATACACTGAGAATATATGCAGGTGTAATCCGAGATCCGACACGCAACCAGCCGAGGAACCAGGATTAATAACCCATGAGCCATAAGTGGTACCATGATGGCGTCAGCACGAATCTCCCAAAGTCAACTCGCGACGGCCACGACTGTTGTGCTGGAAAGCAAAGAAGTCCATCGTCTATAACCAAGTTTCTGCTGGGACTATTAAATAAATAAAAGTCTAACATATAGCAGGAAAACCTTTCGGAAGGGCTGTAAAACCGTGGGTCCAATGTGTATACTTACAACGCAGTATAAAGAGGTGCCATGCAAAATTAGGTCCTCTTAGTCCTCTTAGTTTTCGAAAAATTGTCTCCAACTACTACTACTACAACACACACCTAATCCTATATGTCCAAGCTAAAAACAATGTGTCCATAACCAACTATGTCAAATGCCTACAATAAATCGTATATGACCAAATATAAGTTAGGTCATCGAACAAATATAGATGTTATATGTTCAAAGGTTGGTGTACATTTTTTGTCCACAGTTAATATTTTCAAATTTGTGAGCTTTCCACACACGAAATGGACCAACTTGGAGCTAAAATATTTTTTCGATAAAATACGTAGATGAAAAAAAGAAATGTATTTAGAGGAGTACAGTAATAGATTAGGTTACTTTGGATCCAAAAAGAGGAAGTCTCTACTTTGGCTACAAAAAGAGGAAGTTTCAGTCAGGTCAGGTTAGTTGTTCCCTTTAACTTTGCCTACCAAAAAGGGAGGATACTAATCATTTAGGTTAGACCCGGTTCCCACCTACGACTTTCTCGTGGGTGCCCGCCCACGCGTCACATGATCTCAATATAAAATGTCATGTGGCGCGCGCGGACACGCACGAGAAAGTCGTAGGTGGGAACCGGGTTTTATGGTAGTTAGTCACCTCAACTTTATCCAGAAGAAGTACAATTTAAAAAAATATACTTTTTATTTACCTAAAATGTTTAAAATTCTGAAAAACTAATTTGGAAAACTTCAAAAGTTAAAAAAAACATTTATACATTAAAAACTTTTGTTGGCCGCACCAAGTTGTCCTAGATCGCTCCACACCATGTCAAATGTCACTACCATAATAAGGAACCATTCTTAAATTTCGTACCGCTTAATAGACCAGGCAAATTACACTTTGAGAGAAAGAAAATTATTAACAGGACTTGAAGCATTGGAAATTGTAGAGCGGCGAAAAACGAAGTTAAAAAAAATAAATGCGTGAGCAGGGGCGTTGCGGGTTAGGTTTGGGGGGGGGGGTAAAAAGGGGTAGAGAATCGTATTATTGCGATTTCCGGCGAAATCTGCGGTCGGAGAAAAAAGTGACATACAGACAAGTATAGGCCATGAAAATATCTAAAAGTTTTGTAAATGTCATTTTTTACATAACCTCAAAATGTTCGAGAAAAATTTTAAAAACCGTAATTTTTTTTATTTTTTGTTTTTTATTTTTGCAAAAATAATGTCAGTTTAACAAAACTTGGTAAGAGTAGAGCCCTCTGGGTGCTAAATGTCTACAATATTTTACAAACAAAAAAATTAAGAAGTTTCTAAGATATTTGTTTTTTCCTTTTAAAATCACTTTATTTTTAAATGAAATTTCTCCTTCAGAAAATTATCGTATCCAGTTCTGCTGGTACTCAGTTTTTGGCACTGAGATGTACTTTTTGGCGAATGAAAAAAAGATAATACGCGTCATTTAAAAACATGTCCAAAAATATAAAAAACTAAAAAAAAAATTCACAATATTTTTTTAAGTTATCGGAGTTATTTTATAAGTTTTAAAACATTTTTTAAAACTGACTATATTACTTAATTCCACGCAAGATAAATGGCTATTATTATGGCAAAAAAAAATTGGCTACCTGCCTTGCTTTTGGAAAATCCATGTAAATATATAGATTATGACAAAAATTTTATTTTTTCTAATATTTTTTTTTATCGCTCTGTACGTTATTTTTAATTTCTTTCTGAGTTTTATCGCCCCCAAAAAGTGCCGCCTAAAGCGAAGCACCCTGCCATCCCCTAGTTAAGCCAATTTCTATTTGTACAGGGTTTTCCCGTATATTTTGACATCATATCTAAAACGTTTATTTGAATAGATATCAAAATACTATAAATACAAAAGTTTTATATTTTTTTCCAAATTTTAGGAATCTTAGTCAGAATGTAATTTTTTTTCTAAATGTCAAAATTTGACAGGTTGATGGTTTTTAAAAAAAATTAAAGACCCTATATATTGATTTCAAAAATATATATGTTATGATTATTTCGTTAGTTAGTTTTGGAGATATATGCGTTTAAAAGTTTTAAAAATTAAATTGATACTCTTTAAAACATCAAAACCATGAAAAACACAATTCTCTTGTAGAATTTGAAGTGTTTTCAACCCTGTTCAAATTCTACAAGAGAAAATGGAACAGATATTTGTCGATCTCAATGGAAATTCTGCGCACTCTATCTATTAAGCTATTTACAGAAAATTTATAAGAATTATTCAAAATTAAATAATAAAGGAGGTTATGTAGAAAATTATCAATGAAGTTTTAGATATTTATATTTTTCAAAAACAAATTGTATTAGTTTTTGCTTTTACTGGCTTGCGGCGCCCCACATTACTGCGCAGAATCACCATGGAAAATATTAGTAAATTATGTACCTTACAAAAGCAACAGCTCACTTTTTCTGTCAATTCGATTGTATTTTTCATGGCTGAAACTTAAATTTTTTAAACGCATTTATCTCCAACACTAATAAACTAAATAATCTCAACATATATATTTATGAAATCAGGAAGAAACGGTCTAATGAAATCTAAAATAATATATATGTTCAATTTAAAAAAAGACATCAAACTGTCACATTTTGACATTTAGAAAAACATTACATTCTGACCCTAAGATTCTTAAACTTCGTAAAAACTTATGAAACTTTTGTATTTATCATTTTGATAACTATTCAAATAAACGTTTAAGATATGGTGTAAAAATATACGGGAAAACCCTGCACATATATCAGCAGCTTAACTAGGGGGTGACAGGGTGCTTTGCTTTAGGCGGCACTTTTTGGGGGCGAGAAAACTCAGAAATAAATTACAAATAACATACAGAGCGATAAAAAAAATTTATTAGAAAAAATAAAATTTTTAGAAATAAAATTTCGGACTTCCATTGTCTTTATTTATTTTAAAACACGACGTTTCGGTTAGTAAGTATCTCTAACCGTTATCAAGTGTAAGCTAAACAATCTAGTCTTTAGGCTACTACTTATACTACTTGGTGAGCAGTCAGGTGTGACGGCCCGCCCCTTTTTTACTCCTAAGATGCCTGTTTTCCTTAAAGAGTGGTTTCCATATGTTTGGTATGTCCGTGCTTGGTTGACTGAAAACTTCTTTATTCTGCATTATAAACGCGGCTTCAATAAACTTTCGTTTTCGCCAATGCGACTCCTTATGTAAAACTTTAGCTTCTGACCACTGAATCCTGTGATCATTTGACCATGCATGATCTGCTAAACCGGATTTATCAATATCCCCTAATTGGGTACTTTTTAGATGTTCATTTACTCTAACCTGAAGAGGGCGTTTCGTTTCACCTACATATGATTTACCACACTCACACGGGATTTGGTAAATACATTCCTTATTATTTGAGGGATTGTCTGGTTTTGTTTTAGTTACAAAACTTCTTATCGTATTTCCCGAAGAAAATACTGTTTTTATATTTTTTTATCTTATGTTTTCTGAAATCCCTTGAACATATGGAATGTTAATAATACCTAACGAATTATTATGATGAGAATTTGGTACATTTAGTTTGTTTTTAATTTTAAATATCGTTGAGTTTATTAATTTCTCGGAATAACAATTCTGTTGTAAGTCCTTTTTAATGTTGTTAATTTCTGTGGTTAATTCTTCATTACTACAAATATTTATGGCTCTTAAATACAAACTTCTTATAACTCCTTGTTTTGTAGCAACAGAATGATTAGACTTAAAATTTAGGTACTGTCCCGTGTGTGTAGGTTTCCTATATACAGTGGTTTGAATGTTTCTGTCTGATCGTTTGACAAGAACATCCAAAAAAGGTAAGGCCGAATCTTTTTCGATTTCCATGGTGCACTTGATTGTTGGTCGAATACCGTTTAAATGGTGCAGAAAATTCTGTAGTTCGTCTTCATTTTTCGGCCATATAATAAATGTGTCATCCATGTATCGTAGCCATAGTTTTGGTTTGACTCTTGCTGTGTTGATCGCATGGTCCTCGAACCACTCCATGTAGATGTTTGCTACCACTGGCGAAAGAGATGAACCCATTGGGAGTCCATCATTTTGCGCGTAAAACTTATCTTTCACTTGAAAGTAAGAGTTACGGAGACAGAGCTCCAAAAGATCCATCACCCCCTCCACCGATAGCGTTGTTCTCTCGTGAAGTGTATCATCCGTTTGTAATTTGTTTCTGATGATACTGAGTGACTCATTTATTGGCACGTTGGTGTAGACACTTTCTACATCAAAACTTACAAATCTATCGCCGGGATCTAATTCGATACCTTTTAAAACCTCGACAAAATGTTCCGAGTTTTTGACAAAAGATTCGGACTTACCCTGTAGTGGTTGAATTATGTCCAACAAAAACCTCGATAAAGTGCTGGTCGGTGAGTCGCTGGAGCTGGTGATTGGTCGCAGTGGTATATCCTTCTTATGGATCTTTGGTAATCCATAAAAATGTGCTGCCTTACTGTGGTGTGGAGTCAGGTAGGATCTAACAGCGTCCGGGATATTTTCAGCATACTTCTTCAAAGTCCTGTAGATGCGTCCTTCTATGGTGGTGGTTGGATCTTTTGGTAGTTGCTTGTAGTCTCCTTTCTCCAGAACTTCTTGGATCTTTTTGTCGTAAGTGATCACCGTCGCGTTTCCTTTGTCGGCCGGTAGAATCTTGATTGATTTGTCAGCCTGCAGGTTCTTGATTGCCCGTTGTTCTTGTCTGGTGATGTTTGTCTTGTGTTGTTTCTTTCTTTCCAACGTTGTTCTTACTTTATGACGAAACTCATCAGCTTCGGGTTGAGGTAGACTAACGGTTTCTATTGCCGCAATAATTTCCAGTGTCGGTGTCTGTGCCGGTGCAATGACGAACTTAAGTCCCTTACTGAGTACCAATTCTTCGTTGGTGCTCAGAGTCCTTTTGGAGATGTTCACTATAGTGCTTGGTGTCGTTGAGTTTGTTCTATCTTGAGTACGTGTCTGTAGTTTCTTAAGTTTTTCTCGGTGAGTTGATCTTATCTTCTGTCGTTCTCTGTTGCACGTACTGTCAATTTTACTCAGTATCGGTTCGTAGTCTTCCTCTCATGTGTGTCGTCTAATTTCGTCAAAACGCTCCTCCATTTCGGTGTTGAAGTTGGCTTTTCTACATCGATGGTAACTGATTTGGGATCGGATTAGTGCTTGGCTTGTCCTCTCTAAGATCTTCTTCGTTCTCACTCCCGGAAAGTTGGCTTTTAGGCGGAAACCAACCGGAATGACACCACTGCCGCGCGCCTCGCACAAGAATGAAATGTGTTCTTCCTTTATCACTTTAATTTTGGTCTTCTCGTAGCCTCTGAATAGATTGTTGATTCTGGGTCCGTACCGTTCTTCAACTCTTTGTTTGAAACTCGTAGACAATGATTGTTGGACTTCCATTGTCTTTATTTATTTTAAAACACGACGTTTCGGTTAGTAAGTATCTCTAACCGTTATCAAGTGTAAACTAAACAATCTAGTCTTTAGGCTACACTACTTATACCACTTACTACAAAATTAAAGTGATAAAGGAAGAAGAACACATTTCATTCTTGTGAGAGGCGCGCGACAGTGGTGTCATTCCTGTTGGTTTCCGCCTAAAAGCCAACTTTTCGGGAGTGAGAACGAAGAAGATCTTAGAGAGGACCAGCCAAGCACTAATCCGATCCCAAATCAGTTACCATCGATGGAGAAAAGCCAACTTCAACCCCGAAATGGAGGAGCGTTTTGACGAAATTAGACGACACACATGGGAGGAAGACTACGAACCGATACTGAGTAAAATTGACAGTACGTGCAACAGAGAACGACAGAAGATAAGATCAACTCACCGAGAAAAACTTAAGAAACTACAGACACGTACTCAAGATAGAACAGACTCAACGACACCAAGCACTATAGTGAACATCTCCAAAAGGACTCTGAGCACCAACGAAGAATTGGTACTCAGTAAGGGACTTAAGTTCGCCATTGCACCGGCACAGACACTGGAAATTATTGTGGCAATAGAGACCGTTAGTCTACCTCAACCCGAAGCTGATGAGTTTCGCCATAAAGTAAGAACAACGTTGGAAAGAAAGAAACAACACAAGACAAACATCACCAGACAAGAACAACGGGCAATCAAGAACCTGCAGGCTGACAAATCAATCAAGATTCTACCGACCGACAAATGAAACGCGACGGTGATCATAGATGTCGAGACTTACGACAAAAAGATCCAAGAAGTTCTGGAGAAAGGAGACTACAAGCAATTACCCAAAGATCCAACCACCACCATAGAAGGACGCATCTACAGGACTTTGAAGAAGTATGCTGAAAATATCCCGGACGCTGTTAGATCCCGCCTGACTCCACACCACAGTAAGGCACCACATTTTTATGGATTACCAAATATCCATAAGAAGGATATACCACTGCGACCAATCACCAGCTCCAGGGACTCACCGACAGCACTTTATCGAGGTTATTGTTGGACATAACTCAACCACTACAGGGTAAGTCCAAATCTTTTGTCAAAAACTCGGAACATTTTGTCGAGGTTTTAAAAGGTATCGAATTAGATCCCGGCGATAGATTTGTAAGTTTTGATGTAGAAAGTCTCTACACCAACGTGCCAATAAATGAGTCACTCAGTATCATCAAAAACAAATTACAAACTGATGATACACTTCACGAGAGAACAACGCTATCGGCCAAAGTAGTAGCCTAAAGACTAGATTATTTAGTTTACACTTGATAACGGTTAGAGATACTTACTAACCGAAACGTCGTGTTTTAAAATAAATAAAGACAATGGAAGTCCGAAATTTTATTTCTACACAATCATTGTCTACGAGTTATAAACAATGAATAAAATTTTTGTCATAATGTATACAGGGTGTTATGGAATAAATAGTTTATATTTATACAAGATGTAGAAGAGGCCTTCTAGATAAGGCAAAAAATATTTATAAAAATTTTGTTAAATAAATGGGGGAGATATGGATTATTTAAAAAATGATACTAAATACGGTGCACCACTGTTCTTTAAATGTAGGTCATGTTTAAAAGGCAATTTTTAAAGGGCATTGTATGTTTATTTTTTTCGAATTTAAAGGTCTTTATATGACACATGAAAAGGGCTTAAAATACTGCAGTGTTGTAAAATTAAGTTTAAATGTATCATATTACTTTTGCCTTCAGAATGGTTTTAGATAATTGTTTTTTTTTTGCAAAACCTTCATGTAGCCTTTCAAAACTTTCTAATAGTATGCATATTTTTTATTGCTCTTTTTTATTTTAAGTACCTATTTACTAACGTACGTGCCTAATGGTATTTCCCAAAATTGGAAGACACCGCCAAGAATAGGCTATAATAATCCCCGGTGGCGCGACAACGCGTCGGCAATCAGTTTTATTGCTCCCCGAATTTTCCCAAAACCCTTCTGGTAGTACCTATTTTGCACAATTTTTTTTAGTTTAATATTTATCGCGTCGTGAGACTCTTCTGCTCGCTCTGGTTACTTTAAACTGTGAATTTTCGCCAGTGTCAGTTTTTATAAACAATTACTTACTCTGTACTATTTTTTAGCAATAAGTGATAATAGGTGTTTATGTAAATTAAGTTTTTATTAATAAGTGATAGGTAGCTATAGTTTTACTTTACTTAATCGTGAAATGGCTGGCAGAATACTGCGTTCCAACGAGGAATACACAAATATGGTGATAGCCTACGGGATGGCCAATTCAAATGCAAGGGAAGCTAGAAGATTGTACATTGAGCATTTTCATAATAATAATAAGCCCCCACCGACAGCACAAACAATAGTTAGTGTTGTGCAACGGTTGCGTGAACGTGGAGAGTTTTTGCCTTATGCGGCAGACCGAGGTCGCGTAAAAGGCGGTGAGGTTTTGGCTCTGGAGCAACAAATTATTAACGCAGTACGCGATAATCCTCAAATTTCTACGCGCCGATTAACTGCACAACTTAGCCATTCAATTTTTATAACATGGCGGGCTATAAATGAAGGACTATATCCCTATCATTTTACAAAAGTTCAAGGCCTTCATCCACGAGACAATGTCGCAAGAAGACAATATTGCGAATGGTTTTTGCAAAAACATGAAGCAGATCCAAATTGGATAAGAAAAATTTTATTTACCGATGAAGCCACATTTACAAAGCATGGTATATTTAATGCGCGTAATGAGCATCATTATGCATATGAAAATCCCCACGTAGTTCGCGAGCACCAGCAGCAAGTACAATTTTCAGTAAATGTATGGGGTGGTATAATTAATAATAACTTAATAGGACCTAAATTTTTCCGAGGCAGATTGAATGGGGAAATGTACTTGGAATTTCACCAAAACGAAATATTGGACTTCCTAGAAGATGTTCCATTAAACGTTATACAAAATATGTGGTTTCTCCATGATGGAGCTCCACCACATTACGCAAGGCCAGTGGCAAACTTTTTAAACCAACAATATCCAAACAGATGGATTGGACGAAATGGGCCACATCATTGGCCTGCCCGTTCACCTGATCTCAATCCAATGGATTTTAATGCCTGGGGGGAATTAAAAACTGATGTCTATTCAGAACCCATTTTTACACAAATTCAGTTAGAGCAAAGAATCATAAATGCATTTCAAAATAAAAGAAATAGGCTTTACGTTTTCCCGGCGGTAAGAAGAAATATGGTTACAAGAGCCGAACTGTGCCTAAATGTTGATGGACACCATTTCCAGCAGTTTCTGTAGATTCAGGAAAAACTTTTAATGCTTCAATCCTAGTAAGTAAAACATTTTAAAAACTTATAGACGTGGCAACACAGACTTTTGTTTTCGTTCTTTATTGTCGCATAAATCACGTTAGGTAGCTATAGTGAGTTAATTTAACCCTAACTTGAACTTTTTTCTTTAAATAATGTATTACACTTACAGTGGCGTATAAATAGGTCAAAAATAGCAACACAGTAAAAATATTTTTTAAGTATTTTTTTTCAATAAAATATATTTTTTCAGTTCAGGTACGTTTAATATACAACCCATTTAAATATAAACTATTTATTCCATAACACCCTGTATATTTACATTAATTTTCCAAAAGCAAGGCAGGTAGCCCATTTTTTTTAGCCATAATAATAGCCATTTTTCTTGCGTAAAATTAGGTAATATAGTCAGTTTTAAAAAATGTTTTAAAACTTATAAAATAACTACAGTAACTTTAAAAAATATTGTAACCATTTTTTTTTAGTTTTTTCCTTTTTTGGACATTTTTTTAAACGACGCATATTATCTTTTTTTATTTCGCCAAAAAGCATATCTCAGTGCCAAAAACTGAGTACCAGCAGAACTGGATACGATGATTTTCTGAAGGAGAAATTTCATTTAAAAATAAAGTGTTTTTGAGCGGAAAAAACAAATATCTTTGAAACAACTTAATTTTTCTTGTTTGTAAAATATTGTAGACATTTAGCACCCAAAGAGCTCTACTCTTACTAAGTTTTGTTAAACTGACATTATTTTTGCAAAAATAAAAAACAAAAAATAAAAAAATTACGATTTTTAAAATTTTTCTCGAACATTTTGAGGTTATGTAGAAACTGTCATTTACAAAAGTTTTAGCCAATTTCATGGCCTATGACTTTTCTGTACATGACTTTTTTCTCCGAGGTCAACTTTCGCCGGAAATCGCAATAATACGATTCCCTGCCACTTTTTACCCCCCCAAACCTAATCCGCAACGCCCCTGCTCACGCATTTATTTTTTTTAACTTCGTTTTTCGCCGCTCTACAATTTACAATGCTCCAAGTCCTGTTAATAATTATCTTTTTTTTGCCTTAAATTATGGTTATTCCGCTGGCCTATAAGGAGGATGGAAGGATTAGACTTCCATTACACCCAATGTTTTTTTTAGAACATGCGCTTCGTCAAAAATTTTTGCGTTACGTGATTCATGAAAGTTCCCTCCCTAACAGGTCTCCAAATCAAATCTTTAAATTCAAATTTTTTATTGTAAAATAACTATTATCATTGCTTAACTAAAACGAATAAAATTGCTCTAAAAAAATATATTGTCATCACCATAACGCAATCTTCCTTAGATGCACGGTAGAAAACCAGAAAATCAGAGTGGGTAGAGAATCTGTCGTCGTGACAGAGCGCGTTTTTTTGGCGACAGATGTCTGATAAGGCAAATGAGATAAGCCAATTAAAAATTCATTCAAACAGTACTTTTCTTGTCAATACCATAATCGCACCCCCAAAAACAACAAAGACCCAACTCAAATAATACGACTTTTCAGAAAACGTAAAAAACCGATGATAGGTTTTTTGTAGCTTTTCTTTGTTTTTATATCTAAATCTAGTTGATTGAACAAGTTTTTTGGGATACTTGTTAATAAATGTTTGTTCTAAGGAAATTGTTCACTATTTTTTGTCAACATTGAAAATAGGTAAAAGATTTTTTAAGAAAAAAAAGTTAGCTTCTAGTAACTAGAGTGAGTTAGTACAGCACTTTCCAGCCACATTATCGAGATTTTGCTTTCATCTAATTACCAATCGATAGTTATCTCTCATTTAAGTCAGATTTTGATTCGAATTCCCTATTCTTTGAGTTAGGACTTTGTTGTTTTGTGGGTGCGAATGGTACGCTTACTTCTTACGTTCAAAAACCTAGAATCTCTCATCCCAAACAAGCTAAATACTAGGGCCCGGTATGTTGACATATCTGAATATAATAGACTCGCGACAAGCCCATCAATGTCATTCAAAATAAAAGGACAAAACATCGGATCTCTATACTCAACAATGTTTGGAAAGAGAAAGTATATGTGCTCTTTATCTTACAACGAACAGAGGTAATTTAATTAATAAGAAAGTTCAAAAGTCACTCAAAATCGTTGCGCTGAATAAGAGACCTTAAATGAACTGACAAAGCATGTCATGTTTGTTCCTATTTGAAAAAAGTTTCAAATAAATGATGGATAAAAGTCGGGGAAATTTTTACACAACAGAAAATCAAGTTTTTCTAAATTTCTAATAAAATAAATATCTACCTATTTCAGATTATTAATTAGGCGTTGTAATACATCAGATAAGAGATATCGATTTTATAGTTTTCCCAGCAATCCAGAATCTCAAACATTATGGAAAAAAACTTAATGCGTTCATCAGCAACAGTTGGATCTCATACCAATATTTTTGAGGTAAGTGTAGGGCTATTAACAATGAGATTTGAAAAGAAAGGTACTTCGGCGCCACCACACCGATTTGAAATTTATTAGGTTTAGTTCATACGCATAAGTAAAGTAAATGTAAACTTAAAGCATCATATTAAAAGGCATAACAAAGGTGTTTCGATAGCTGTTACATAGGGTTTTTTAACGTTTAAAACGAAACAAACGTTTTTGAGTATTTTTGGATTTTTTTTTTATGCTTGGTCAAGTCGATTTTCTTTGCGTGAGGGACAACTTTTGAGCGCTTTGGTGTCCTGCTTATCTAGATAAGGAATATGATTTGAGTTTCACCTTGTTTTGATGGACTTTTTAAAATCGTTCGTTTCGTTTTTGAGACTTTAAAATTATCAGAGATCGGAACTTTGATGGTAAATATGTCCAAAACAAATTAAACAATTTTCGAAAAACAAAGCTAAAGCGAGATATATAAGCCCTAGTAAGGTTGACTCACCACCTAATCTATGGTAACTTAAAATGCAAATATCTCAAAACATGTTTAAATAATTTTAGAAAATTTCCCCTAGCAATCAAAGTTCAAATCTTTACAAGCGTATTTTATTCAATTTGCTAAAAATACCCATTTTGTTCTTAAAGAAATACTCTGTATATACAAATCATTTTTCTAATATTATTTAAAAACATACAATTTTTTTGGGCTCACTTGCACAAGAAGATTTAGATATCACTCTACTAACAAAAAAGAAAAAGAACAATTTAGTTTTAAAGTGCAAGAAATTGGAACATTTTTTGGCCCCTTATCAAGAACAGGAACAATTTCTCATTTTACTACTTTTTATGTATTTTAAAACTATTTCCATCAGAAAATATTTACAAATTGATGTGACTGACAAGTTCTCGTCGAATAAGAAATAAAATACATCGATAACTTGCACTAAAAAAATTATTATTATCTTAGAAAAAAAACCATCTACCATTATCAAATTTATTATAATAACTATTAACAAAATCATCATTTAGCAAAACATTTTGTTTCTATTAAAAAAAGTCAATGTAAAATAGTCCATAGTACATCGGTCAATTTTTTAAGTGGTGAGTAGCAGGCTGATTTTTGCCAAGACCTCCAACTTTCTCCTCTGCAAAAATTATTGAAAGTGATTCCTAACAGAACGAAATGTTGCCATTTACTTAACACAATTCTTCAATCACAAAAACAAAATCAGCCGGTTACCAATTATTAAATGTAACTTTTTTCATATCGTTAGTTTGACACATTGACTTCTATACCCTACGGGTAGACCCGGCATGGGCTAAAATTGCCATTATATCAAGCTTTTATCGCAATTGACCAAATACAAGTAAGAATTTAATGAGCAAGATAGGGATGAAAATAGAATTTCGGTTTGGTGAGTCCGGACACATGCAACATCGCAAAAATATTCTATTTGCTTGTCTTGGATAAAAAAGGGCAGTGGTGCAATAAAAATTTTGAATTCCACTAGAATTTTTTTATCAACAATTTTCTGTTTGAATAATAAATAATTCATGAATACTTACTTGTGTATACTGTGTTTACAAAATTCTCTTCAGTAAAAAAAAGAGTAAAAAGAATTTCTAAGCATGTGCAGTGGATGTATTAAAATTATTGTTTTCATCTTAGAACTTTACAAATGTTGTACCTTCCATCAGGTAAAATATTTTCTTTCTTTGAACAAGGGTCTTTTTCAACTCTTCTCTTCTTGGGTGGACTACAAGTTATGCTCGAGTCAGATGAAATTTCGGAACTAAAAACTTCAATTCGGAATGGGACAACTGGGCGCCGGGCCAACTCGGCGCCGCCAACAGGCGCCACGCCGGGCCTAATGGGCGCCGGGCCAACTCAGCGCCGGACTATTTTTTTTTTCGATAAAATGTGCAGATAAAAAACAAAATAAATATGTTATTTATACAAAAATTTCAACATCGATTGAGTCGAGTGTTGAAATTTGGTAGGTGTAGTGTTCTGCGACTTGAAACACCGCCAAGTTCCATATTCGATACATATCGATGCATAAATAAGAAAGTCCGCCATTTTGGATCCGCCATTTTAATTTTTTTAAGTTTGTTTTTCATCTGCACATTTTATCAAGAAAAAATATTTTAGTCCGGCGCACAGTTGGCTCGGCGTCCAGTTGGCCCGGCGCCCAGTTGGCCTGCCGCCCAGTTGGTGGCGCCGAGTTGGCGGCGCCCAATTGTCCTAGACTGCAACACATTTCGGGGGTCTGGTACGTTTTACCACCTTTCTTAAAACTACGAAGTTTTTTGAAAAATTATAATTTTAGACCATTTTATAGTGATTTCTAAAAAAAAAATTGCGGAAAATCGTTGATTTTGTTAAAAAAATTGAAATTGAAAAATTCTTAAAACCCCATTAAAACCCATACAAATTGCTACAAAAGAAGCATTTACTCATTTCAAACTGAAACAAAACGGTCCCTGACGTCTATCAGCTGTTAACAAAAACTTGAAATAACTAAGGTCACTAATCGAAATCGGGTCAGATTTTTGGTCCTTTTATGAAAATGGACAATTTTTAAAAAAGCATGAAATTCAAAACAAAATCAAGAAAATTATGATTCCTACATTTTTACAATTAAAAATTAGTTTAATTGAACATTATATCAATTTTTATTCCTTAAAACACTAAAAATTAATAATTATTTACTTTTTTAAAATTTATCGAAGGTCTAACCGAACGAAACCAAACTGAACCGATCCGTATCGAAATGAACCAAATCAAACCGAATCTAACGGTTCGGTTTGGTTCGGTTCGATTTGGTTAAACAAAACCGTACCTAAATGAATGTAGCTAAACCTAACCGAAACAAACTGAATCTAGCGGAACCTAACCAAACATAATCAAACTGAACCAAACCTAGCCGAAGAAAACTAAACCAAACCGAACCGATTTGAAACGAACCGAACCAAACCAGACCGAATCTGGCTGAACCTAACCAAAACAAATTAAACCTAGCCGAACCTAACCAAACATAATCAAACTGAACCAAACCTACCCGAACCAAACCGAACCGAGTCGAACCAACCAAACCAAACCAAACCGAACCGTTAGATTCGGTTCGATTTGGTTAAACTAAACCGAACCTAACCGAATATAGCTAAACCTAACCTAAACAATCCTAGCGGAACCTAACCGAACATAATCAAACTGAACCAACCTAACCCAAGCTAACCCAACCTAACCAAACCTAACCTACCTAGTTGTTAATAAATATAGTAAAAGTTGTTAGGTTTATGTCCAGGGGGTAACCATTGTCCATAATCGTCGGAAATCGAGTTAGGATTAGTGTATGCGACCATAAACATTGAGCGGCGCGTGAGTGTCTTCAAATTTTTTTAGGGAAATTTTTCAAAATCTTTTTTTCCGCACTCTGGGCACCCTAATAAACCGTAATCTGGTCACCCTAATCCATCGCAATCAAAGAAAATCGGTAATCGAAGTGTCACAAATTTTTTGTTGGTTTCTATTCTTCTTTTGTATTAGGTAGGACAAAATTATTAATTAAACTAAGTGACCTTATTAAGTAAGACAGCATGATTGTCAAATGACATTAGAAGGACATACACATATAATACCGGCCTGTAGACCGGTCGCGGTGGTCATATAATAATAAATATATACTTTCGCGATGAAAGACTGTTACTCATCACTTAAAAAATAGACCGGTATATTGTGGACTAAAAACTTCCAAAGCAATTATTATAATAATAAAAAAATTATACAATATTTTTTTCAAGAAAAAGTTAAAAAATTATCAACAATTTGATAGGCACTTGGGATGTTAACTAATAATCATAATTTATTTTATAATTAAATATACTCGTATAGATAACCACAATTATTCTGACATTATTTAAAAAAACAACATAATGAAATGATAAAAAAATGTCGAGGGTTTTATTCCTGGATTCCTTTCCTTTTTCCCACCCCCGGTATGCATATCCAATACCCAGGTGGTTTTGACTGGGCCCTTTGTGATGGGAGGCGCAAATTCAAGGATGACATTGATAGGCTAGTCGCGACTCTATTGTATCCAAACATGTCAACATATAGGGAGTCTAGCTAATACGAGTGTGTAAAAAAAGAGTTGACCTAGGGTCTACTAGTACGTGAGCAACAAGTTTTTAAGCCAATTAACATTACTTTGGGAAATGGACTATTTTTTTAATATATTAAATTTTAAAGAAGTAAAATATAATAACATAACACTCAGACATATAAAAACGTTTTTGACATTTTTTAATTGTACTCTATTGTTTTGGTATAGGAAGCATAGTTTGATATTTTGAGGAAGATGGAGCCACATGAAGAACTAGTCTGTTTGAAAGTGGCTGCACTGTCCTAAAGTTCCTTTTAATTAACGCATCTTCATCGTCAAACAAGTACCGCAAGGCATCAGTTTGTTCATGACTAACACCCATAGGAATTCTTGTTATCATCCAAGCAATGTAATGTGTACAATCCGTCGTTGATAAGGATCCACAGTACAAAAAATAATCAGTGTTAAACTCTTTGAATAAACAATTTAAGGAAACCGGAATAATCTTAATTGAGCTATGAGCTTTTTCTATAGACTGAATTGAATCCACAATTACTTGAAACCCTGGATTTTTGATCTCTTGTAGTTTAAACATATACACCAAAATTACAATTCCATCTCTTTCTTTCAACGCAGACTCTTGGGTTAAATAACAGCTTTTGAAACATACCACATGCATCTCGCCAGGGTATTGGCAACCATCGATAGTGTGCTCACTACCTTCCATGTCGTTTTTGCCCCAGTGTAGATGAATTTGTGAAAAAACATATTTACCATTTAGCGGGCCTTCACTGATGTATGGTCTTTCTTGACCCCATTTTGCACTTAGAATTATTGTGTGTCCTGTATTAGTGATCTTCATTTTTTTCGGCGCTTTATTAAAATGCAACCATCTTAGGGGACCACATTCCACAGGGGTGGTTTTGGAAATATTTATATCGATGGGTGATTCCAACACAATCGCTGTATTTAGCTGAACCCATACTGGAAGACTGCGAGTCGTGATGGTGTCTTGAGTGTTTAACGAAATCGATTCTTTAGGTTCTTGTGCTTCTTGAGATTCTTGTGCTTCACTCATGATTTTAAATGGATGAAATGATGAAAATTAACAAAAGTAAAATATTTACATTTATGTTTTGACATTGATGTTTGTTTTGATAGCGATGGACTAATTGGTTATGTCGTATTTTCCTTTAATAGCGAGTAAAAGTAAGGACACTCATCGTAGAGTAAGCTCCTTAAGCAAAGCATCTCTATACACCAGAGACTATGACAGTTGTTAGGAAATTTTAAATAAAGAAAAATTATTGGTACTTGCAGGTTGGTATTAGTAGTAGTAGTGGGGTTCGGTTCGGTTTTTGGTCTAGCGACTAGGCACTAGGTACCCCATATACCAAACTGATGCACGTGCCCATTAGAATGTAAGCTTTCTTTCTCTAAGAGGATTTAATTTTGCCAGTACCTCTTTGTCGAGGGCAGGGATCTTTATACTGCGTAGCGTAGCTTTTACATCCCTTCCAAAAGTTGGTCCTGCTACATGCTAGACTTGCATCTATCTAAGATCGCTATCGTTCCAACAGAACTTCGATATAGACGATAGACTTGTTTCCTTTTCAGCGCAACAGTCGTGGTCGTCGTGCGTTTACTTTTAGGAGGTTTTTGCTGGCGCCATCCTGGTTCCAACTATAGCAGGCTCCTGGGTTATTAATCCTGGCTCCTAGGCTGGCAGCTCCTGGACTACATCTGCATATATTATCGATGTACAGACAGGGACTAATTAAATGGCCACTACCAAGTTGGGATGAGAATTTCGGACTTTTTATTTAGTACTTTTAATTTAAAAGCATGAATGGATCCATTTGGCGCTATACTATATTACTATACCAAATTATACAGCCTAAAAATATTAGTGATTTTGCATTTATCAATTAAAGTTGAAGGCTCTGCGATCAAGAATAGGCTACTCGGTGATACCTATTATGTTCTTCTTTATTTGTTTCACACGGTTTAATATTCAGTGGTCAGTCTGAGACAATTTACGTAATTTCGAACGTTACGCTTTGCGCTCAAGAATCACCCTTCTTTGTGAGTTTGGGATTTTTTCTTTATTTGTTTCACGCAGGTAAATCTTCAGTGCAGTCTGCGGGGTGCATTTTTACGTAATTTCGAACGTTGCCCGCTTATTTTTTTATTAGTTTGATCATGGCTGGATATGGCTGTGTATACAGGGCGGGGCAACCGGCCTGCAGGACGCATCTAAACGTGTTTGGTCTGCAGGCTGCCTGCACGTAAATTGAGACCATATTGAAAGGAACGTTAAATTAAATTTTTATTTGCTATTATTAAGATCACCGGCGTATACAAAGGGAGGTAATAGAGTACTTGATCTTCCCAAGTATGGTAAATTGCAAAGAAACCAAGTAATAGTTTATCGGACAAATGCATCTTTTCAACTAAAAAAGCAAAAATTTTGCCTGCGGTCTTATTACCAAAATTGTATCAGTATTTAGTAATGATATCTTCTGAAAAATATACACGATTTACCCTCAGATGCACTTAAGCGCAATTTTGGTTTTAATCGCGATTAAGTCCTTGTTCTTCACATACAACACAACAAAGAGGGAGAATGGATTAGCTAAGCATTGTTACGGTGGATCTGAAGGTTAAAAGCAAATTTGTACGAGAAGATCGTCTTTAATATTTGTCTTGTTTCAAGTACGTACAACTGAGCAATAGCGCACCCAGGAATACGTTTTAGGGGGAGGCTCAAAACCCGATAATGCCGTATCTTATGTTATTTTTATTAAACATGTAAAAAATATCCAAAAAATCCGAAAGTTTTGGAGGGGCCCGGGCCCCGAGCGTCCCACCTTGGGTGCGCCCATGACTGAGAGAGATGGTTTGGATAAAGCATATAAAAGTTTGAGTTTTTTATGTTGGTGTTAAAGGTGTTAGTGGTAGCTGTTTCCTTTTAAATAAGTATAAAACACTTAAAAAGACAGGAAAAATATATTATTTTTTATATTGTTCTAGTGCGTTTTGAGGTGACGAACAAAACATTTAAACACAAAATGACGAAAGTATAAAATTACGAAGTTATTAAAAAAACCTGTTCTTGTTAGGTTATTATAATTAAAAAGAACTAACCTGACCAGATCAGGTTAGTTTTTTTGTATAATATTAATAGGTTTTAAACCTGACCTGGTTACGTTAGTAAACAAAAAGTACTAACATGTTCTGGTTAGGTTATTACACAAAATCTAAACTGACCAGATCGTGTTAGGTTGGGTTTTATTTTGTATTTTGAATTTCGACATTTTGTAATTCGACATTTTGTCTTTTCGGTGTTTTGTAATTTTGATTTTTTGTGCTTTCGACACTTTGAATTGTCGATATTTTGTGTTTCGATGCTTTGTTCGCAACGCTTAAAATTTTTAAACTATAAAACAAATCAATAATTTTTCCTCGAATTTACCTTTGCCCGACTCCAGTTTTATCTGCAAAAAAGTCATAATTTGGTTTTATTTTAGGGCTCCACCAACTTTAAGGGCCTAGATAGGCCACTGCTTGGGAACAAATGGGTTAAAATTTCAGACTGTCCTCGGAGGGAAGTACCCAGAAAACAATTTCGGAGGGGATTAAAAAATTTGAATAAAAATTATCGTATTGTGTAATTTTTTTGTCCTAGTTGTGTCGGTCTAGGACAACTGGGCGCCGGGCGAACTGGGCGCCGGGCCAACTCGGCGCCGCCCAACTCGGCGCCGGACTAAAATTTTTTTTTGATAAAATGTGTAGATGAAAAATAAAATATATTATTTATATAAACATCTTTAAAAAATAAGAAAATCCGCCATTTTGGATCCGCCATTTTGTTTTTTTTAAGTTTGAGTTAAAAATTGTGTTAAATGACCTCAAGCAATGTAATATTTCAAGTTTGAGACAAATCGGTTGGTAAATAAGAAAATCCGCCATTTTGGATCCGCCATTTTGATTTTTGGATCCGCCATTGTTGTAATAAAAAACGTAAATTGTAGTGTTACCAGGTTACCAAACACTACAACTACCAAGATTCAACAGTCGACTTAATGGATTTAACTTTACTCAACAAAAAAAAATTTCAAAAAAATTGCGTAAAGGATTTTTTAAAGATGTTATTATATAAATAACATATATTATTTTTCATCTACACATTTTATCCAAAAAAAAAATTTTAGTCCGGCGCCGAGTTGGCCCGGCGCCGAGTTGGCGGCGCCCAGTTGTCCCATTCCGTAGTTGTGTTGCTACGAAATCTTTTTAAACACACTTTATACACTCTTCTTTGGGGGAAGATTGATCCCCCCCCCTAGGTACGGCCTGGTGGTCACGTGATCTCCCGTCTCGGTAAAGTGTCGTGGCTTACTCGTTTCCATGATACCACAGCTAATAATTATTATTTATAAACCACCCTGAGGCTCTATCCACATCACACGCTCCACGCTCTCACCAATAGCAAACTCTGAGCAGTTGCGTGTTGTGCGAAATGCCTTGTCTCGACCAATGGCATAGTCGCCCGCTCTTCAGAGTTAGTGAATTTTACGCGTTTGATGTATAATATGTTATCCTGCCCCGTACCGACTCAACGTTTCTCGTTCGGCCCGTAGGAGAATCTTGCGCAGTAGAGGTCTTTCATCGTTCAAGTACGAGAATAGATAGGCTGGAGGAGTAGAAAGAAGCTATCACGGTATCTATTCTAAGTCTTAAACGGTGTAATTATCCACAACACACCCTTTGACCAATAGCAAGCTTTAAATTAGCTCCGAGCCGTCACGTGTTATGCGAAAAGACCTCCATTGCGCAAGCTTTTCCTACGATATAACCGAGAAACGTTCAGTCGGTATAGGGCAGGAGAACAGATTTCACTTCAAACGCGTAAAATTCTTTAACTCTAAAGAGCGGGCGACTATGCTATTGGTCGAGACAATTCAATTCGCATAAAAAGCGACCGCTCAGAGTTTGCTATTGGTCAAAGCGTGTGATGTGGATGGTCACATCATTTAAGACCCAGAAATAACTACCCAGAGCACAAGTTAGGGCATTGGCATTAGACCAGTAGCATTATTTGGCGAGACTGCTGTTTTTTATTTTTATTGTGCAGTTGGGTAGAAATAGATGTCTTTGAAATGGCGCCTAGTAAAAAATTTCTTAGTTTACGCTGAAAAAATGGAACTAATTAACGTTTCGGAGAAGGAACATCTATCAGCACGAAAGATCGCTGAAAAATTTAACATCGGAATAACTCAAGCAGTGGAAATTGTAAATAAATATATATAAAAATTTCGCAATTCTCTCTCATTAGCGGACACCTCCAATAAGCGGACAAAATTCACGAAACCGTGAGTGTCCGCCTATAGGAGGTTTCACTGTATAAGTTTTATGTCTGAAACGAGGGTGGGCGGTTTGAAAACATGCAGCAGAGTTAGTGAAAATTTAATCACGAATAAGTCACTTTGCAGCCTTTATTAATTATTATTTTTATATGTCCTGAAATGAGAAGAATTAGGTTTATGGAAAAATATACATACAAAAAATATTTGCAAACTAGCTGAACTTGTAGATCTTGACTTTGACTCAGTCCACCGCAGTGCCTTACCTAGGGGGGATCAATCCCCCCGACGTTTTTAGGACTAACAATTAATAAAATATTTATGGCAGAATTGAATTGAAGATTTTTGCTTATAACAGCTGAAAACATGCTTAAACTACAGTTTGGTTAAGGATTCTATTTTCTAAAAAAACTAAAATCTTAAGCGTATTTTATAGATAAATGCATGCAAAATGCGTAACAAATTATTTTTGTTTAATTTCTAAAAAAGCCCGTACTTCTTAATAACACCAAATAACTTTATTAATATTAATTGACTTGACTGCGAAATTAATCCAGGATTAGAGCAGCTGTTGAAAAATAGACTATTGGTCGAGACAATTCAATTCGCATAAAAAGCGACCGCTCAGAGTTTGCTATTGGTCAAAGCGTGTGATGTGGATGGTCACATCATTTAAGACCCAGAATAACTACCCAGAGCACGAGTTAGGGCATTGGCATGGGCGTAGTTAGGTGTTCTCATCTGGGAGGCTATAGTCATACTTTCTCTTCTGAATTGTGTTTGTGTGTCTATGGTAATGTCCGAATAATTTCAGGGGGGGGCTAATTTTAATAGGCTTTGGACGGGAAGGCTTAAACTCTACCCAAGCCACCCTAACTACGCCCATGGGCAATTGAAATTGATTTGTGTGATGCGGAACTTTAGGGAACGACTCCAACATTGTAGAAAACGGACGTCATCTACCTGACATTACTCTAAAAACGCAAATTCACTTTTTAACTGTTAAATGTTAACATCTCAACTAAAATACTTGTAATTCGCTAAGTTATCCATATTTTAAAAACGCACCTTGATTCTGCTACACCCTGTATTATATTACATATTATTTATAAAATATGAAATATTTCTTTACCCAATTGAAAATTCTGTAGGTATTGCAAATTAATTTAATATGTTGCCAGAGTCGTCAATCATCATTCTACGGCTAAAAAAGCCTATCTGCAAAAAATTACTTTTAAAATTAATATGCAATTTATTCCAAAAATGTAAATGTCTAGAATTAATAACTTTTTGATTAGAATTTGATAGAATTGCGCTAGAGTTCTTCTAAGGGCGTTATTATTTATTTTAATTAATATTTCTTTAAATATACCATTAGACTTTTTAAATAAACTCGTTTTCTTAAAATTTGCACGTAGGCCCTTATTCACTGTATTTCGTTTAGTTGCAGTCGAATATTGCTGGGTTGGGTAATATCAAAATTCGGATTCTCATCTTCGCTCTTCTGAAAACGGCAGCGGCCATTTAATTAGTCCACAAGTGTACAAGGTCAACCTGTGTATTTGTGTGCATGTGCATCGCACACAATTTCGATGACGACTGTTGAACATTAAAAACGAAGTGGGCGGTAGGGCGATAAGATTTTCTACAATACTTTAGTATATGTTTTTTCTAAAAAGCTTAATTTTTAGGAAAGTTGGATAAAATTTTTAATTCTAGGAAATAGTCCATATTATGGTGGAGTCGTTGAATAGGAATCAAACAGGTTATAGTCTTCCTCCACTGATTTTTAATATGTTTTAAACAAATAGTCCCCACATGTTTCATAATTAGAAACTTATATCTTCAGGGGACATTATTAAACTAAATTAGCACAACATTTTGCTGCTGCTAAATCCGAATCCAATGTCCAAGAAATGTTTTTCCACATAAACTCAAAAAACCTCATTGTTAAATCTGGTCGATTTTTATAATTTTTGTAGCTAAATGTCACCTTGTTAATTGCATTTTTTATTTCGTAATTCATGGCCAGTTTTAACAAGTGATATATTTTTAAGTACGAAGCTTTTCACTGTACATAAACAGAAAGGTAGAGTCGAAATTTTTTTACCGGAGGGATAAAATTAGGAATTTGGAAAAGCGTTTGCCGGCTCTAATTTTAGCAAAATGACAATTTTAGTGAAGGGGTCGTATATTTAAAGATTTAGATTAAAAAAAGTGTTTGAAATCGGACCCACGCAACAACTCATAGATGTCGGGCAAACAAGGAATTAATGTAGGAGTTTTTATAGACAACCTAAATATTCAATACACTGTACCAGTAAGAAGAAGTGCCACATCTTTCAGATGGAAAGTAATGCTATAACTAGAGTGTTTATGTCAACGAACTAGTAACTTTACCTAGGTACTCTCCTTGAAGTCTCAAACGAACGAAACTGCGTACCAAGGGGTATGTTCCAGGCACTCCTCCACGACCAGCGGCGGCTAAGTTTTCATTGACAACATTGTTCATGTAAGTTTTATATCTAAAAAACAATAATACAAAATGTTACCAAAATTTCACTACATGCCACTCAATTTTTTGTCTTTGGAGTGCCTAAAATGATAAAATGTCTAAATATCTATCTAACCTATGCGGCACGTAATAAAAATAAATCTTATATCGTACCTTTCTTCTAAATATTTCTTTCCCTGCACAACCAAAGCTTGAATACAAAGTTTATTGTTTCTAGTGTCTATTGGATCTTCTGACTGTGGAAACGGTGGAATCTTTACCATGTAACTAATAATTTCCCACATATCTTTTACTTTCTATAAAAAACAAAACAAAACAAAATAGTAGAACGGTAATTATGTTGTTGAACCCCGCTATTATTAGTGTATATATTGCAATGTCCTATAGAGCTGGTTTATGGCCAGTAGCCCAAAGAAGATGGAAATACTACAACCGCGGCGTCTGCCTCCAAGTGGCACATCTGGAAATGGTCGCATCATATCTTGGTTGGAGAGAAGCCATCTGGGGTGCCATCATGACTTAAGACGTCTCGTCAAGAATTAGGGGGTGTTACGGTGGCTTCTTGTAAGTGGAAGCCTAAAGTAACGATCTGCAGAGTTTTTCAAACTATAGGATAAGTGTTTTAATTATCTTTTTTAATAACTTTGCAGGTAGCGTGAGCACAAAAGATCTTGTAGGCATAGTATAGTCACAATGTTTACCCTGCGCATAGACCGTGAACAAAGAATTTGTTTTTTGTGGTCTTGCGCTTCAGAAAGGAAGAAACACCACCACACTACTTAAACGTAATCTACATTACGGCGCACATAAGGACAGAATAACAATTTACGGCGCCAAAAATCTAAAATTTGATTTTATGTGATAATATGATCAGAAATGCTTTTGAGGAGTAAATTTAATACTCAATGCTGCAAAAACATGCACAATTAATGTTATTTGAGGTTAAGTATTTTAAATAAAAAAAACAATTATTTATTGCTGTATTTAAAATTAGCAAAACTTTATACCATCCATAAAGGAAAATTGGTATTTCTGCGCTTCCAAAACCATACTTGTGCCCACAACAATACTAGCAAATCTTTCTATTAATCGTTTATCGATACCGGATATTTTGGAAACAAATTCAAGTTTATAAAAAAATTGGGTACTGTATTTCCATCATTGCTATTGCCTCCATCTTGTTTAGGTTGATCACAAACGAGACCCATTTCATGATAAAACTGAGTTGTTATTTTACTTTTTTTTCTTTTAATGGAGGTTTTGGATAGTCACCTCTTGCTTGCCGCTGCTGCAGTTCTTGATACATATCGACTCATAAATTAGAAAGTCCGCCATTTTGGATCGGCCAGTTTAATGTTTTAAGGAACCAAAAATTATGTTGAGTGACCTTAAGCAATGCAAGTTTTTGAAATTGGTTTACAAATAAACATGTCCGCCATTTTAAAGCCGACATTTTTATTTTTTAACAAAAAAATTCAAAGTTATATTGTCACCGAAACTCGACACATATACCAAGTTTCAAGTCTCTAGCTCATCAGAAAGTATTTGAAATAGCTGTCGTAAGATTTGAAACAGAAATGGGTATGGAAACAAGTTTACGGAGTCAAGTAAAATAAAACCATTTAAAAAAAGAGGGGGAAAGAGGGGGACGTAAATTATACTTTTCTAAATTGGCTATAAGATATGTTTACCAGGTAGCAAAGAAATATTAGTGTACTCGGCGGACCTTTTTTTATAACTCTAGCTAACTTAAAAATTTTAATATTTTTTTAATCAAAACTACTTTTTTATAAAACCTTGTATTATAACAAGTCTACAAATAACTGGTTTGTTAACAATTATTGCAAAATAAAGTACCTACCTGTTGCCTTAATATCCATGTTGACACGCGTCTAAATTTGACGTCTGACAACAAATAACAAATAAAAGTTTTTCTGCCACAGTTTTAAAAACACCTAATTTAATAAGCAGCGTGTAAGCAAAGCCAACTTTGCGCTAATGCTAATACATTTGGGTGAGTTTAAAAAATGTTGCCTTGCGGCCGTATCTATTGGTAACATTTTAAAGATATGTGTGATTAGTTTAAACTAAATTTGTTTTACTATTATTGGCGCCTAATGTAGCTATTTGTCCTTATGTGCGGCGATTGGCTAAATTAAATTACAGAAGTGACGAACTTCACAAACTTTATATTACGATTTTTCTTACTAGTAGTTATATAATATTGATTATTGCTCAAAAGTGAGGAAAAACTAGTTTTGGAACTAAATATATTTTTTCATTTAAATTTAACATACAAATATGAGTGGGACAATATATTCCAGCCAGAGTGCGTGCGGGTCAAATTAGAATTTAATCTTCTGGAGTTTTTTGCTAGTGAAAAAGACTTTGTTTATGATTTTGTAAAAAACGCAAAAATGAAAATAATTATTTAAAACTATCTTAATTATTGTATCGCGAATGCTTGGAAGAAAGAAACCAAAACAAAATAAATAAGAACCGAACCGAAATAGGTTTTTTCGACAGCCAATAACTCATCACTATTTTTTAATATACTGGCAGATATTTGATATTAAAAGAAGAAATATAAAAAGCACGTCTGTTTTGTATAAGCTGCGATTTATACTTAATACTTTTGATTGTAGAATAGAATGTCTTTTAGTCTTTTTTGACAAATTCAGTTAAAAGTTAACGTTAAACATATTAAAATTGAGTTGGATTCTAAAAAAGCAAGTGCTCCATTTTGGGTCTTTTCCACGACCCTTTTTATTTATTAGTCTGAAACTAGCCAATTGATATATTTTTTTTTAGAAAAATTTTTAGTTTTGGAGATATTTTACAAAAATAATGCAAACTGTGTACCGTCTAAATTATTGGATTGAGCAAAATATCACTACCTATTAATAAACTTTTTAAAATTCCTGACCTGCTATTGTCAATAAAAATTGTAAATTCAAGAATTTTAAAAAAACAAGAAGGCAAAAAATTTGTTCGATCCAGTATTTTAGATTGTAAAAAATCCTTAAAGCTTAAAACTGATTAGACAGTTACCTAACGGAAACTTTCGCCAACAATAATTGTTTAAAATTTAGTTTAAATCGATGGACTAGTTTTTAAGAAATGACTTGAGACCTTCCTCAGGTGAATGTAGGCAATAGCTCCATGTAGAGCATAAGTTGTGTGAAACCAACAGAAACAACTACTCCGAGGGAAAATACCCCTACCGACATTGAATTATACGGATGGTTTGATGCTTTCGTTTGGAACTTGTTAAAACTGTTTGGTTTTCACTCTCTCCAACGTCGATCACAAGGATACGAATGATCCCCGTCTGATTGGCCTTCCTCACGTGAATAGTAGCGATGGTCTGATCTGGCCCAATTTTAAGAAAATTCATAAGTTTAGGAATATACATTTGTAAAAAAAAATTAAGTTAAAATGGTCATTTCTTGGATCCTTATCGGATCGCGGAATCAGCATTTAACATTAAGTGCATCGTCACAAAAAAGCGAGAAGTGACAAACGCGATGCGCGCTAACATGCCGTGTCTTTTTTTATCGTGGTAACCACTTTAACCATTAATTATGTATTAGGGCTTGTTCTTAAATTACGTAAGGCACTAAGAGACAGACATATGTTACTTTCAACGAGTCAAGAGCTGGTAGTGATTTTTACGTTACGTAATTTAAGAACTGGTCCTTAAGTATTAGATAAAATAATTGCTGAGCATAATAACTCACCGCATCTTTAAATTCCGCAGCGACTCCGCTAAAAATCTGCACCAAATTTGGCTTGGGCAGTCCTCTAACCACTGCATTATTGTAGTCCATAATTTTGGATGCATAAATGCTTTCGATAGGGCCCATGTGGGATACTGAGGTAGTAGGTCTGTATAAAAAAATGTCAAGTATCTGGTATTCATAGGAAAAATATAAATAAAATAAACCATATACTCCAATCACGTACGTCTTAAATATATTTGCACTAGGAATCCAAATGTAAAGCATTGATAAATTCAGGGTACTGATAATGGGTGTCTCGCTCTCAGTGTCACCTCTTTTTTAAGCTTAAAAACACCCATTATCAGTTACCTGTTAATTTGTTTAAAAACAAGCCAAGTAAGCAGCTACATCAACTCAAGATAATATCTTGTCTTCTGAAAGTTCCAAAATCCAAAAAACTTTCTTAAATTTAAATAAAAAAATTAAAATTAACCCCAATTTTATAAACGTCAAATCACCGCATTGACAAATTGTCAACGTCATTTGAAAGGAGTCCCTTTATGATATGAACCGAACCGAACCCCCCTTTTTTTACAATAAATGTTTATTGTGACATCAAACCAGAAACAAATAGACATTCACAAAAACACGCATTTGAAAATATCGGAATCCGTCGACTTATATTTACATTCGTTGTGTCAAATAAGAAAATTAACCTACATTTTATCGACTATTTTTACCTTCCTGGCCCGCGTAGCAATGGCTAGAGCGTAGCAAATTTGGGTGTATTTTGACCTATCTTAGCAATATCGTCGTGATGTATGTCTGTGTGTGTGTGTGTGTGTGTGTGTGTGTGTGTGTGTGTGTGTGTGTGTGCGTGTGCGTGTGCGTGTGCGTGTGTGTGTGTGTGTGTGTGTGTGTGTGTGTGTGTGTGTGTGTGTGTGTGTGTGTGTGTGTGTGTGTGTGTGTGTGTGTGTGTGTGTGTGTGTGTGTGTGTGTGTGTGTGTGTGTGTGTGTGCGTGTGCGTGTGCGTGTGCGTGTGCGTGTGCGTGTGCGTGTGCGTGTGCGTGTGCGTGTGTGTGTGTGTGTGTGTGTGTGTGTGTGTGTGTGTGTGTGTGTGTGTGTGTGTGTGTGTGTGTGTGTGTGTGTGTGTGTGTGTGTGTGTGTGTGTGTGTGTGTGTGTGTGTGTGTGTGTGTGTGTGTGTGTGTGTGTGTGTGTGTGTGTGTGTGTGTGTGTGTGTGTCTGTCCGTAACACGATAACTCCTAAACCGCTAAACCGATTTTCATAAAATTATCAGGTAAGATAGGGTTCGACACTCTAACGAGCTGATTAGATTTTAGTTAAATTCCATGAACGCCTTTGACAGTTTTTTAACCATTAAAAAATTTTAAAAATGCTGCCTTTTTAACGCAGGATCGTATCAATATACAGTTTTCGGAATATAATACACATCATTTTGCTCAATAATATGTGTTATAACCAAAAACTTCGTCAGACCTTTAGTTTCTGAAATATTTACAAAAAACTGTTTTCAAGGCTGATATATCATGGCTTTACTTGAAGTGTGCTAAAAGGTTAGCTAGGACGGTATCAGATCCGTCATAGATCCATTTATTTAAAATTAGTATCTCGTCAATTAATATGCCATAGCCATATGTGTATATTTTGACTGACAGGAACCCTAAATCTTATTACTGATGTTCATTGAAGGAAATGTTTTTATCTCTGACAAGTAGAAGCGAGGACTATAGAGTTATATTTCTAGCGACGAAATTTCACGAACATAAAAACAATTCAATTACTCCTAAAAAGGATTGATTTTATTTACTTTTAAACTGGTCCTGAATATAGCAGATACAGTAGCCGAAAACGTTGCACTCCTAATAAAATAATTTACACGGAATACTCATTTTCATTCTCTAATTATCTAAAGACTTTTATATTACTTCCAGATTAAAAATTGTAATTAAAAAATAGTCCAATTTATAAGGTTTTAGGTATTTCTTTAAGGTTTCGGAAAACGTTAAAGAGACTAAAGGTCTACTATAACCTTAAGAATTCTACGCAGATTGATAAGCCAAATGAAGTTTAAAAAAGACGATTGCATTACCATACATTTGTCAGAATAGAACTTTTTTATTTGAATCATTTTACTAAATATCTAAATAGTTTCACAATTTTTATAGTTTATTTTTATTTATTTTTACAATAACTTTTTGTGTTTAATTGCTTTTACAAAAAATTTCCGAGTAAGTTTGACAAAGGTGTCTGCACGCTATTAAATGCAATGCTTCCTTTTCCTAAAAATGTTGTTTAATTGGATTAGAACCAAATCAAACCCATTGGGAACGTTAGTTTTGTTACTAATAGCAAAGTTCAAATAAAAATTTCCAAGATATTATGAGAACCTTTTAATTGGAAATGTATATTGGAGAACTTGGCTATACTCTGATTTCAATTCTTGTTTTGGCATAACATTTTCGCGTATATGGCTTATGTAACTAAAATATTTTTGTTATGATTGCAGCGGGCTGTATAAGAAAAGGAAGTTGGATTATATTTTAAAAAAACTCTTTTATACACAACTCAATATAGGGAATGTTGTTGAATAATATGCTAATATTTAAGAAGGTAATTGTTGAGTCCAATTTAATAAAAAAACGGAATGAACATATATTTTACTCGTCTTAACTTTTTAAATTTTGAGATACAAGATGTTAAATAAATTCAAATTATTTTCTTTTTTAATAATGTCTGTGAAATACTTTAGATATTTTCGTGAAATTTGATTCACACTTTTTATTTATCCATCATTTTCTAATGTATATGTTTAATTTGACCATTTCAGTGGCGTTCGTGAAGGAATTGCCCTCGGTATTTTTTAAAAAATTGTTTTTTCTCTTAAAGGGTCTAGCAAACGAAAAAAAAAAGAGACATTTGCTTAGCAAAAAATGAATATTATTTTCTTCAAAAATACCTAAGGCAATTCCCGCACGAATGACACTGGTCGAAATAAAAAATCATCTTATACATCAGAAATTGCCTCTGGATGAACAGAAAGTGTTTTTTTTAAATTATATTGATTAACAAAATAGTACTTGATTTCGTTAAAATAAAAAGGATAAATACCTGGGCATCATAATGCTTTGATGTAGCCCCATCTCTATTGGAAGTCCCGAACGACCACCTAGAGCACTTAATATCTTCCTTTTTTGCTGTTTCCATTCTGCTTCTTGATGTTCCCATGCATTTTCATATGTGCATTTTAGCATCTAAGAATAAAAATCGATTTAAGTAAGAAACCAATACCAAAGTTGTTTAAAGTTCAAAAGTCTTTTTACTTTCTAAAGGTGACAGTGTTTGGGTATTGTAAAATTGTGCCTTCCTAAGCACGATGTCCAAATCATAAAAGTTGCAAATGCAAAAAAAATAAATTGGGTTAGAAGCAGAATTGATTGGTATCTCCTATTTTACCAGTCGTAAAACTACATATTTTGTAGAAATATATTTTTTTATTAAACTTGAAACTTCCGTCGTCATAACACATAAAGCAAAATTAAGTATTTATTATTATATCTTAATAATTTGTATACTGTATTCACGTTATTGATTTAGAATTTGTCGACTTATTTAAGTATTTAGGAATTTTTAATGATAACAAATTAAAATTTCAAAATTATTTTGATTATAAACTATTTAAGAAGAATGAGTCAACATTTAAGTTTTTTCTCTAAAACGTGTATTTTGAATACTATAATATTACCGCATTTGTTATACTGTTCTACCATTTTATTTACTGCAAATAAAGAATATTTTGATAAATTAAAAATTCTACAACATAAGGCAATAAGAATAATTTTAAATAAATATAAATGCACAAAAACAGAAGTTATGTTAAAAATTTTAAAATGGTTAAATAACAAATTAAATTTTAGCTCACGCTACTACTATACTATACTGCCTTCCTTAGTAAGACTCACCTATCTACCTTTTCACTCATTTCGAGAAAAGCGAGTTTAAAGTTTAAATGCTTGCCAAGAGTACATAGGAATATTTTTTTTTGTTTTTCAAAATAAAATACTTCCGAACAAAAATTTGAGTATTTTTTTTTAAACAGATGAAAGTAACCTATTTAAAGCTATTTTCGGTCCTAACTCATTTCTGATCTTTTTGCAGATAGGTGGGTCTAAGGACGGCAGTATAGTAGTGTGAGCTATGGTGATCCTAATTTTTTCGAGAAAAAAAAAGTTGCTCCGATTTAAAATTTTTTTATATATCTTTGCGTTTCAGATGATTTTGAAACTTTTTTGTTGCGCCGTCTGTCTGTCTGTATGTCTGTCTGTCTGCATGTCCGTCTGTAACGACCAACACGCATAACTCAAAAACCGCTTGCCCGATTTTAATGAAATTTGGTACCTAGGCTGGGTTTTGGGTCGAGATGGTCCCATTTAAAAATGAACAAAATCCACCAAACACAAGCCAAATAAAAGGGTAGGGGTAGATTTCAAAAATTAGAGTTTATGTAAAAATATGGCGTGTGTGATATCAAACGAAAGGTAATTGAGTCTGGAGAAAGGGTAGGGGGTAAATTTCAAAAATTATTGTTAGTGGAAATGTGGCGTGTGTGATATCACACGAAAGGTAATTGAGTCTGGAGTTAAACAAAATACATTTTAGTTTTAAAAAGGGTGGGGGTAGATTTGAATTATTAGAATTTAAGTCAAAACATGGCTTGTGTGGTATCAACCGAAAGGTAATTGAGTCTGGAGTTCAATAAAATATATTTCAGTTTTTAGTTATATTAGCTCATACGTACACTATAACTATAGTACCTAGTGTGAGCTTAGGTGCCCATAGATTGGCAGAGTATTTTTTTATATAAAATTTAAAGCGATTTACGTCCTGAACATTTAAAAGATAACAATTCGAACAATTTTAAATTTTATGATTACAATACACGTTGCAAAAATACATTTTATATAAATAATTCTTCAAAATAACATTTAATAAAGAATTAAATAAATTTAACAAACTCTTAAAAAAATTCTATGACCTGGTTGACAAACAATTTCTTAGTTAATAATTCAATATAATAAAGAAATAGATTTGTTATTTTTAATATTTGTGTTATATTGTAGCAATTTGGTAAATATAATCCATATACCATACTAATTCAAAACAGGAATCTTATTTTAAGTTACTCCCTCCAGTTCCTAACGTGATATATTTTAGTTATTAGAGTATGTTACCTTTTTAAATTTTAGATTCTTGATATTATTTCATGAAAGCTACTTTTCAAGATATTAGTGGAAAACTCCAAACAATCTCTTTTAAAAAATAATAAATTGATAATATCTTCTTTACTCGAGATATAGCCAAACAAATTTAAAAATACCTAAATTGGAGGCAATTCTGAAGAATACTTTTCCTGATAACTTTCCTGGAAAAACTAGAAACGCACTAGTACTATTAATTTAAATTAACTGCCTGTATATTTGTGTAAATTTTTATTAAAATGAGTTTAGAAATTCTTGAATTACAGGACATTCGGACGGACAGAGGGAGCGACGACAAACTTTTTCACGATCACCTAGAATCAAAAGGGATTTTAAAACCGAACATGTTATTTTTGCATGAATGCATTACTTCGCTTGGCAACAAAAGTAAAATAATATTGTTGAGCTGGTTGAAATTCAATAGGAGACAGACACTGTTTTTATTTTACAATTAAAAATGTATTCATTTTTACAAGCTTTTATTTAGCTTCAGATGTTCTGTCTAACTATCTAACTAACTATCTAATTATCTATCAAATCTTGTGAAGCGTTTTTGACACACTTCCCATTATCCGATTTGGATGAAATTTGGTACACATATAGTGGTCCCATAACAATACAACATTAAGAAAAAAATATGCTCCCACCCCTACCCCCACCCCTTCTATAGAAAAATGTGTTTTTGACACACTTCCCGTTATCCGATTTGGATAAAATTTGGTATACACATAGTGGTCCGATGATAATACAACACCCAACTAACATTTCTTTATTTATAGCAGAAGCTAAAAGGTTGCCAGCGCCTTTCCTTAAAACCATTAGTTTCAATGTTTGGTCGCTAGCACGTTCTCATTACCCTTATATACCCCTTAGACCTCCTAAATGGGACTCCCCAATTGGTGGTGGCAACCTATGTATTAAACTCACTATAAAACCATAAGAAATAAACTCCAGCTTCGCCCTCTAGCAGTTCCACCAGTATAGAACCTTTTAGAGCCTAAAGCTATTATGCCAGGTTCTAAAAGCAACTCAGAACCGTCCTCTATCCTATTATAAAACTAGATTTGGTAATTTGGTATCCTGGCGATTCTGTTGAATACCATAATACCTTTAGAGTAAAGAAGTTTTCCTATAAAAGCTATGGCGATATTTTAGATTCACAATGGCTATATAAAATAATTTAGGTCACAAAATTGCCAAAAATGTCAGAGTCCCAAAATTATTTTATCACATAAAAATATACCGAGTTTGTCGTTTTGTTGATGATCAAATTGCCTGCCAGATTTATTTTTCTGATAAAATCGTATCTGAAAAGCTCTCAAAACAAGCACGCCAGCTCAAGAATGCTTTTTAATAGTTTTTTGATAACAAAATAACAAATATTTAAAATAAAATAAACATCATTTACACTATTCACCATTAAAAAAGTCTGTTTGGTTTACATAAATCAAAATTAAAGTAAAATTGTTAAAAAACACTGCTAAAATGACTAGATAAATATTTTCTCTTTACAATATTTTTTAAATAAATTTATATACGCCATTATGGTTTTATAGTGGTCACTTGGTTTTATTTGTTACTGTATCGCAACGAGGATTTTTGAGTGCCCTTATGAAACCAACAAAAAAGAACAAAGTAAACACAGTCAACATAACCTCACTTAAATTTTTTGTATTTGTTTTTAAAGTGTTTAAAAGCGTATATTTCAACACTTTTAAATGTTTTTTTATCGTGCAATTTCGACACAATCGAGAGGGCCAGTGTAATGATATTCGTTGTGCCTGCAGGTTGGAGGGCAACCTCATATTGGCCGGCTAAATAGCCCTTATCTAGGCCTGGGTGTCGTACCCAGGAGGACGGAAACTCAACAATTATTAATTATTGGGCTTTAAATAATCAATCTTGCAATTGGTAGGTACCAATCTGTACCTAGGTATATCTATTATTTTTACAAGAAATGCTTAAAAAAATAAAACACGAAAGTATTTACTTACTTCTGTTAGAACCCTTAAGGAAACAAGGTTTGGCCGCCTATTTAAATAATATTTAATATACAGCTACTATAAATACAAAAGAATTAAGTTTGCCTTTAAGCCTTCCTATGAAACCTTTTTAAAATGCCTAAAAGTAATGGCAAAAACCAAACGTCTAAAGTTTATATTTACCACTCTTAAAAACCTTAACGAAACTAGGTTCTATATGGCCGCCTATCTAATCATATTTACTTTTAAACTACTGGTAACTATAAAAACAAAAGGATATAAGATAACCTTTTAGCTCTATTATAAAACAATTTTGTAATGACCTTAAGTAATGAAAAAAACTAAATGACAAAGTTTATATTTATTACTTTTTAAAAACTTTAGGTAAAATGGTTTTATAAGACCATCATTATAACTCAGAAATCAATAAAACCAAAAGTATCTAAAAGGAACAGAAGGAATATTAGTTTTATTATACTCCCTTTATAAATCACTTTTTGGTTGTATAACACCCCTTTAGGTAATTGGCAATATAAATTACCTTTATGTAGCCAAACTGATCCTAAAACCCATAACAGCACCCTCTAAATAACCTAGGAACCAAATTAATAAAACCATGAGTGGTAATAATGTTACTTGGGCAATAAGAAAAAAATATCCTCCCACCCCTACCCCCACCCCCTTCCATAGAAAAAAATTATTTTTGACACACATCCCGTTATCCGATTTGGATGAAATTTGGTATACACATTAGGTTGGATCGGTTTATATAGGAAAAAAATTAAAGTGTAATATTTCATTTAGCCTGAGTGATTAAAAGTTGTCATTGCAGTTGTTTATGATTTATGCAAAATTTTGACTCTATCAAACACCGTCTTGAGGTGCCTAGATAGACTTGAATTTTCTAAATAGCTTTCTAAAAAAATATCAGTATAAAATGCAGCTCTTCGTTTATTTCAATCAACAAAACTAATGTTTGGTGACTAAAATAACTCAAAACTCACCACGTGGAGGTGGCCGCATAGCGAGTTCCTCCCACCTCCCTCCCTGCCGTCCTCCCATCACTCAAATTACTACTTTATTTGTCTAAAGCTTCTTAAAATTGCTGTTTTGTCTCAATTTTTGGAATTTTTTTTCTGGATGCAATTCGAGTTCGAATCAAGCCATCTCTTGAGTCTATACCACTCACTAAAGTTGAGGCTTCTGTAACTATTCGGATGCATCGCTCAACGGCTTGTGAGTGGCAGGGGTATTTCATAATTTTAATGTCGTTAGGAACTGTTTCAATCATCTGTTGCAAGTTGTTGTTAGAAATTGCTTTTGTAAGTCTATTAATTCTATGTAATCTTGAGCATTAAAATTCAACTTTAAATTCTCGGATGTTTTTTTGTGTGTGATTACCTTGTAGTCTACATTTAAGAATTCTTCGTAGCGCAAGTTCTCTTATATATATTCTGCTATCTCTAATCATTGTCAACAAAATATTTTCTGGATGAGCAAAAAATGCATTTCTTTGTATTACTAAATCAACTATTGCTTTCGCTGTTCTTGGTAGGTATCTGGATCTTCTTATTAAAGAGAATAAATGTTTAGAGGTTTAGAGCCATCAGTACACGATTAATTGATTTTAATATCAAACCAGGTAGGAGCATAAACTTTTAATATGAATTCTGTTAATGTTTTTAATTCGCTCGAAGGTTGTTCTGTAGCTACGTAAAGTCTCAAGATCCTATTAGCCGTTGTTAGCCATCTTGCGTGCGCCATTTTTCCAGGATCACGAAGGGATAAATTTGAGGGTATTTCACCTTTTGCGATTGCTAAACACATTTCGTACAAATAAGCTTGATCGGTACTGGTATCACTCAGGTCAAATTGTGGCAGTTCACTGTCAATTTGTTCAAATTTAACTATTGAAAGATTCTGACAAGTTGAAAGAAGCTTTCCAATCGGCCCCGAAAATCTTTTTGGATCATTTGTTTTACCATCAGTTTTCTCAATCAAATGGCAGAGTGGAAGTTCATTAGCGTGAAGTAAGCATATCATCCATTGTAGCGAGTGTCCTATTGCATTTTCTAGTTGTCTTATAACCCCATTTTTAAAACCTGTATTTACGACGGTCCCATCATAGCCTACAACAACAATGTCTCCAACGAATTCCAAGTTGTCACATAAAAAATCGAAACTGCTTGACTTTATGTCTTTGGCATTTCCCGAAGTAGGAGCTACATGGCCCAGGTAAGTAGATCCCGGTTCTGAAACTAGAAGAATATGTTCCTCTAAAACGTATTTTTTGTAATAAGTACTACCTTTTTTGTCTGTTAGTAGCATCTTGTCCTTTCTACCATCAAAGTAGATCCCGGTAACTTTTAAATTGTTGCTTGATTCTTTTTTTAGCTCTGTTCTTCCTCTTTTTCTTTCTCTTCTTAATTTACTTCGGTTTAATATCTTTGAAGGGATATCTTTACTAACCACACCAAGATCTTGTAAAACAGCATTTGCTAAAAAAGAAGCAGATCTATCTGAAACTCCCGTTCGATCGCAAGCTTCTGCGAAATTTTTAAAACTTACTCCTCGAAGGTCTGTTGCTTTTGAAGTTGAAGGGCCCATCGATTTGAAAATCATAATCACTAGTGGAAGAGCTTTCTGACTGAAAACTTTTTTCTTTTTCAGGGGAGGGTGTCACTAAAATTTCAATGTTTGCTTCTTTCTCTAATTGCTCGGGCTTACTCTGATTCTCTTTTTGGCTATTGGCTTTTCTTTAACATCCAGATTTCCAATAAACATTTTCCTTACTGTTCTTTGGTCTTAAAAATTCTTGTTCGGCTTTAGAAACTTTATTTCTGCATTTACATAAGTTAAAATCAATTACATTTGCAAATGGAAATATCAAAAAGTTTTCTTTCGCTGGACTGTTTGAATTTTTGTAATTTTTCTAAACACTTTTTATTATAAACCGATCTGATATTTTTCTTTAAATTTCGGAACTTCTCAACATAGTCTTTAATTAACCGAGAAATCTCTTGTTCGCTTACTACTTCTAAGGAAGCATTTTGCCAAATGTTGTTTAAAACCAGTAACACACTTTTAGATACTTCACTCACACTTGGGTCCTTTCCATTGTTCTGGTCCTTTTTTATTTGTTTGTACCATAACTATGCCCTCATAACATCACCATAAGTCGGAAGTATATTGCACTTAAGTTCTGATGGTACTCCAAACACCTCACATTCAATGTTTTTACGCGTATTAGGCATTTTGCGTCGAGATAATTAAACTTGTCGAAACGGGAACAGACTTATAGCCGTTGCAGCGGAATTCCGATATGAGTACTACGCGCGGGCTTCTGCGTATTTCTATTCAATTGAATTCTTTTTTAAGATTTTATAAGTTTATTTGTATCTATTTATGCGTAGAATGGCTAGTTGAAAAAAAAGCTAAAAAAAATAATTACATTTTTTTGTAATTTTTTGTCTAAATTTAACCTCAACTAGGCACCTTAAGATATTATTTTAGAAAGTTAAAATTTTGCCAAACTAATACTACACCAAAACGACAACTTTTAATTACTCAGGCCAAACGATATTCAAAAAAAAAGTTTTTCGGCCCAACCTAATACACATAGTGGTCCGATGATAATACAACAATAAGAAAAAAATATCCTTCCACCCCTACCCCCACCCCCTTTCATAGAAAAATGAGTTTTTGACACTGTTGTGTGCTGGTCTTTTTTAATGATTTGGTTTTTCACAAAAAATATAGCCCGAATAAAATTAGAATGAATTGGGAGGACTTACCGAGGTTTTCTCACTATTTGCCCCAAATGGTTTCTTCTCGAGGATCCTCTGGCAGACCATCAACAACCCATCCAATGCACAATTTTAACCACTCAAAATGTTTGTGGAGTTAGAAATAGTTTGTAAAATAATAATTGGAAATTATTAAGCGATCACAAAAGGTGAAAAGTGCGTGAGCATAAACACTGCTTCTTACGATAGACAGAAATTTTTATACTGACAATATAATATATTAAAATAAAAATGTTCAACGAAAAATTCGAATCTTTATAAAAAAAGGCCTCCCAATATTAACTCGCGATAAGGAATTAAATCGAGAGAAAACAAAATAAATAAAATTCTCGCTGCTCTCGAGCGCATTCACCAAAAACTAAATTACTTGTGGATGCATTTTATGCAGTTTATATTTAAGAAAAAGAAAAGGTAAAAACTAGAAATTATAAACTAGAAAAGAATGTGAGCGGATACGCAACATCCTGCCCACCGTTAAGAGTCCCAGCGGACCTTAACTATGAAGTATCGTTTGTGGAGACTGGTAAAGGACAAAGCTTTACCATTGGTCTCCTAAAATCTCCTTGATTTGTGTGGACTGTAGCAACGCGTGTTACTCCGTCTGCACCCGGCAATTATTTTACCTACGTTCCACTTGGTGGGTGGTATATTGTCGACTTTAAGCAGCACAAGAGTACCCACTTCAGCAGGTTGGGAATTGGGTTCTAGCCAATTCCCGCGCTGCTGAAGGGTATGCAAATACTCCTTGTGCCACCTAGACCAAAAATCTTGGTGCAGTCGTTGTAACAACTGATAGCGACTCATTTGATTTAATTTCAAATGTGATAAGTCTCTGTCTGGCAAAACAGAAAGAGGTTCGAGTGATAGAAAATGACCGGGTGTTAAAACCACTCAGTCATTTGGATCGTTTGGTAATGGTGATAAAGGCCGAGAGTTAAGTACGGCTTCAATTTGAACCAAAACAGTATAAAACTCCTCATAAGTTAATCTTTGTTCACCAATAACCCGATACAAGTGAGTTTTAACAGACTTAACTCCTGCTTCCGCTAAAGCATTAAAATGCGGAGCAAGAGATGGACTAAATTTCCATTCTATTTTCTCAGAATCCGTTGCATACTTAAACATTTCAGTAATTTGTTTACTCGCAGCGCAAAAATTCGACGCGGCGTTATCCGACCAAATAGAACTTATGCGTCCCCTGCGACAAATGAATCTACGTAGTGCGCAAAGAAATGCCTCGCAAGAAAGGTCGGAAATCAATTCCAGGTGAGATGCCTTCGTGACAAAGCACACGAATATGCATATATACGATTTTGTTGATTTGTCTCCACGCAATTTTCCGAGAGTAGTAAAGAAAGGTCCAGCAAAATCTACTGCAACGCAACTGAACGCCTTTGCTTTAGAAATGCGCTCCTTTGGCAAGTTGCCCATTGGAGGTATATAAGGCTTGGGGTTTAAGCGCCAGCACGTCATGCATTTTCCAATGACCGATCTAATAGTTCGTCTCGCGGATAAAATCCAAAATCTTTGCTGCAATAAATGCTGCAACGTCTGCGCACCTGGATGTAGGTAAATTTTATGAAATTGTTCAATAAGCAATGCGGTTAATCGATTTCTTCGCGGCAATAAAATGGGGTGTTTTTTGTCGAAATCTAATTGAGATCTGTGAAGGCGACCACCGACTCTTAAAATGCCTTCTGAATCAATAAAAACGTTTAATTTGCGGAGTGGTTTAGAAGGAAGTCGGTTGGTTCGTAAGTTTGTAATATCATCAGAAAATTCTAGCGCTTGCGCGTGTTTAATTAAAATTATTAAAGCGGAATCTAGCTCAAATATTGTAAGAAAACCAGTATTTAATTCTCGTTTTCTTATTTTTAAACAAAAGCGGAGGCATATAGCCAGTATTCTAAGTATTTTTGAGAGACACGAATAATTATTTAATAAATAATCTAAGCGGTTGTCATTTATAAAAACAGCCAACGTAATTTTGCGTTCTTCACATAGTGCAATTTCGTCCATGCTTTCGGGTTCAACGAATTTTGTAGTAGGCCAAGTGTCCTGTGGTTGACGTAAAAAATCAGGACCTGCCCACCATAACAAATTATTGGATAACTCCATGGGTAATAAACCGCGGCTTGCCACATGGCTGGATTGGCTTCAGTGCTAATATGACGCCATATAGAGGGAGATATTTTCTCTTGTATAGACGCTACCCGATTAGCAATAAATGTTTTCCAGCGATATGGAGGATTTTTTATCCAAGTCAATGCAACTGTGGAGTCACACCAGGCAAAAATTTTTGAGAAAGTTATTTGACTCGAAAGCGTGTTAATAACTACATGCATTAGATCAGCGAGCATCTTTGCACTAATTAATTCTAACCGTGGAATTGGAACTATAGAAAGCGGTGCCACTTTTGATTTAGCCGCAACTAAGAAAATGCGAAATGAATCTTCACAAAGTATACGAAAATATATTACACAGGCCGTAGCCTTTTGACTAGCATCACAGAAGCCATGAATTTCACAGCTATAATCTTGATTAAAGCTAATGAGTCGGGGTAGTTGAAAATTCGAAAGCATAGGTAGCTCGGATTTATATTGTAGCCAACGATCTACAATAAACTGAGGCGGGGAGTCGTCCCATCCAACTCCTAATGAAAAGAGCATTTGGATTAAATGTTTTGCAAAAAGCGTTAGCGGAGCTAAGTAGCCCATGGGGTCGTAGCATCTAGCTACTTCAGACAAGATTGCGCGCTTAGTACAACCTTTATCCTGTGGTTGAATGCGATATGCAAAATTGTCAGATCTTGGGATCCAATGAAGACCTAATATTTTCACCGTTTCCGATTCTGAATCAAAATTAAAAGATTTAGAAACTAAATGTGATTCTGGTATATCCTTTAAAAACTCTGAACTGTTGCTAGAAAATTTTTTAAGATCAAATCCACCGAGTTTAAGAAGTTCGACTAACTGATTTCGTAATTCACGAGCTTGATCTAGAGATTTATATGACGTCACGCAGTCGTCAACAAAAATGTCACGCGACAGAACCTCTGAGGCGAGAGGGAAGCAATGACCTTCATCTGCAATAAGTTGGGTTACAACACGATTTGCTAAATATGGTGAACAAGAGAGACCGAAAATTACACGTTTAAATCTATAATCTTTAATTTCCTCATTCTTAGAAAATCTCCAGAGTATTCTTTGGTAGTCTGTATGCTTTAAAGCAACTTTTAGTTGTGGAAACATGCTGACAATGTCACATGTGAACGCAATAGGATGACGACGAAAATTCAGAAGAATAGAGAAAATTCCTTTTTGTAACTTAGGACCTACTAGGAGATTATCGTTTAATGAAAAACCGTTCACCTTTGCACTTCCATCGTATACAATTCGAATCTTATCACCCTTTGGTACAGGGTGGTGCGGCAGATAATAGCAATCATTGTTACGCGCAGAATCGGGAACTAGCTCTAAGTAATCATCCTTTAAATATCCCTCAATTATTTCAGAATATTGAGCGTGCATATTTTCATTAAAGGAAAAGCGTTTTTCTAAAGTAAAAAAACGTCTAACTGCGCACGCGCGTGAAATTTTCGTATCGAATTTTTGTACATTATCTTTAAAGGGCAATTCAACAATATAGCGACCCGATTTATCCCTACTGTGGGTTTCTAAAAAATGTTTTTCACATTTTTCTTCTTCGGGCGATAAAAAATTTGTTTTTGGAATTTCTTCTATTTCCCAAAATCTTTTAATGCACTTATCTAATTCGAGCGTTCGCGATTCGTTTTTTAAGAAAAGCGAGGTTGAAGAAACAATTTTTGTTTTATTTTGTTCAAGCTTTCCCATAACAATGTACCCAAAACAAGTATTTATTGCAACCGGTAAATGTGGCTGACTATAAACGTACCCACTCCTTAAAATGTAAGGAAAAACTTCACATCCTAAAAGCATGTCAATACCAGCGGGTTGGAAAAACTGAGGGTCTGATAGTTTTATATTAGAGAGATATGAGAAGTCAACTCCGTTAATTACCGCGGCGGGCATGTCAGAAGAGACTTGGTTAATAATAATCGCGTTAACGTTAAAATAAGAACCTTTTTTATCCATTGGTTTTATTACGCAAGTTGTTCCACCATTGGAAACGACCTCATTCATGGTTCCTATACCTTGAATTGTGAGAGATAAAGGGTATTTATGTAAACCTAACGTTTTAAAACACTTTTGAGAAATATAACTGCTTGAACTACCGCTATCTAAAATAACGCGAATTTGGTGGAAGTTACCACAAAAATCTTGAATATCTACCTTTGCCGTACCCAAGATTGTATTTGAAGAATTTGACACCATGCCACAGTGGGTATTGGAAGAAGCGGAGGGCGCGGAAGAATGCGCCTGCGGCGCAGATTGTGCACTAGAAAAATTATGTTGTCTTGCGGGTGTCTGATTAGCATCAAAGAATGGAAGCGAGGGCCGTGAGCCCATTGTAGCCTTAGTGAAAGAAGGTTGAATATTAGCGAAATGCGTATTAGCATTAGAGAAGTTAGCGTTTGTGTTAGCGTGTGGCATATTAGGTTCAGCGTATTGCGAATTAGCGGGTTTGCGTAAGAAATAGCGTTGTTATATGAATAGGAGTGAGCGGGTAGCGAATTAGCGTTAACGTTTGAGATAGTCTGAAACTCTCTATTATTATTATTTTGCGGGATACTATCCATATTTTGGGGTTGATTACGTAACACGTGAAGCAATGAGTGGTGTTTAAGGGCGCAAACGCGACAAGCAGATTGCGATTTGCATTGTTTTATATTGTGGAAACCTAAACAATTTGTGCACCAGTTTTTACTTTTAATTAAATTTAGGCGTTCTTGCGGAGTTTTGTTATTAAACTCGGGACACTGATATATTAAATGCGACTCCTGTCTACAAAAATGGCAAAAATTTGTTGGTTTACTAGGAGAATTACCGAAAAAAGTTTGCGTAGTCGGGCTAGTCCTTTTAAATGGATATTGCCCCTTGGCCTTTGAGTTATCAACTTTATTAAATTGTGATTGTTTGAAACTTGAAAAACTCGAATTTTTGTTATTATTTAAAGAATATTCTAGCGTCTCCAATGCGTTACATTGTCTTAAAACAAAGTTTTTCAGAGAATCGAATGTGGGAATTTCACTAGAGTCGGTGTGTTCCTCAAGTTCAAACCGCGTAATGGTATCCTGATCCAAGTGTTTGGAAAATAAGAAAAATAATAAAAAATCCCAATTTTTGGTATCAAAATTTAAATTATCAAGGGCTGCGAGATTCTCCGTAAACGTGTCTACTAGCGTGCGTAAAAGTTTTCCATTTTTTGAAGAATTTACAACCGGTGCATTATCGATTACTTGCAAATGATTAAAAGCTATTAACCATTTATTATCATAGCGTTGGACGAGATTATCGTAAGCTATTTGGTAATTAACGTCAGTTGGTTGTAGGCACTGAATTAAAGCGAGCGGCGGCCCTTCCAAGTAAGAACGCAAATAATTAAATTTTTCAACAGAGGGTATGGAGGGCTGGTTGTGCACTACCGAATTATACATATCTATAAACGGACGAAAATCGCGTAAGTTTCCTGAAAATTTTTTAATATCTAATTTTGGTAAGCTAGGGCGTATACTTGCTAAAGTTTGCACCTGATTCTGAGTGCACGTAGCAGTTGCTGCGAAATCTACTGTGATAGATTTTTGATCAAAATGCGTGGTATAAGCTGCGTAGACATAAGCTAGATTAAAATCAAACTGTTTTCTGACACCGTCCTCAGTATCCATGGTCGTTGCATCATCTTCAGTTATAGCCATCAAGGATAAAACATTCCCGTGATTTTTATTAAAATCAAGAGATATTTGATCTTTATTTTGATATAATAATTTAAATTGTAAACTGGACATTTCATCCTTACTTATGTTTTCTGATAAAGTTCTTAAATCCTGCATCTGATTAAAATTCATTTGCCGAAGGGCTTTATACTGTTTTAATTTAATAAGTTACTAGTCATTTTGTCTATTTGCGTAAATTAAACAATGAAAAGAAAATACCAAAATCAAAATCACTATTTTAAGCTGTTTACCTATATATTGCCGTTGCTACAGTCTACACTCTGTATAAAATCAGGTTATACTATTCCATATAGACTAGTAGGTAGGTACCTACTATATTTCGCAAAAATAAATTTAATTTTAAAATTAAATTCAAATTAAATAGGTAGGTATAACTAACCTTCCTTAAAATATTTTTAAAATCAATATTTTAATAAAAAAAGTTTTAAGCGACCGTGACTTTTCAATGTCAGGCAAAAAAGAAGGCGACACAAAAAACTGTGTTGACTCGCACTGAATGGTTAAAATTACAAAACGAGAATACGAGAATTTTATTTGCTAATTTTAAGAAAAACCGGGTTCCAATTCGGCTCCGGTAGGACCAGATGTTGTGTGCTGGTCTTTTTTAATGATTTGGTTTTTCACAAAAAATATAGCCCGAATAAAATTAGAATGAATTGGGAGGACTTACCGAGGTTTTCTCACTATTTGCCCCAAATGGTTTCTTCTCGAGGATCCTCTGGCAGACCATCAACAACCCATCCAATGCACAATTTTAACCACTCAAAATGTTTGTGGAGTTAGAAATAGTTTGTAAAATAATAATTGGAAATTATTAAGCGATCACAAAAGGTGAAAAGTGCGTGAGCATAAACACTGCTTCTTACGATAGACAGAAATTTTTATACTGACAATATAATATATTAAAATAAAAATGTTCAACGAAAAATTCGAATCTTTCTATAAAAAAAGGCCTCCCAATATTAACTCGCGATAAGGAATTAAATCGAGAGAAAACAAAATAAATAAAATTCTCGCTGCTCTCGAGCGCATTCACCAAAAACTAAATTACTTGTGGATGCATTTTATGCAGTTTATATTTAAGAAAAAGAAAAGGTAAAAACTAGAAATTATAAACTAGAAAAGAATGTGAGCGGATACGCAACAGACACACTTCCCATTATCCGATTTGGATGAAATTTAGTATTCACATAGTGGTCCGATGACAATACAACATTAAAAAAAATATATCCTCCCAACCCTACCCCCACCCCCTTCCATAGAAAATGCGTTTTTGACACCCTTCCCATTATCCGATTTGGATGAAATTTGGTATACATATAGTGGTCCGACGATAATACAACATTGAAAAAAAAATCCTACCACTCCTACCCCCACCCCCATCTATAGAAAAATGCGTTTTTGACACACTTTCCATTATCCGATTTGGATGAAATTTAGTATACATATAGTGGTCCGATAACAATACAACAATAATGAAAAAATGTCCTCCCACCCCTAGCCCCACCCCCTTCTATAAAAAATGCATTTTTGACACACTTCACTTCAAATGACTTTTATAAAATTTGGTATATGCATAAAGGTCCGATGGCAATACAGCCCAAACAAAAAATATATTTCTACCTCTACCCCCACCCTCTCCTTCCCCCAATAGAAAAAATGAGTTTCCAAACAACTCACGATCAGCGAATTCATTATAATCTAGAATAAACTCTTCTGTTCTGTTATTGAACAAATATTTTCATTTAATAGAGTAGATAGCTGAGACTAAAAAGTAGAAAATAAATTGGTAATTTTTTTTTAAGTCACAAGCATTTATAAAATGCACTAAAAATTAAAAAATAATTTTTTAACATTCTAATATTATCATAATAATAAAAGCGATGGCCGCAAATCAAAGCATAAGTTAATCTAAATTTGTGATCTAAACACTTAAAGAATATTCAACATAGCAGGTCATCAAAGATATGTTTGATGTGCCGCAATGTTATGCCATTGCCATATCTATGTCAGAGAAATGCTGGGGTACCTTGAGTCGTGTTGGGTGGGTTTGGTACCTCTGCATTTTTTTGCTAGATTGATTCTTGCAAATAGTGATATTTAATTGATACGGATATCTTATCGTGCTAACATCGTCAAAATTTCAGTCGGCCATCGCTTTTATTATTATGATAATATTAGAATGTTAGAAAATTATTTTTTAATTTTTAGTGCATTTTATAAAAGCTTGTGACTTAATTTTTTTTTTACCAATTTATTCAATTTAATATCAACAATAATTCGTTCATTCTTTTCCCAATCTAATATTAAAAATTCAAATTATTTATTCCATTTTTTTTAATCTTCTTTAATAAATCAACTCTCTTGGGTTTGTTTTTGTAATTTAAACAAATAATTTGGAGACTCGGAAGTTGATGTGAAGTTCTTCTTAATTTTAAGACATTGTGTTTGATCGAGCTGTATTTTATTTTAAGATAATTTTTTGATAATAGTGGCATTAAAATTAAGTGGCGCCTCCTTTTTTACTTCTCTGAAGCCGCTTTTCTCCACTATAAAAGTTACCGGGCATGCCAGTGTCTTATCAAGCCAGAAAAAAACAATTTTGAATTAAAATTTTTGTGTAAATATTATATTATATAAATACACAGCTGCAAAATCCTGGTATCTACTTGTCATTTAAAAAAAGAAAATACGTAATTATATTTCTTTACAAAGGCTAGTTTTAGCGCCCTATGTTATAAGTAATACAACGGACAGAGTTAGTGAGTGGCATAAGGGCAGCAATAGGGAGGTTTCTAGGTTCTTGGTTCAAATCCAGTCTGAGGTAAAATATTGTTATCTAATTTATGTCTTGCCCATATGCGCCTAACTTTCTCCATTATATATATTTTTTTTTGCTTAATTACATATTTGGGGTGTTCAGCCTTGATTTACTCGAAATAAGTGTAAACATAAATGCAGGGTTTGTAGGACTGCAGAATTGTGATCATGTGTTATGGTTTAAGCATTATTTGCAAGTGAGACTTTGTACCACAAATTTTAAGGACACATAAAACTTTTCCCTTTTTTTTTCCTTTTTACCGAAACACGTAAACAGAGAACTAGACTGAAGGTTTTAAACGTACGACTTGTCCTTTGATAGTTGCTACAGGATCAGATTTATATACAATTTTAGGTGGTTTCTCCACTTTTGGCCAGTACTGTATATACATAACATTAAACCTCAAAACAGGTACTTTTTATTTAGTTCCCATTCATCTCCTCGATAAACAGTAAACCGCAGTGATCGGCAAAATTTAAATTAAATATACAAATTAAAACCTTTTTGAATCACCTCATTAAATCCTTCATCAAAAGCCTCCAAAATTTTATTTCTAATTTCATTTTGCAGCTTGTTTTCAATATCCAAATCACCAACAGGCTGAATCGGTTCAAAAGTTCTTTTTGTGCTTATCGATTCAAGTTTCTGTACAATTTTGGGAAGATCAACTCCTTTTGAGCCAAGAAGCAAATTTCTGAAATCAAATAGAATTAACTTTTCAAACCGCATTACCATTCCAAGAAACAAATATTTTTCGTTCCATTTAATTTTAGGCCTGCAGAGTATGGTGTTTAATAGATATTGGTCAATACTTCTAATAATCTTTAATAAATAGTTGTACATAATGTATTTTGATCGGTCACTGTGTATATAATGCTTTTTGTTGTTACCGACATTGGACATAACGCTTGTTACTTTAAACATGTGAACGACCAAAATACAAAGTTACAAAAAAATAATTTTCATATGAAAACTATACTAAAGCACAGTACTTTCAGAAGAAAATGTCAAATTATAAATTAAATATTGTCAACTTGGTTCGGGTCTCGTGCTTTTTCTGGAATTTGTGGCGTAGCATGTACAGCACAGTAAAAAAAATAAAAACGGAATTTGATTTGAATTCTATAGTTGGTCGCTGAACTTTTCTACACCTTTTATGAGTGAATCTTTTTCATATACATAATATTCTAATACCCACGGTAATTGCCAATGCATGACGCAAACATAAGTCCTCGCGGTCCTTCTATAAAATGTTTTGATTGGTTGTTTTTAATCACATATGCATATTATTTCCATATAGTACGAATTATTCCCATACCCACGGTACCTTACGATGCAAGATGCAAACATATTTGAAATAGCAATATCAATAGTCAAGTCTATGCTTTTTGCGGTCCGTAAGTATAAAAGTCCTACTTGGTTATACTTTAACATATGCATATTATTTCATTCATGTATTCGTCACGTCAAATCATTGGCGTACAATTGACAAAAACTCTATGTATGTAATTGTGGTAATATACATTTTTCGTATCTTTATTTTTGAATGTTTGCATTAAACGCCAGTCATTGTGTAAATGAGTAACAGGGAGTATTGGAATATTACGTATATGAGTAGTAGTAAGTTGACGTTCGTGCTAACCGATGTATATATTTTATACTCCGCTAAAACAATAATTTAACGCATAATTGACTTAAGTTAATATTGTGAGTTACACTGGCAAATTCGTGATAAATCGGCGAATGTATACGTAGTTATAACTAGAGGCCCTCGATACATTTGACAATTGTTTTACACCAGAGGTGGGCAACTCTCTTTGACAGTTATTAGGAAATTCTGTTTTAGATAAAAAATAATTGGTATCTGCAGGTTGGCATTATACATCAATAAATTATTGTCAAATTTTAAAGTTGTCACTTCCGCATCAATGTCAGTTGGAATTCGCAACTTTTTCGTAAAAAATTTTTTTAAATAATTTAAAGTCGCGAAAATGGCATGTGTAGTGAACAACTGCAGAAGAAAAAAAGAAAGCGGCTTTTGTTTATTCCCTTTTCCTAAAGAAAAAGATAAATTAGATATATGGAAGAGAAACCTGCAATATCCAAACATGAGAGTTTCGGAAAATTCCATAATTTGTGAGGTAGGTTTATGCAAAATAAAGAGAGTATTAGGATAAAATATCAGTCGGAACAAGATACTTATAATATCTAAAATAGATAACTGTTATGTATAATTATACGTATTCAACTATAAAATTTTAACTTCCTTAGGTACTTTTGAGGCTGTCAACAGTAAATTTTGTAAAGTATTAGAGTAATCGCCATAAGACATTTTCCATTTTTGTAGTGGGGATACAAAAAGAACAGGGGCGGAGATTTTTTCGCTTCAAAAAAATGACTTGCGACTTGCTTTATGAGCTGTATTTCAAAATTCAATAACATAATTTTAGTATTAAATTCCTTAAGTGATTTCAAGACAAAAAGGTTATATAAACATAGTCCGCGAATCCTTAGTTTTGTTATAAATTAAAATATCAAGATAAATAATGGTTGTTATATTACACCGTTGGGCGTCACTTGTTATAATTCAAATAGCAGTTGGGGCCACTTTGTTATATTAATGTTTTTCATATAATATAACTTTTTGTATTTTATTGATATTTTAATGTACCCCAAATTTACCTCGGCTAGGTAGAGCTATTTAGGGTCGTGAGGTTCTTTTAAGAAAAATATTGTCAATTTTCTAATTTCGAAATGATAATAGACCTCTATTTACTTTGACACAATTAACAACAATGGTGACAGATTTTCCTTACTATCACCATGTTACCAATGTATCAATGCAGGAACGAAATAAAAGATCAGGATTACTTTTTGTTTACAAACCTCAACATTTATTTTGTTTTAGAATGAAGAACAAATAAAAATCAAATGATCAAATATAAACAAGAAAAAAAATATTAATTTTTTGTTGAAACTCAGTTTTTTAAAAAGGTAGTAAAAAAATGATATTAATAAAATTATAGATTTGACTGTTCATATATAACTTAAAAATAAAATTATAGATTTAACTGTTCATATATAACTTAAAAGAGACCTACTTCCTTTTTAGAACCTTGTTTCTTTTGATGTACAATAGTGAAAAATATTTACATATGTTATAATAGTTTTGTCGAGAATTGAGGTTAGAAAAAAATAACATAAAAACAAAATAATCTTAACCCAGGAAATGTTAGACTCAGTATACTTGAAGTGATCTTTAAAATACAATTATGGTTTCAATCATTTTCCACTGATAAAAACAAAAAAAACTTTATTTTCTGATCAGGTCCATCAAAACACCCTATATAAATATTCTAAAGTTTCATCAAAATTTGTACATACTGTACAGAAATTCTGTAGAATTACCAAATAAAACTTTAGTCTATTCACACCAAATTATTTGTCTTTTCTGGACGCAAATCATAACCTAAGTTTATAAAAAAACAAAAATGTGTATTTTGGTTATAAAAAAAACTATATAAAAAAAAACAAACCAGCTATCGGCAATAGCTATATAAAATTTTAGCTGTATTAACCTGTCTAACTCTATTTCAAATAAAGGTGCTTATGATTCCTATAACCTCAAATTTAACCATATGGTCATGTTGTAGTGACTACTGTTAATTGGTACCAAGCTATCCAAAAAAGAAATGAGAGCCAGACGCAGGATTAATTACTAGCTTAAAATCATAATCTGGATTCTAGAAATCCCATCTAGGCACAACATTGTGAACCCATTATAAATAAACTATAACCAAAATACCATATAGCCAATATATAAATATTTTGTCGAACATAGTTCGAACCATAAAACAAAAAGAAATATAAAACCAATCAAAATTTTTATAAAAAAACTAAGCAGTCTAAATAGAGAGATAATTGTATGTTAAAGACATAAAGAAAAATTGTAACATTTCCTCGGCAAAGAAATTTTTTTATACAAATATATATATATATATATATATATATATATATATATATATATATATATATATATATTTATGTTATAACATATTAACCTAATTAAAAATAAAAATCTGGTATATGCAATTGAATTTCATATTACCATTAATTAAAATTAGAACAAAGTTCTAATTTATCCTATAAAGAAAATTTCAAGCCATGCTTGATGAACAAAAAAATTTTTTTAAGGTTATGTTATAACATAATTAAAATACCTTGTTTCGCGACAAAGATCTCGAACAGAAAAGGGACGATTTTTGTAAAATTCCTCTCAATTTCCCAAACTACACTGACCAATCAGATTCCATAAAACCCCAAAATCTTAATTCTTTATTTAAATTACAAAAAACGTATGTTTATTGTTTTATAGGTAAATAAATTAGTAAACAATCTCAGAGTCTTTGCAAAACAAAGCTTTTTAGGTTAAAATACAAGACGGCCAATTATGCAATCACGGTCGTACGTAAGTTGAACAACCAGAAAATTCTTTCTATCCCTGTTTCACCCGAATAAAAAAAAGGACACACACTCACTCCTATTCTGAAACTGAAACTAATTCAAAATGAACCTCTTCCCCAGCAGTTAGTTCTCTGCATAAAAACAACAATCTTGAGCTTAACCTGACTACAGAGAGGTAGCGTGCAAGTCATTTTCAAGATATTCTAATTAAACTGTTTCACGTAAGATGTCGCTAGAGGTTATTTTTTTAAAGCAACTATTAATTCATTTAGCAAAAACGCGTTACGGAAGAAAATGTAATTTTATTCGTAACAGTTTTAGAGATACAGGGTGTTAAAGTTTAATTTTTTTTTAGTTTTTTGTTTATAGCTCGTGCATTTCTTTGAGATATTTAGCTCACATTAGGCAAGTATATTTAGCTAAAGGCACTACACTATTTACACTACTAGACCTGCCAAATAATAGTAAAAATCTACAGAGTGATACTTTTTGAGGGGTCATGCCCTTTTTCATTACCTTTCATCAACTTTTTTGTCGCGCGCTACTGGTAAATCTCGAAAATTTAAAATAAATTCTCCATTTTGTTTGAAAACCTTTTGATTTCCTGTAGCTTCGTACCTGCTACCGTGACTGAGCAAAAAAATAAAAAACAGTTTTTATATTTTTTCTCCATAAAGGTATTTCAGATAAAAAAAAACAGGAATCAAAAAGTTTCATAACCAAACAAAAGCGTTTTCTTATTTTAGGCGCATCAAAAAAAAAATTCAGGGCCAGGGAAAATTTAAATGCTCTGTAGCTCCGTGACTAAGCGTTTGTGGACCTATGTTATGGTGTATGAACTTTTCGTCTTGAGATTTAACATTAAAATTATGTTATTAAATTTTGAAAGACCCTGCATGTAACTAACTTTTTTATTTATGGAGTCATTGATAGTTTTCCGTCCGTAATGTTTTGTAGTGGATCTAGCAATCGATATAGACTAAAATATGTTTTTTTTTTTTCGAATAAATTAATAAAAGGAAGACAGTAATTTTTTTACCTATTATTGGAGGTATTTTCACAAAACTTACACAATCCTTTTTTTTTCCTTTCTTTGACTAAGTTTTGTTTCTGATTTTTTATAGTCACAAAAACCGTAATGCGCTTGAAAAGCTCATTTCTGAAAATTTCATGTTGCGGAATACATCATTTTCTATAAAGTGTTCCTTATAAAAGTAAAATATAGTATTTTTTGACATTTTAATCTAACAAATTAAAGATAATATTATTCAAAATATTACCTATACCTCTAGCGGTTTAATGTTAGGTTTTTTAGAAAAAAAAAAAACACGTCAACTGAGTTTTTTTACGGGCTTTGTTCCTGACGCAACAAATTTTTGTTTTCAGATGAAATAACTCCACCTGTGGTACCTTGTTCGAAAGTTTATAAAAAATGAAAAACAACGGAAGAATTTTTTTTGACATACATCTACAAAAATGTTTAAAAGAAAAATTTCATTTTTACTTGTAGTACCTTATTTGATAGCTTATAAAAGGAGAAAAACAACGAAATTGTCAAAAATTGACTGAAAAACATGTTTTTGTTTTTTTCAAAAAATTCAATGCGAAAAAATTAAAAAATATATTTTTTGAAATTTTAGTTGACATATGTCAAAAGAATATATGCTATTGAAACTCGTAGACAATGATTGTGTAGAAATAAAATTTCGGACTTCCATTGTCTTATTTATTTTAAAACACGACGTTTCGGTTAGTAAGTATCTCTAACCGTTATCAAGTGTAAACAAGTTTACACCTACCAAATAATAGTAAAAAACAAGTTTACACTTGATAACGGTTAGAGATACTTACTAACCGAAACGTCGTGTTTTAAAATAAATAAAGACAATGGAAGTCCGAAATTTTATTTCAATATATGCTATTGTTTTTCTCTTTTAAGAAGCTTTCGAATGAATCATGGGAAAAATTTTAAAATAATTTTGTTATTTGTTAAAAAAATTATTCCGTTGTTTTTAATTTTTATAAGCTTTCGGTTTCGGTAGGTGGGGTTATTTCATGTGAAAAAAAAAACGGATGTGGGTAGACCGCTTTTCGGGCCAAAAATTGTTTGCATCATTAACAAAGCCCAAAAAAAACTCAGTTAACGTGTTATTTGTTTTTTTTTCCAAAATTCTAACATTAAGCTGCTAGAGGCAGTATTCCATTTAAAGTCGCCATTCTGTATGTAAATAAATTATGCAAATTACAATTTTTTTTTATTCAAACGGATAATAAAATAAAAACTATATTTAACTGTTAAACCAGATTTTTTTTAATTATTTTTAGGTTTTGAGACTTTACACAAAGTTGGTATTTTTCTCACGAAATAACTTATTTGAGTTATGTAATTCTTAGGCAACTTTTTTGCAAATATATGTATCATCTTAATATGTTATATTTTTATTTTGTCTTTTTTTCTTTCTCGTCTGTCATGTTTTTAAAATATTTTTTGATAAACAGATATTAAAAATTTAATAAGAAAATAGTTATCAAAACAAATAACAAAAAAATATATAAAAAATGAAATATTAGGTTTAATAGAAGATTTTAAACCAATTAAAAACTTTTGTTCTATCTGTATGACGGAAGAAATCTGGCTTGACAGTAGAATTTGGTTAATAAAAACTTACGCCAAAAAAAATATTTAAAAATAAAGAAGTTTTAAACCCCCTCTCAAATGGGAAACGTTTAAAAAATGTAACGTGTCATTTTTACGTTTAAGGCAACGTTACATATTTGTTTATTTAGGTAAATAATCAAGGCTCTTCGACTCGTCTTTCTGTACACAAATTAAGGGTATTTTATAGAGCTAGGTTTGGAGGTTATATAGTGTCCAAAAAGTTACCTTATAAAGGAGACATTCCATCGAATTACTGTGGACACTACGCACACCGTATTATCTGGACATCGTGATTGGAATTTAGGATCACAGGTTTCGGGAAAATCACATAAAAACTTTTAGTTGTTTTGTTTATCCGTAAAATTTCATGCTTCTTTTTGACGTTGACGAAATTAAACAGCTGTACTGCTGGGGAAGGGCGGCGTTGCCGCATCACAAATGGTTTCAGTAACAGGAAGGAAACATTTGGATGAACATTTCATTCCCTTACGTTTATTATCTTTATTAATTTGATAGGGAAAGGATAGAATGAGTACGAGTTGTGCACTTTTGTGGATGGGAGATGGACGAGGGATGGAGGCCAAGACTGGGGGAATAGACGAAATCGTGTGGGTTGGCATCTGAACACTCTTGTGCCTTTAAGCAGTAGTTCAGTGCGTATTTTTGGGTTCAGGTTCAGAAACAACTTCATTACTGTAGAAATGTTTTACAAAAATGGCGTTAAACCATATGAATATTAGAGAAAACATTTATAAAGAGCGAAGGAAACTTTTGACTAAGACTGTAACTGGAGTGCAACTAAATTCTGCGCTCAGTATAGCTTTACTCATATGGGAATTGGTTGAGTGTTCGAATATTCCTGGGTTTGATGCATGCCCTGGTCTTCAGTAATTGATTTTACAGTTGATGGTTTCAATGCTGAGCTTCTTACAGTCCGGTAGGCAAATGTTCGGTCTATGTATGGAGGGTGTCTCGACGTCCTTGTTATAAAAATTTCAACCGTGAAAATAGATCCGACAACACCTCAATGCACGTTTTACATATTTTCAATGTCCCCTTGGTCGGTGCTGGCCCCTATATACCGGTATAGAACTATTGGTGTATTTCCTCATTGGTTAGTTTGAAAACCGCGGGTCTTTTCTTCCAGTCGTGTCGTTTTACTGTCATTTACAAAACGGTTTCCGGCCACTTCATTGTTTTTTGTGTTCTCGACGGAGTGCCTGGTCTCTTGCTAACGAATTTTGGCTGGGTCGACAACAGTTTCTGGGATCGCCTTTGTTTTTGGTGATTGGCACTGCAGCGATTGTAGGAGATATCCCAGAAACTGTAGAAGTGAGTCCGTCGTGTCTAGGGTAATCTAGAGTGACGCTCGCACCCTTTTGAGGGGATTTTAAGTCGGCCTACGCCATTTGTACGGGGAAGAGCATTGGTAAGTTCGATTTTAATTTTTTAATTTTTTTATTATTTGAGGACTCTTCAAGATAATATTTGCCTCCCAAATTGTAATTCTTTTTCGTGTGAAATGTACTTTTTTTTGACAAAAGACGTGGGGAATTTTTGGCGTTTTTATATTTTTCTTTTAACCACGTGTTGGATAAAAACTATATATTGTTTTTCTCCGTTGTCTACAGCCCTGTCCATTCCACCGACAGCTGTGCTGGACGCTGGTGGGAAGCCGGACGAGCCAGTTGTAACCCTGGGAGAGGTACGTTAGTTTATTTTAGTTCATCTGCTTAAATCTGCTTTATTTTATTGAGTCGACATGGGGTTCTCGATTTAAATTGCTCGGTGTAGGGGAACTTCGTGCAAAATAGACGAATTCCAGGAAACTGAAACATTTCATTTTCCACAGGGTTCTACGCTCGGGCAAGAATCCCACAACCTTTCTACAATCATGTGCTGCCCTAGTACCATGTGCTAAGGGATCTTTAGGGGAGGCGCGGGCAAACCAGGAGCAGCAGTAGCAGTGAGGAGGTGTCTGGACAACTCCAGGTTTACAAACTAGAACACACATTTATACATAAAATAATCAAGGACCAAGGTAGGAGCAAGCCTTAACTATAATTTTTTTTTTCATATATAATTTTCACAATATAATTTAGACATAATCTTTTCCAATATAATTTTTACAGTATAATTTAACACCTCTTGTAAACGCAAGATAAGGTATGACGTCATAACCCTAGTTTTGCGGCATATTTACTACATTGACTTGTTTCCTTCATTTCATTTATTTAAGATAATTTTACTGTCAAATTTAAAGTGCCTTGCTATTTTGGCCCTATTTAAAGTGCCTTGCTATTTTGTCCCTGACTTGTTTGGTATTTTTCTCAGGTTTTACAATCAAAATATACAAGATGAACTAAATTTCTGTGTTATTTGTACAATCCGGTGAACCAACTTTGCAGAGACAAAAGAGAGATAAGGTTATATTTTTTTTTTCAGCAGTTTCCTTACATTGTTCTACCTCATGGGGTAGATCTCGGACTGGGTTGCTGTCTGTCTCATCCTACCCAACGTGGAATGATGACAGCAGATATTTGGTCCAGATCTCCCCTATGATGTAACGATTTTGGAAGTATATATATTTTTTTTTAACAATCATTTATATAATTGAGTTTCACACTACTGACTCAGATGTAGGTACACTATGACCTGTTAAAGGAGTCCATCTACCTGTAAAGTACTTCTAGTTTTGTCATCTTAATACAATCTTTTAGAATTTTGTTCTGTTTATTTTTTTTTGGTTATTCTTAATTACATAAATATTCTGGAAGCCTCGGAAGTAAGTAGAATTTCATTGTTTAGCTACAACGTTTGGGTTAAACTGTATTTTATTTAAGATCTCCTTTGTCAAACATTGGTATTAAATAATGTGGCGCACTTAAAATTTTCTTATTTCTGAACCCCCCCTTCTCCACTGTATAAAAGTTACCGGGCATATCAATGTTTTACCTAGCTGGAAAATACAGTTCTGCTTCCAGATATTCGTTTAATTATTCAGTGGGTTTTTTGTGTCACAAAATGGCGGCAACGTCTTTAAGCTGCCACAAATGTCACACAACGCATTTTAATAGGCCACAAATTGGCGCCCTACGTGCGTTTTGGCTAGTTATTTTAACATCTGATGTAATTTTTTTGTTCTTTTTTTTAATTTGAAAAAAAAAGAAAAAACTTTTTTTGAATTTTTTGGAATTTAAAAAAAAAAAATTTTTGTGGTACAGCCAAGCCAGGTTAAAAGCTTTCAGTGGCTGTCGGTGTTTTTTGATACCCAATCAATTTTTTTTAATGAAAAACAAGATCATTGGTTTTCGGAAAGAACACTTTTTAAATATTTTTTTGGTAATATTAGTTGATTTGATTGACCTTGCTGTACTAACAGAAACGAAGAAGAAAGGAAAAGGATCTGAAAACCTAGGACAGTATGACCATTTCTATAGCGGAGTGGCAAAAGAAAAACATGCTCAACAAGGAGTATCTATTTTGGTCAACAAAAGATTTAGAAAATATATCACCAACTGGGAAGCAGTAAATGAACGGCTAATAAGAATGAATATAACAATAAAAGGAATGAGACTTACGATTTTTGGAATCTATGCGTATAATGACGATGCAAATGTAGCCGTGAAAGACAATTTTTTTGAAGAAATCCACAATGAAATATCAGCAGTAAGTACATCTAGAGAAATTGTAATATTGGGAGATTTAAATAGTAGAACAGGTAACAGAGTAAATGATCTGACAGTTGGCCAATATGGAGAAGATGTTGTTAATGACAATGGAAACCGGCTTATCACAGTATGTGAGCAATTAGACCTAAAAATACAAAACGGTTTTTTCCAACATAAGAAAATACACAAATATACCTGGACCAAACCCTCACAAAACCTGAAATCCGTCATTGATTATCTTATCACTAAACAAAAGACAAAACTAAAAATTCAAGATGTCAGAACAAAGCGTGGATCAACATGCGGAAGTGATCACTATTTTCTGGAGACCAAAATTCTCTTTCCTTATCAAGGCCGAAGCCTCCATCAACAAAATCTTGATGATACAGTGAATGAGGAAATTGATCACTGTCAATATAATCTACTAAGCCTAGAACATGACAGCGTAAAAAACTTATACAAAAAGAGACTAAACGAAAAACTTAATTCAAGTTCAGGTGAAACCCCAGATGAGGAATACGAATGTATCACATTAAGCATCCATCAAGCTGCAAAAGAAGCACTAGGATTAGTGGAAGAAACTCCTAAAAGAACAAAACCATACTGGTGGGATGCTGAGATTGAAAGTGAAATAGAGGAAAAAAGGAAATTATATCACACGTACTTATCCCAAAAGACAGATAGAAGCAGAGAAGAATACAAAATCGCGCAATCAAAGGTGAGAAGAATGATCAGTGATAAGAAGAATCAATCATGGATGCAAAAGTGCCAGAAAATAGATTCTTACTTAGGAGGTAGGAGAAGTACTGAAAGCTGGAAAACTATAAGATCGATCAAAAAAGAAGCATGCAGAGATATTATTTCACCAATACCAGACAAAGAATGGGATGAGCATTTTAAAAAACTTTTAACTGAAGATAGAGCAGAATTCAAGGAAGACGAAAGAGACAATATCATTAGAACGATGGGATCTCCAGTACCCCTCACAATATCTGAGGTCAAAAACGTGTGCAAAACCTTAAAAAGCGGTAAATCTGCCGGACCCGGAAATATCCCAGCTGAACTTATTAAATATGACACTGAAGAATTGTTTTGTAGATTACGGAATCTTTTCCAAATATATTTAAATGGAGCTGTAGTACCAACTGAGTGGAAAACGTCATATATATCCACAATACACAAAAAAGGAAGGAAAGATATATGTGACAATTATAGAGGTATATCTGTAACTAGTACGCTAAGCAGAATATATGGCAAAATAATAAGAAATAAAGTGGAGAGCGAATATAAAGATATGGAGGCAGAAGAACAAGCTGGTTTCAGGGCGGGTAGATCGACTTCAGATCATCTCTTTTGTATAACCCAAGTTATTGAAAAGAAAATGGCATACGGACAAGAGCTCCATCTGCTTTACGTAGATTTGCAGAAGGCATATGATAGTATACCACTAAATCTACTTTGGAAAGCGTTGGAAAAGACAAATATAAGCGTACAACTAATTAAGGCCATCAAAGAGTTATACCGCAATAGTAAGGCAAAAGTTAAAATAAAAGCAAAACTAACCAAAGGCTTTCAGTAAATAAAGGTCTTAAACAAGGTTGCTGTATCTCGCCTACGCTCTTCAAGATATATTTGGAACAGGTCCTTAAAGTCTGGAAGAGAAAATGCCAAAACATGGGAATTCCGTTGAATGAAACCACCTTGTATACTTTATGTTTCGCCGATGATCAGATAGTGGTGGCTCCGGATTATGACACGAAAACTAATAGAAGAGTACAATAAGTGGGGACTAGAGGTTAATATCAATAAGACAGAGTATATGTGTATTGGTGGAAAGAAACAGGATCTAATCTTAAATACTGGGCAGCGAATTCAGTCCTGTGATGAGTATAAATACTTGGGTCTGAAAATTACAGCTGATGGAACACTAGACGAAGCTATAAAAGATAGAAACGTACAAGGAAGAAGAGCAATAACTTTATTAAATGGAATAATTTGGGACCAAAGTATATCAAAACATAACAAAAAGCTTATATATAACACAATTGTAAAGAGTATTATTACATACGGCTCAGAGGTGTGGCCAATCAAAGATAGAACAGAAAAAATGCTTTCCGCTACGGAGATGGACTATTGGAGAAGAGCAGCAGAGAAATCAAAAAGAGAAAGAGTTACCAATCAAAGAATAAGAGAAATTATGACAGTGGGTGAACGTACTCTAGTGGATGATATAAGAACAAAACAACTGGTGTGGTACGGACATGCACAAAGAATGGATGATGGAAGACTACCTAAACAAATATTACAATGGAAACCAACTGGCCGAAGAAAACGAGGAAGACCAAGGAGAAGCTGGAGAGAAGGAATAGATAGTGAAATAAGAATAAGAGGCCTAGATGATGAATTATGGGCAAACAGAAACGAGTGGAGATTGGGTATCGGAAGACGTAGAACGTTGTGAAACCGATAAATATACATATATATATATATATATATATATATATATATATATATATATATATATATATTAGTTGATTTGGAACTCTTGTTGTTTTAGTGATTCTCATAGTTTTTTGTTAGCTTATCTTCACAAGTTTTTCTTGGAAAATAAAATATTTATTTGTATGTATTAAGGAAGAATAAGTGGATAAAAAACATGGGAGTTTTTATTGAACGGAGTCCAACTCATGTCTTAATTCTTTAAAGTTTTTTTGTATGAAAAACATGTTTAATTTTTTAAACTTTTTTTAAGAAAAATAAATACAACAATGTAAATTTACTTCAATTTTTTTGTTGATTTATAGGTGGATGGACCTCCAGACATGGTCTTCTTTATGTTTTAAATATATGACATAGGTACTGTGTTTTTTCTAACAATTTTTTTCTGCAGGTTCATTTATTTATATTTTATTATTTCCTGCTTGTGATAAGATAGAAATTGTTTCACCGATTATTTTTTAGTGCAGTCAATTTATTTAGGTCAACAAGTTATTTTTTTTTTGTGATTTTAATTTTTTTGTGGGATATCACCACTTGGAAATTGGAATATTTATACAGGGTTTCACACAAATTTTTCTTGGCTAGGTTGTTTTAAAGTAAATATAGCTTAACAGCTGGTAGCTTTGTTTAGTTGAAAGTATTAATTAGTAATGAAAGAAAAGGAAAATGAGTTTATTTTGCTTTGTCATTTTCTTTTCTTGTTTTTTTTGGTGGTAACTGTTGATGACAATTAAGACCTTACGTCACTCAGTTACATCGGGTCAGAGGAGGGTACTACTTATAGTTAGCTCGGAAGTTTAGGGAACACAAGGCTAAAACTCCTAGAGCAACATATTGGCTGAAGATCAACGCCAGAGGTCCAGTTGGCATTTTTTTTTTGGGGTATTTTTTTTGGAGCAGTTTTTTTTTAGGTCTTTGGTTGCCAGTTTAGTTGTCTAGTTGTGTTTTTGTGACTGGTCAAATTTTTTTGGTAGAAAATACAGCGTTGGGCTTTGGAGTGCATTTTTTTTAAAAATGACCTACGGGTATTTCTATCAATTAAAGTTTTCTTGTTCACAATTATTTTTTTCTGTATTTTTTTCTGCGTTCAGGTCATAGCTTGGTCATGGCCAATGGAGAGCAAACATTTATGTTTGAGCCTTGAGAAGTTTTGCCTGCTCCGGATTAAATACAGAGAAAATGAATTTGAAGCCCAACTAGATATAATACCACAAAAGAAATGTTTAACTGAGAGATATAGATATAAGTTTTTTGATTTTTTTTAGTTCATTTGTAGAGTTCAGTAAATTTTTTAAGTAATGTCATTGTGAGGCCGTGAAATTGGTCAGTGAATTTAAGAGAGACTTTCAACTAAATATAAATGCTAGGCGGTGGTAAGTGGTAAAAATATTTCAAAATTTTACTACTTTTTTAAATAATTTAATTTTTCTTAAAAAGATTATTTTTTCTCGGTAAACATAACTTCTCGAATTCTTGTTTGGTCTAAACGGTTTGTATAGTGGTCGTAGTTTAAAGGGTGACCAGACAGGTTATATTTTGTTAGGGGACCAAACGGGAACTTCTTGAGTTACAAAAAGGTTAACTTTTTTTGTCTTAGTTGATCAGGCAGGAATAAATAAATCTTTTACTTCCAAATCATAATTTTAAATAACAAGATTTATTGGTTAAGTGTTTGGGTCTCATAGTAAAAAACGTTTTGTTTTTGGAGGGTACTGGTATGATATGAAATTATTTTAATTTCATGCCAAATGTTGTTTGACGGCAGATATGCTAGTCTTAAAGGGGCCTTACATCTGCGCCCATTGTAAAGCAACTTCCAACTTACTTGCTTAGCTTTTTTCACTTAATCTTCGTTTTGTTGCTTCTGAAATTAAAGCGTTATCTTGGATAACGATGGATGGTGTTAGACTGAGAAAGTACCTAGGTATTTAGGGATGAAAACTTGGAAGTTGTGGACAATTGGGAAATAATTTTTTTTATTTCATTTTTTTTAATTTTAAAATAATTTCATACTGGTGACCTCAAATAATGAAGCAAATTTTTAAATTACAATACACTTTTGTGGAATAAATGGGAAAGTGTTCAGGTCAAACAATAAATTTAAGATCATTGATTTCTAAAAAAAAAAGATTTCAATCTAAGAATAAATTTAAAAACAATAGGTTTTCTTTGATGCGACTAAACAATGAAGAGGGCATATATTTTTTTTTGTTATGCATAATACGATTGGAACAGTACCTTTTGTATTGCAATAATTAGGGGTTTTCCTCCCGCGAGCTGGGTGGGAATGGAAAAAATGTTTGGTTCGGAGTGTAGAAATCGATGAACGAGGACTTCCTGCTAATCTTTTTAGGATTTCGCAACTTCGGTTTTCGCTAAATTAAAATACATCCAAATTTGGCCTACTGGCTGAATCTCGCATTTTCCAGGACCTTGCAGATTCGCGGAGAAAGACAATTTTTGTGATCTGTTTAGTTATGATAGGAATTAAAATAGTAACATGCACATGAGGGAACTAGATATATTTAGGTTAAAAAGTAGTAAGAACACTGATCTGAACAATTTTCCATAATAGTGTCCTATTTTCACAGGGTGCTTCAAAATATCTTCACCCTTTCTTTGAAATAAGATATTGTTTCGCCTGTGGGTGTTTGACCGTTGGAAAGATATATAGAGTCCAGATGGGATTGGAATGGAAATCACAAGTTTTTGGGTTTATTGACATTATACTTAGGAAATAGGGGAAATGTCTAATAAAAAGTTTTTTTGGGTTTAGGCCGAGTTTTGTTGATAACAAAAGTTTAATTGGGGCCGGCAGTTTTATTATGCTCTTTTAAAATTAATGTAATAGTTTTGGCTTCTTGATTTTTGTTTTCTGGGTTTTACGCAGGATTATTCCCAACTGTTTCATTTCAAAATGTCATTTGTAAGTGATAGGATCTCATTAGCCCTTGGACATTTGGTAATTTTGCTTTGACTAATAGTTGCGGAAAGGGCCCAACTTAATTTTATATCTCGTGAACACCAGGAATAAGCATCTGAGAATGCATTAAGCAGTAAATTTTTTTTTTTTTTGATTAGAGGTTGTGTGTAAAAACTTGAGTAGGCAGATTTAGTTTTGCAACGTTCTTATGGGTGAACCTTGAAATTGTTTTCATATTTGTTTTTTTGAAAGGGCACACAAGATGATTCTTTACGGGGTTGAGTGCAAAGTTTAAAACTTAGGTCCACATCATTATAGTGGTACAGTAAATGAGTACTCACGTTGTTTGTTTCTTTAGTAATAATTTTAAACAAATATACTAACATCGTTTGTTTTTTTGTAACATAAATATTTTTTTAAACTTTTCCTAAACTGATTGGTTTTTTTGCAATTACGATTTTTATACCTTATGATTCTTAAGTAAATCTAATTTTCAACATTTTTTTGTATAGTAAATTAATTTTTCTAGCTCATTTACTTTCCACATTGCCACAGTTTTGGGAGAGGAAAGGGAATTGACAACTGTTTGTTTTAAAGGAAAAGAACAAAAACTGTTGCATGACAACTCGAATAAGATTTTTCTGGTGTTGATTTTATAAAAAAAAAAATTTTAAGGTTCACTAATAGGAGCTGCAACCCCACTTAAACATTTTAATTTTTTTTGAAAATATTTTTTTAAATATTTTTCTTTAAATATTTTTTTTTAAAAGGGAAACTTGATTTTCTTGTTGGACATTTTTTCTTTGGTGCATAGTAGTACCTTGCCCCTACAATGGTTTGACCAGTTTATTTAAATATTTTTTTTGCTGAATTAAAATATAATTTTATTTCGAACCCTCACGTTTTAACAACCTATCATCATTTGTTTTAAATTTTTTTTTCTTCTCCCTACTCCAAACCACCTATCAGAGTGGAGTAATTTTTGAAAATTTTAGTGAGTCACTAATTAATTTTTTTGACTATTGGACTACTGTGGTCGACACCAAAAAATTTTTATTTTTATTTTTTTTGGGCACCTTTCGGTACGATCCTAGGGTCTTCTTCCATGGTTTGCATCAATTTAGTTAAAATTTTGGGAATTTCATTTTAACGATTATTAGATAGTTGCAGTCCTACCAAGACGTTATTTGTATAATTTTTTTTTAATACCATCGGTAATTTTTTTTCAATTTTTTTTTTTAATTACACACAACATCCTTACTAGTCTAATTCAACGCAATTTCAGCGAGCGGATTTTTTTTAATTGAGCATATTTTACGATTTCTATAACATGAACATCTGTTCCGATGTTTAATGCGTTCACTTATATATTAAGGGATGATGTGACCTTAAGCAATGCATGTTTCGTGTAAACTCAGAGTAGGTAAGCAGGTTAAAGTGGGTTTTGATTTTTTCTTTTTAGAAAAATCATTGTATACGGCGATTTGGATTTTTTTTGGGGAGTTTATTAGTGGAGCCGTTCTGCAATAGCAGGAGTATACCCTAGCGTTAACTGTGTACAACAGCTTTGGGATTTTTGTTATAGGTAGTTTGTTGTACGTTCCATTTAGGGATAAATTTACCTATTCGGTTGCTGAGGTAAACAAACATCACTTAACTTTAATTTTAATCCAGTTCAGCTAGGATAAGTGCAATGATTTTTTTTTGGTTTTACTCACGCAGGAGTGGAACATAAGACCTGAACACTGCCAAAACTCTTGTCTCTCTTTTATTTTTTTTTAACTTTTTTTTTATGGCTACTTGTTAATTCTAATTTAGGATTTAAGTAGTTATTTCTCTCTGCAAGGTTGGACGTCATAGTTGGTTGTACAAATACTTAATATAAACTATGATTACATTTTTAAATGCAAATAAATTTTATTTTCTTACTGCTCCGGTGTTCTTCGATTTTGTTCGCGTCTGCCCGTATTTAAGTTTTATATTTTCTACATTTGTGAGAAAATTTATAGTGATTTTCACTAGTGAAAGTGAACTTTGTGTTTGTTATTGCGTGGTTTAGTTTTTATAATTGGGAGGTATAATTAACAGTTATAATTAAAGTTTAAAGTTTGAAGATAAAAGGCACTATGGCTGTTTCTGTGAGTCGGTTGTCTGACATAAGGTACTTAGTCAAAGACGAATTAATCTATGAGTTAACATGGAGAGGCATAGCCATTGGATCGGTGGAAGAAATGAAACAACAGCTTATGCTGATTAAGCAGAGAGAAAATACTGATACAAGTATGAGATATCCTCCGTATCCCTTTAAATTTGGCCAGGATGCTTTTAGCTGCATGAAGAAGCTAGATAGTCTAGTACCGCTGGTAGAGAAGTTCTCTGGTACGAGCAAAGGGGGAGAGTTTAGGAAAATCGCTGTCAGGTTGGAACATGTGTTAGCCAGGATAAATAACATGAATCCGTCAAACTTTGAAGAAAGTCAAACAAAAGGCATACTGGTTGCGGAAACCTTGAGTTTGATTGGGAGATTGCAGAGCCAAGCAACAGATTTACTAAGAGTTGGCGTTACCTCAGATGATGATGAAGCATCTGAAACCCAATCAACGAGTCGAAGCTCAGACCACTCGACAAATGTTGGCAACTTTCCCAGCCAGTCTCAACTACCGCAACCACAGCACTCGAGCACACAAAGAACAGCTCAACAGCCCACAAACCAACCGTCGGTCATTGCTCCAGTGCAAATGCAAGTGCTAACGAACCCAACTCAAACATCAGTACAAGCACCACTCCCTATGCCGATTGAGAATTACGGTACAACAGCTTTTCAGTATCAACAACCGTCTACCGTTCCATTGAGTTTAGCTGCCCTCCAAAGTAGCATAGCACCAATTGCTCAGCCACGACAATTTTCATGTTCGTCGCCAGTACCAATGTCAAGTGATCCTGGTACTTCATATCATGTTGCACCTGTACCTCCGCATAAGTGGAACTTAAAGTTTACAGGCGAGAGGGGTACGATCTCCGTCACCGCATTTTTTGAGAGAGTGGACGAGTTAAGTCAGGCGAGAGGAGTTAGTAAAAAGGTGTTACTGAATTCAGGCATTGATCTTTTTGAAAAGTCAGCCTATACTTTTTATAAAGATGTTCGAAGAGAAGTCCATACATGGGAACAGCTGGAACAGAGGTTCATGGCAGAATATCTTCCTTCTTCATATGGCGAGAAGCTATTGAAGGAGATTCAAAAACGTAAACAAGGCCCTGGAGAGTCTATAGGGACCTATATTGCTGTCATGAACACATATTTCCAAAGACTCGGCTGCCCTGTTTCTGAAGAGGCAAAATTAGCTATCGTCTTCAGAAATATAGCGGACATCTATAAGAAAGGGTTGATTGCTACTGAGGTCAATAGCCTATCACATTTAAAGGATCTGTGTCGTAGAATAGACCAGAGATATGGTTTAGAGGAGGAAAATTTTACATCTAGAAGAAACCAATCAATCGAACCTGACTTGGCCTACGTTGACGTAGAGAGCGACAGTGACGATTTTTCAACAGGGGTTGATGCAATTCAAATATCAGGTGCCGGGACATCGAACCAACAGAATTTAAATCATCCTGCTAATAGATTCGACAGAAATAGGCAGCAGCCAGCAAGCAATTTTGCTGTTAGGGCTGATAGAGATAGACAGCAACCAGCTAGTGGTCAGTCTAGTGTAAATGACAGAGATGAACAACCACCACAAGGTGTTAGACCTGGTAGGGCGAATAGGGACGTGGTATGTTATAGATGCAACCAAACAGGGCACATGGCAATCGGGTGCGCATTATCTAGAGGCAAGCAGTGTTATTCGTGTGGTCAAGCAGGGGTAACAGTAAGAGAATGTCGTAATTGCAATCGTCAGGGAAACGGACCCAGGCGCTCGTAGGTGGTCGACCTTCGAGTGAGCCTGAACAAGCATCGACCGATAGGCTAACGTACGTTTTAGATTATGTGATAAGTCATGCTCGTAAAGATGAGAGGCCTTATTTAGAAGTGGATGTGCTCGGAAATAAGTTACTAGGTTTGTTGGATTCCGGGGCTTCACGTACCTTTTTAGGGAATCATGGTTGGTCAATCATCGAGAGGTTTGGTTTTTCACTGGATACGACGAAGAAGACGAGTTGTATTGTGGCAAATGGTCAAAGCACGAGTAGTATTGGGACAGTGCAGCTTCCTATGCGAGTTCAAGATAAATTTAGGTTAATAGAGGTCGTCGTCGTTCCTGTGTTGCCACACACTCTGATTTTGGGATTAGATTTTTGGATTTCGATGGGGATAGTACCGAACTTAAGTACTAATGAGTGGCACTTTGCCGATAATAAAGATGTGATTTGTTATTTAGAAACATCAGACCAACAAACTACTCTTACGCCTTATGAATCAGAACGACTAGAGGAATTGGTCGATAAATATAAGACTATTATGGGTGACTCACTAGGATGTACAGACAGGGTAGAGCATAAGATTACAACAGATGCAGTACCGATAAGACAACGTTCATATAAGGTCTCACCGGTCATTCAGAAACTTATTGATGACGAAATCGACGAAATGCTGAAAATGGATGTGATAGAACGTAGTAGTAGTTCATGGGCTTCACCAGTGGTAATGGTACAAAAGGAAAACACAAAGAAATATCGTTTCTGTTTAGACTACCGCAAATTGAACTCAGTGACGGAGCGTGATAGTTATCCTTTACCACTCGTATCCGAGACTCTTGACAAGTTGAAAGATGCTAAATACTTGTCAACTTTAGATATCAAAAGCGCTTATTGGCAAGTACCAATGGAAGAATCATCGAAGCCACTAACAGCATTCATCTGTCGACGAGGTCTCTTCCAATTTAAGCGTTTACCATTTGGTCTTCATAATGCACCTGCAACTTGGCAGAGACTCATAGATAGCATCATAGAAAACGATTTAGACCCCTACGTGTACGTATATCTCGATGACCTCGTAATTGTCACACAGAGCTTTTCTGAACATCTTAGAATTCTTGAGGAAGTCCTACGAAGATTGCAGAATGCAAAGATAACGGTAAGTTGGGAAAAATGCCAACTGTGTAGGCCAGAAATTACGTATTTAGGATTCGTAGTGGACCGTCGAGGCATCCGAGTTGACCCTAATAAAATTAGAGCCATGTTAGAGCTCCAGAGGCCAAGAACTGTCAGAGAAGTTCGTAGAGTTGTAGGTACAATATCCTGGTATAGACGTTTCATAGAGAATTTTTCAGCGATAATACCTCCAATTACAGCTCTAACTAAGAAAAATCAAAAGTTCGATTGGACTCCAGACTGCGAAAAAGCATTTATTAAGATTAAGGAACTTTTAGTGACTGCACCGATTCTTACATGTCCAGATTATACCAAAGAATTTGTCATTCAAACAGACGCATCAGGATATGGAATAGGAGCATGTTTAACGCAGCCTTATCCTGAAGGAGACAAAGTCATATGCTATTTGAGTCGATCTTTGACTAAGCAAGAACGTGTTTACACGACCACCGAGCGAGAATGTTTGGCATTGGTTTGGGCGATAGAGAAGCTCCGGCCTTATATTGAGGGGATCTCATTTAAGGTCATTACAGATCATTTTAGCTTAAAATGCCTTCATAGCTTAAAAGAGCCCAGTGGGAGACTTGCTCGTTGGTCTGTAAAACTGCAGCAATATGACTTTGAAGTAATCCATCGGAAAGGGAAAGATTTAGTTGTCCCGGACATGTTGTCTCGTGCAGTACCTATGATTGATACAATTTCGCAGCCCAGAGACGTTTCAACAGCAATTAAAGATCGATGGTACCAAAAGATGGTAAAGAGGGTCGTAGAATCACCGTTAAAATTTTTGAATTGGAGATACACTGATAATAAGTTGTATAAATATGTCAAACAAGAATACCCTCAACTTTCACCATCTAACGAATATTGGAAAGAGGTAGTCCCCAAAGATCATAGGCGTAGAATTATTGGAGAAGCTCACGATCCTCCTACCGCAGGACATATGGGTGTGTATAAAACCTTCCACAGACTGGCAGAAAAATATTATTGGCCAAAAATGCGCCAGGACGTGGCAACTTTTGTAAAGAAATGCTTTGTCTGTGCAGCTCATAAAGGTGATACACAAGGTGTATCTGATCAGATGATCTCTCACCCAAAACCAACTCGTCCTTGGGAAATTATTTCAACAGATTTATGTGGACCCCTACCTCGTTCGACAAAGGGTAATTGCTGGATTCTCGTCGTTACGGACTATTTGAGTAAGTTTTCCTTAGTTTTTCCAAAGCGAACAGCCCCTACTCAAGCTGTTGTCAAGCATCTTGAGGAGCAAGTATTTATGGTCTTCGGAGTGCCCCGTTTGATACTTTGTGATAATGGCCCTCAGTACAAAAGTAATGAGTTTAAGCGTTTTGCTGAGAGTTATCAGGTTAAAATTCAGTATAATCCGTATTATCACCCCAGAGCAAATCCAACAGAAAGGACGATTCGCAATAAAATTTCTCCATGGATATTTGAGCTTCAGGAACCATCGGGTAAAGTACTGCCAGGGAGTTGGCATGCCAAAGACCTTAAGTCTGCAGCGGACCTCTCCGATTAACCTTCTTAGGTTAATCGTCTTGAAGTTGGGGGGGATTATGTAACGTGTCATTTTTACGTTTAAGGCAACGTTACATATTTGTTTATTTAGGTAAATAATCAAGGCTCTTCGACTCGTCTTTCTGTACACAAATTAAGGGTATTTTATAGAGCTAGCACCGTATTATCTGGACATCGTGATTGGAATTTAGGATCACAGGTTTCGGGAAAATCACATAAAAACTTTTAGTTGTTTTGTTTATCCGTAAAATTTCATGATTCTTTTTGACGTTGACGAAATTAAACAGCTGTGCTGCTGGGGAAGGGCGGCGTTGCCGCATCACAAATGGTTTCAGTAACAGGAAGGAAACATTTGGATGAACATTTCATTCCCTTACGTTTATTATCTTTATTAATTTGATAGGGAAAGGATAGAATGAGTACGAGTTGTGCACTTTTGTGGATGGGAGATGGACGAGGGATTGAGGCCAAGACTGGGGGAATAGACGAAATCGTGTGGGTTGGCATCTGAACACTCTTGTGCCTTTAAGCAGTAGTTCAGTGCGTATTTTTGGGTTCAGGTTCAGAAACAACTTTATTACTGTAGAAATGTTTTACAAAAATGGCGTTAAACCATATGAATATTAGAGAAAACATTTATAAAGAGCGGAGGAAACTTTTGACTAAGACTGTAACTGGAGTGCAACTAAATTCTGCGCTCAGTATAGCTTTACTCATATGGGAATTGGTTGAGTGTTCGAATATTCCTGGGTTTGATGCATGCCCTGGTCTTCAGTAATTGATTTTACAGTTGATGGTTTCAATGCTGAGCTTCTTACAGTCCGGTAGGCAAATGTTCGGTCTATGTATGGAGGGTGTCTCGACGTCCTTGTTATAAAAATTTCAACCGTGAAAATACATCCGACAACACCTCAATGCACGTTTTACATATTTTCAATGTCCCCTTGGTCGGTGCTGGCCCCTATATACCGGTATAGAACTATTGGTGTATTTCCTCATTGGTTAGTTTGAAAACCGCGGGTTTTTCTTCCAGTCGTGTCGTTTTACTGTCATTTACAAAACGGTTTCCGGCCACTTCATTTTTTTTTGTGTTCTCGACGGAGTGCCTGGTCTCTTGCTAACGAATTTTGGCTGGGTCGACAACAGTTTCTGGGATCGCCTTTGTTTTTGGTGATTGGCACTGCAGCGATTGTAGGAGATATCCCAGAAACTGTAGAAGTGAGTCCGTCGTGTCTAGGGTAATCTAGAGTGACGCTCGCACCCTTTTGAGGGGATTTTAAGTCGGCCTACGCCATTTGTACGTGGAAGAGCATTGGTAAGTTCGATTTTAATTTTTTTATTATTTGAGGACTCTTCAAGATAATATTTGCCTCCCAAATTGTAATTCTTTTTCGTGTGAAATGTACTTTTTTTTTGACAAAAGACGTGGGGAATTTTTGGCGTTTTTATATTTTTCTTTTAACCACGTGTTGGATAAAAACTATATATTGTTTTTCTCCGTTGTCTACAGCCCTGTCCATTCCACCGACAGCTGTGCTGGACGCTGGTGGGAAGCCGGACGAGCCAGTTGTAACCCTGGGAAAGGTACGTTAGTTTATATTATTTTATTGAGTCGACATGGGGTTCTCGATTTAAATTGCTCGGTGTAGGGGAACTTCGTGCAAAATAGACGAATTCCAGGAAACTGAAACATTTCATTTTCCACAGGGTTCTACGCTCGGGCAAGAATCCCACAACCTTTCTACAACCATGTGCTGCCCTAGTACCATGTGCTAAGGGATCTTTAGGGGAGGCGCGGGCAAACCAGGAGCAGCAGTAGCAGTGAGGAGGTGTCTGGACAACTCCAGGTTTACAAACTAGAACACACATTTATACATAAAATAATCAAGGACCAAGGTAGGAGCAAGCCTTAACTATAATTTTTTTTTTCATATATAATTTTCACAATATAATTTAGACATAATCTTTTCCAATATAATTTTTACAGTATAATTTAACACCTCTTGTAAACGCAAGATAAGGTATGACGTCATAACCCTAGTTTTGCGGCATATTTACTACATTGACTTGTTTCCTTCATTTCATTTATTTAAGATAATTTTACTGTCAAATTTAAAGTGCCTTGCTATTTTGGCCCTATTTAAAGTGCCTTGCTATTTTGTCCCTGACTTGTTTGGTATTTTTCTCAGGTTTTACAATCAAAATATACAAGATGAACTAAATTTCTGTGTTATTTGTACAATCCGGTGAACCAACTTTGCAGAGACAAAAGAGAGATGAGGTTATATTTTTTTTTCAGCAGTTTCCTTACATTGTTCTACCTCATGGGGTAGATCTCGGACTGGGTTGCTGGCTGTCTCATCCTACCCAACGTAGTATGATGACAGCAGATATTTGGTCCAGATCTCCCCTATGATGGAACGATTTTGGAAGTATATATATATTTTTTTAACAATCATTTATATAATTGAGTCTCACACTACTGACTCAGATGTAGGTACACTATGACCTGTTAAAGGAGTCCATCTACCTGTAAAGTACTTCTAGTTTTGTCATCTTAATACAATCTTTTAGAATTTTGTTCTGTTTATTTTTTTTTTGGTTATTCTTAATTACATAAATATTCTGGAAGCCTCGGAAGTAAGTAGAATTTCATTGTTTAGCTACAACGTTTGGGTTGAACTGTATTTTATTTAAGATTTTGTAAAACATTGGTATTAAATAATGTGGCGCACTTAAAATTTTCTTATTTCTGAACCCCCCCTTCTCCACTGTATAAAAGTTACCGGGCATATCAATGTTTTACCTAGCTGGAAAATACAGTTCTGCTTCCAGATATTCGTTTAATTATTCAGTGGGTTTTTTGTGTCACAAAATGGCGGCAACGTCTTTAAGCTGCCACAAATGTCACACAACGCATTTTAATAGGCCACAAAAAGCCTATGTAGTTCGAAAACAATAAGATGTAGTTTTAACTATATTTAGCTTGTCTTAAAATTCTAGCCTTGCAAAGCTGGTCAGTTTTTTCGTATCTTTATTTTTTCTAATACAGTGGAACTTTTTTAGGTTCATTTTGAAGAATCCTCTTTTGAAGCTTCACTTACTTTAAAACAAATGGCTGCTCCAACACTTTACAATTTGGCACATTACCGTGAAAACCCAGTAATCTGCTCTGTACAAGTATTAGAAGAAGATTTAGTTGCTGCAAAGAAAAAAATGGAAGACCAGAGTCAACAAATTGAAAAACAAATTTTACAAATTAAAGAATTAAAACATCAGCTGAAGAAGGAACAGTGTGTGCTTAAGAAGGTGACGGGCATATTTAATAAAGATCAGATCGAAGTAATAATTGGTTCTAAAAAAATAAAGGGATTCAGGTGGTCTAACAAAACACTTGAAGATGCCTTTAAACTCAAATTTGTTTGTGGCACCGCTGGGTATAGATATCTCCTTAAGCTAGATCTTCCGTTTCCAAAAATCCGCACCCTTTCATACAAAATTGAGCATTTGCCTTTTCAACCTGGCATTTTAGATGACATTTTTTATTTTCTTAAAATCAAAATTCAAAGTCTATGTGAAATTGAAAGAGATTGTTCTTTGCAATTTGATGCCTGTGCCATTACGCCCAGCAAGGATTTATGTCAAGGATCTTATTTATTATTTATTTATTTATTTACGGCCAATGCCATTTTACAAATTTGATTATTAATCAAAACTACATAATACAAAGTGAATATTAATTAGGAAATAAAATAAAAATTACTTCAATCTATAAAATTACTTAAATCTATGATATCATACATATACTAGAACACAATTTACATTTTATACTTAGTTAACTAGAGTACAAGTTTTAAGTTCCAAAATTCAAGTTTACGAAGTTTAAATTTAAAAAGAAAAAATTTTTAATTTAAGTTCACGTTCTAGTTTTTAGTTATTAGTTTTTCGTCTATGACCACGTATCAAGCTGATAGTAGGTAGCAAAAGTGAAGCATGGAAACACTATCCTGTCATGAAATGTTATAAGTAACTAGTTCATGTTCAGTCTGACAACAGGACCCTCAGTTGTCTTTGGAAGGTTTTTAAGTCGCAAAAGAAATCAAGGGATGGGTGTTGATTAGCTAATGATGTTGCCCTTGAAATAAAACAATTGCGTCCATAATTGGTACGATGGAATGGGACATGAAAAGTTTGAATTCGTCTAGTATTAACAGGGGGTACATGTAGACCGATTGAGGAGGTAAGAACTGGACAGTCCGCGACGGAGTTTAGGATTTTGAAGAGGGTGATGAGGTCATGATATTTGCGTCTATCCTGTAAGGTTGATAGATCTAATTGCTTACATAGCTCAGTATAATTGTAGTTACTATCACGAAAGAATTTAAAATGAATGTGATGTAAAAACTTCTTCTGAACTCTCTCTAGTCGGTTAATATGGTAGGCATATTGAGGGTCCCATACCGATGGGGCATATTCTAAATGGCTGCGGACTAATGAACAGTAAAGAGTCTTTAGTGCCTGGATGGTCTGAAAGTCTTGGGTAGATCTTTTGATAAAACCCAACATACGCAGAGATTTACTAATGATACAATCAATGTGGGGCACCAAGGACAATCTGTCGTCCACAATTACTCCAAGATCTCGGATATTGTCAACAGTAGAGAGTGGTGTGCCTTCAAGATGGTAGATGAAGTCTGTTTTAATTTGGCGGCGAGAGAATTTGATGACATGACATTTAGATGTATTGAGATGCATACCGTATTTGCGGCACCATGAAGCAAACCTATCAAGGTCCCCCTTCAAAAATTTTGGGCTATGATTCTTTGTCTGAACAAGCGGTCTTGGCAAGCCATGTGTTAGTTTTTTTGCTTCGGGGTGTTAATACTTCTTGGAAACAAATTGTCGCTTACCATTTTATTGGAAACTCTTGTGAAGGACCATCTGTGGCCAAAATTATTTTGGAAATTCTTAATAAATCAAACCAAATCGGTCTTAATGTTTTAGGTATTACGTCAGACATGGGGCCCGATAACGTTGCGGTATGGAAATATTTTATACAAATAAAGGCAAAAAAACAGTTTTTCAAAATTTTATAACCGATCCCGATAACTCAGAAAAAAAATTATTTTTTATAGCGGATATTTCTCACCTTTTAAAAAACATTAGGACTATGCTAGTGAATAATAAAACTATCTGTATTTCAGATTATTTTGTCAAAAAATATAATTTACCGAGCGATATTATTGTTAGGCACATTACCTCCTTGGCGGAATTTCAGGAAAATATGGACCTAAAATATTGCCCAAAGCTTGACACGGATTTTTCAAATTTAACTCAGTTTAATAAAATGAAAGTCTCAAGAGCATTCTATATTTTAAATCATAATGTAAGCTCTGCCCTTAGTTTTTTAGGTGAGTGTAACATAATTGATGAAAATTCGAATACAACTGCTTGGTTTGTGGAAACGGTGTCAAAATGGTTCACAATAATGAGTTCAAGGGACGAGAATTTGGCCCTAAGTAAACTAAATATGATAAATTATAACCAAACTATTGATTTTTTAAGAGAAATAATACTACTTTTTAAAACTATGAAAATTGAGGAAAAGGGTATTTGAAAACCAGTGCAAACTGGAGTAATTCTTTCCACACAAACAATTTTAGACCTTCAAGAATATCTGTTAAATGAAAAAGGATATACATACCTTAAAACATCGCCGTTTATGCAGGATGTGTTGGAGAATGTTTTTGGGCAAATAAGATTAAGACAAAGAATGCCCACTGCAGAACAGTGTTGGCAAATCTTAAAAAATGTATGCATTTTTCAATACTTGGACGTGGTTCCCGCCAACGGAAGCTATGACAATCAAAACGATCCAAATTTTTTAAGTTTAGATTCTGTTATTACAAAGAAATTTTTGCCGAAAAAAGGAGTAGAAATCGAACCTCTTTTGGCGGCCTTACCTCAAAATTGGAATAAGAATGTTCCTTCAATAATGTTCAGAAACCCTTTTCAAAACTAGTTACATTAAAACAATATAAAACAAATTCTCTGAATTTTCCTTCACCTTTGGTATTTAAACTTTTTGTCAGAATCGAGCAAATATTTTTAAACATTTCAAAACACATTCCTTCAAAAAATTTAAACTTTTTGAGTTTACTTAAATTTTTAGTTTTAAAGATCACGAAGTTAAAGGAATTCACTTTCCTCATTGCCATGATCTTAAAACGAAAATTGTCAACTCATTTTGTAGATATAGAATCAGGATTTATTTAGCGAAAGCTAAAAAAATGATTAGGAGGGATACAGCACTTCAAAATGAGTTTGCAAATAGCAGCAAAAGTGCAAAAATAAGTGTAGCTTTTGGAAACTATTTTAATTTGTTTTGTTTTTAGGATCTAGTTTTTAACCCTAGAATCGTATGATTATGTGTATATATGGGTGTGTTTGTGTTTAAGATCTAGTTTTTAACCCTAGAATCGTATAAATATGTGTATGTATGATAGATAGATAGATATATATTTATTCACCATATTCAATATACAATTTTGCACTATATATATATGGTATGTCAATTACAATTTAATTTTTGTAAAACTAATGGTAGGAAAACTTTTAAAAGTCCTGAAACATCTTAATTATGTGTACAGCTAGGTTTTTCTTAATACCTAAATAATTTTCAAGTTTTATTACTAATTAAAATTATTTATAAAATATCAATACCTATTTATAATATTTAAAATGCCTTTTTTCTAAAAATACATTCTTTACAAAGAAAGAGTCAGGTAAAATTATTTTGAATAAAACCGCTGTTAAGTAGATAAGCACACAGTCACACATAAACAAATACAGACTAAAAAATAGATGTTAAAACAATATAAAACTTAAAAAAAACACAGAAATATTAGATAATACACAGAATTAATTCAGGATAGAAGAATCTCAAAATAAAGAATTATGCTAAAATAATCATAATTATCAAAACTGATTAAGATTATCAGTTAATTATTAAAAAATTATAAAACTATTAAAACTCAAACAAGTTTCGTGGCTAATCGGGCAAAAAGGAGTTTTTTTGTTTCACTTATATTTTTCCGTGGGTAGCCTGAAAGCTTAACCTCACGGGGGTCCAAGATCTAATGGACACCTAATAAGTGTTGACAGTTAACCGTTTCGTCCTTATGGGACTCCTCAGAACACTGCTGGTCAATGTGACAAATCTTGCGAAGTTAATCAGACGGTTTTGTCTCTAATTAAATGTAATTAGTGAGCGAACTATAGCAAGAGGCGCCATCTACCGAGATACGAGAGAAACAAAAAAACCAGAAGCAGGCGAAAGAAAACACTGCTATACAATATCGATCATGAAAAAATCGAATGCAAATAAAAGAAAACAACTATAGTCCGTGACCTACGACAGCTCTTTGTCTTTCAGGCCGGATCAACACAGATTGCATTTTTACCCGTCTTCAAGACAGTAACCGTCAATCAACGGAATTTTTAAGCCAAATAATACTAACAAACGTGGAATTTCGTACCCGTGAATTTAAAAATCAAACAAATTTCGTGGCTAATCGGGCAAAAAGGAGTTTTTTTGTTTCCCTTATATTTTTCCGTGGGTAGCCTGAAAGCTTAACCTCACGGGGGTCCAAGATCTAATGGACACCTAATAAGTGTTGACAGTTAACCGTTTCGTCTTTATGGGACTCCTCAGAACACTGCTGGTCAATGTGACAAATCTTGCGAAGTTAATCAGACGGTTTTGTCTCTAATTAAATGTAATTAGTGAGCGAACTATAGCAAGAGGCGCCATCTACCGAGATACGAGAGAAACAAAAAAACCAGAAGCAGGCGAAAGAAAACACTGCTATACAATATCGATCAATGAAAAGATCGAATGCAAATAAAAGAAAACAACTATAGTCCGTGACCTACGACAGCTCTTTGTCTTTCAGGCCGGATCAACACAGATTGCATTTTTACCCGTCTTCAAGACAGTAAGCGTCAATCAACGGAATTTTTAAGCCAAATAATACTAACAAACGTGGAATTTCGTACCCGTGAATTTAAAAATCAAACAAGTTTCGTGGCTAATCGGGCAAAAAGGAGTTTTTTTGTTTCCCTTATATTTTTCCGTGGGTAGCCTGAAAGCTTAACCTCACGGGGGTCCAAGATCTAATGGACACCTAATAAGTGTTGACAGTTAACCGTTTCGTCCTTATGGGACTCCTCAGAACACTGCTGGTCAATGTGACAAATCTTGCGAAGTTAATCAGACGGTTTTGTCTCTAATTAAATGTAATTAGTGAGCGAACTATAGCAAGAGGCGCCATCTACCCAGATACGAGAGAAACAAAAAAAACCAGAAGCAGACGAAAGAAAACACTGCTATACAATATCGAGCAATGAAAAGATCGAATGCAAATAAAAGAAAACAACTATAGTCCGTGACCTACGACAGCTCTTTGTCTTTCAGGCCGGATCAACACAGATTGCATTTTTACCCATCTTCAAGACAGTAAGCGTCAATCAACGGAATTTTTAAGTCAAATAATACTAACAAACGTGGAATTTCGTACCCGTGAATTTAAAAATCAAACAAGTTTCGTGGTATAGTATAGCAGTGTTTAAAAAAACAGAAGCAGACGAAAGAAAACACTGCTATACAATATCGAGCAATGAAAAGATCGAATGCAAATAAAAGAAAACAACTATAGTCCGTGACCTACGGACTATAGTTGTTTTCTTTTATTTGCATTCGATCTTTTCATTGATCGATATTGTATAGCAGTGTTTTCTTTCGCCTGCTTCTGGTTTTTTTGTTTCTCTCGTATCTCGGTAGATGGCGCCTCTTGCTATAGTTCGCTCACTAATTACATTTAATTAGAGACAAAACCGTCTGATTAACTTCGCAAGATTTGTCACATTGACCAGCAGTGTTCTGAGGAGTCCCATAAGGACGAAACGGTTAACTCTTAACACTTATTAGGTGTCCATTAGATCTTGGACCCCCGTGAGGTTAAGCTTTCAGGCCACCCATTGAAAAATATAAGGGAAGCAAAAAACTCCTTTTTGCCCGAATAGCCACGAAACTTGTTTGATTTTTAAATTCACGGGTACGAAATTCCACGTTTGTTACTATTAAAACTATCAAAAATAATGGCGGAATGAACTAAAAAAACGAAAAATAAAAAAACCTATGAGAGAGACCCACTAGTACATATAAAAGATCATTATTCAAGTATTCCTTGATCGTATATGGCTCAATATCGCAGATAAGATTAAAGCAAGTCTTCTTTAAAATTTTATAATTATTGATTTCTTTCAGTTTTAAAGGAAGTTTTTAAAAAAGTTTAATTGAAACATAGTCTGGGCCCTTTTCAGTGGAAGTTAACCTGTGGGATGGATAATTTAAAGAACTTACTTGTCTTCGTGCTCTTAGGTCTCAAGTAAATGAATTTGTCCATGTTTTTTTTATTTATAGTATACATTCATAAATGTACACAACATAAACTGTCAGCAATCTGCTTGCCCTAAAGATGCCCCTGCAACTCTCACCAAACTTCATATTTAGCATGAAACGCACGACCCTTTTTTGCTGTACAAAAACGTTCTGAACATGGCTGCTGTTTCCCCAAAAAATTATGCCATACTTAATATGCGAGTAATACATTCCATAATAGATAGTTTTTAGTCCCTGTTGATTAGGATTTAGAACTTTGGCCATTACTCTGATAGCATAACTTGCTTTGCTTAATTTCTGACATAGACTCTGTATGTGTTCGAAATAATTTAGATTATTGTCAACTATTACTGTGTGTGTATTAAAGCCTAACGTATGACAAAAATGGGTTTAGTAATTTTGAAGGTAATAAGCTTTCTTCAAGGAACTATGGAATTGTTATGGGGTATTTCTTTATCTAATCTAGATAAAAAAGTTTTGATGTTTTTTTTAATTAATGTACAGTTATAGATAAGTTATGTTTAACATTTCATCTGCACTCCTGCATATTTTTTACTGACCTCTACTTAAAAATTCTTCAGAATTTTATGACAAGCTTTCCCCCAGAAAGGCATAGACTATAGACTCAGTTTACGATTTAGCTTAAGGAGAATACAATAAATTAATCTATGTATATATAGTATAAGTATTTTTTATAACAATGATTCTACCAAAAGTAGACCGTTAAATATTATTTTTTGGGTGGGTTTTTAAAATAACATCTCAGCTTAGCCAGTAATTTTATTTTCTTAAAATTTATGTAGGTATCTCTCCAACTCGTTTTAAAATATATATCGCAGTAGCTCTAAAAAACTAGAAACGTAAAGTGCACGGCATGGGAATACAACCTAACGACCGATTTACCATATACACACTACAGTTGCTGACGACCAAGTAATTGTGGCTAATGATAAAGAAGACATGGAGTATATGATGAGAAAGTTAACAGAAGAATACCAAAAGTGGGGATTAACAGTGAACGTGGATAAGACACAGTACTTATGTATTGGAAACGAATCCAGTGAGTTAGTACTAGAAAATGGACAAACAATATCTCCATGCAATGAGTATGTATACTTGGGTGTCACATTTGATAAGACAGGTACAGACTGTAAAGAATTGAAAAAAAGAATAGTAAAAGCAAAAAAAGTTATTGGATGTCTTAACAGTATTTTATGGAGCAGAGAGATAAAAAAGAATGTAAAATTTAACATATATGAAACAATGGTCAAAAGCACGCTGTTGTATGGAATAGAGACTTGTCGCGTAACAGAAAAGTACAAAACAAAAATGGAAAGTGTCGAAATGGATGCAATAAGAAGATCAATGAGAATATCTAGAATAGATCACATAAGAAATGAGATCATAAAAGAAAGAATGGGAATAGAGGGAAGCATAACGGATGACATCACTAGAAGGCAACTGGTATGGTACGGCCATGTACAACGGATGAACGACGAAAGATTACCAAAGCAGGTCCTAGAATCGCAACCAATAGGGCGCAGAAAACGAGGGCGTCCTAAACTAGAATGGCAACAGTCAATCCAAAGATCAATGAGTCAAAAAAATCTGACTGAGGATGATTGTCAGGATCGAAGGAGGTGGAGAATAGGCGTCGGACAACGTAGAAAAACGTTCTAAACCGACATAGTAGTAGTAGTAACTAGTTAAGTCGTAGTTTATCTCTTATTGACTAAAAAGTTCTAACAACAAATTATTTTGGGAAAAGGAGGCAGCAATGGTGCACCACTAGTGCAGTTTTCGTATTCTTTTGAGAAAACTAGTGCAATATTTTGTATTCCTTTGAGCAACTGGACAAGCCCAGTGTTACACTTAGTGCATATTTTTCGCCACGGGCTATCCGAGCTCGTGTTGCACTAGCGCACTTTCATATTCTATTGAAACTGAACTAGGGCTATTTGTTGACAGCACCCAAACAGTGTCAGTGGACCACGAGTGACGCACTAACTTTTTTCAACATTCGCTATATATGTAAATAATTCTCCATAAATATATCATCTGATAAGTCCTAAATAAATAATTGGTTAGTTTGCAGTTTATGATAGTGGAATATGCATTTTTACCCCATAGCACCCTTTTTGTAGAATCATTTATAAACCAAAGCTACGTGTCCACTGCACTAAAGGAACATGTTTCTGTTGCCTGCTTCCAAAAATGTTTGAGAACTTAATAATTTATTTTTCCTAATTCTAGGTAATTTTTAGTACTAGAGCTATGTGAATAAGTAAATATATCTAGTTTTATATTATTTTACTTTGACCGTTATCCGATTAAAAACGAAATATCTACTTCATCTAAAAATGTTCGACTGGAAAACTACCTAAGCTAAATAATTGTTATATTCGCCATTTATAATAATAATTTTAGTATCATAAGTTATAAGGAAAATGCCAGTATGTACCAAAGCTGCATTTATTTAAACAATTAACTTAATAGTTTTAAATAAATCATATGTACAGTAGACTCTCGATTATCCGACTCTCGATAATCCGATCGCTGGATTATCCGAGTTGCGTAATACAACGGTTGAAACCATATTAACCGAGCGACGCCGTATTGTTCGGGTAATTTTATGGAGAATCATAAAATTGCCAAAGTAACAGAAATTGACTGCACTTATTTAATTTTGTATTTTCTACATTTTTGGGACTAAAGTGGTCCCTTAAGTCCCTTGTTTTAGGGATTAAAGTGGTTCTTTTAATCTCTGGAGAGCAAAAACTTACTTTTAATCCCTAAGAAGTAAAAATCCACTTTTAGTCCCTAATTCAATTACTTTTATTCCCTAGGGATTTAAAACAAAGTAATTTTTGTAGGTTAACATTTTATAATATTTTACATCTATAGACCATCGTTGAATGCAATTAGTACGGAGTGTTTTAAAATACCGTTTTATTATATCCCTTTTTGTTTATTTTTTCTATGCTAAAATTCATACAATAGTATATGAACCTTGTGACTAAAATGCCTCAGTCGGGCTACAAACTTTCCGCCTCGGGATTAAAAGTATCACTTTAGTCCCTAGGCTTATAATGTACTTTTACTTTTAGACTTTCTTTTTTGTATGTAAAATAAATCAAATATTGGTATTTATTATTAAAAAGTATTTAAAAAAATGGCACCAGCAAGCACGCACAGCCATCAATAATAGCTAGTCGTTCCGGTGGTTGAGAAGCTTTATTATATAAAAAAATGCAATTTTCTTTCTTTCAATCTAAATCTAAAAAACGCATTTCACTAGCCACTGTGGCTCATAATTTTTATCAATTTTTTTAATATCTCAATAATTTCGACTCGACTTGAAAACCTTGTTTTGCTAGGTGCTGCGGTTCACGAATTTAATGGCCTTATCCATGGTTAACGAGATATTTTTGTACCAAGTTTGTTTAAAATCGGTTTATTGGTTTTTGAGTTATCGTGTCCCAGACAGATAGACAGACGACACCAAAATTTGGTAGATGGGACTTTTTTGAACCATTTGAATGAAAGAAAAAGTTTGTTGTGGCAATCCCAATCCCGATCCCTATAGCTTCCATATCGACCTAAGGTATGGATGGCTAATATAAGTATATAGAAAACAAAATAGATAAATACGGATTATATATTTTATATATTATAGCCCACATTAGCTCGCATAATCGAGAGTCTACTTTAATAGTGAAGGTACCTTGGTATGATTTTTTATATTTATGTAAGTAAATCAGGCACACCTTAAATGGGATTTTAAAAAATCCACAAATTTGAGATTTTGGTATGTTGTAGATCTCGATATCCTGATCAAAAGATATAATTCAATTATTTTGATCAATTTTTGGTATTAATGTTTAAATTTTACAAAAAAATCAATTTATTCGTATTACTTAGGAGGCCCATACCCGCCAGTGTATTTAGGAAACAACTATAACAGACCAAAATTTCATGAAATTCATCGATTTTTTTAAAATCCCATTTAAGGTGTGCCTGATCCTTTCCTACTTAAATACATTTAGCTTAAAAAGTATTTCAATAAAAAATAAATAAAAGAGTTTTTTGTTTTTCTGAATTAAAAATCAAAAAATTTTCGGAGCCAAAAATACAACCATTTCTTTACACAATTGGACACGAAAATTTTTAAAATATTTTCTTTAAACAACTACCATATAATGTTTACCTCATGGTACATCTGACCCTCGTAACGGAAATGAAAAAAATATGTTTTTACACAATATGTACTTACTTCCCCAAAGACAAATTTTTATGAATTCTTATGATTTTATGACCGGTGGCTGCGCTAATATTGTGATATAGTTTCTATTTATTTTACTGCATTTTTGTAAAAACATCTGTTTTATGTACGTTTCGAAGGTTAGATACCATAAGCCTGCCTCCCTTTGTTTAAAACGATCATTGTTTGGGAAGGTTAAGCTTCCTACAGACCTCAACATTTCGACAAAAAACGAACACAACGAGCCGAACGGCGAACCAAAGACTAGCTTGGACGGGACAAACGCGTTTGCAAACAATTCGGCGAACGGTTCCTGGAATTGACTCCGTCCAAACTGGCGTTTGGTTTGCCGTTCGGCTCGTTGCTCTGTTCGTTAAAATGTTCAGGACTGTACGAACCTTTATATTTTAGGTATAATAAAATTATAATAAAACCAAACCGTAAACTGAATTTACCTAAACCTAACTCGGCAATCCCTCACCGTTTTAAACCAATGGAGTAAGACTTGTTTTATAGTAGGTTTCTCTATTTATTCGTCACTTTGTGGTAGCACCGATAAACTATACAAACATTATTCTTTCACACTTTTGTGTGAGCCTAAAGTAACGTGGAAACAGGGCTCACAACATTTAATTTAATCAAATATACAAAAAAAAAGAGAACCAAAATGATATCCTGTTTTAAAAATGTTAGGTATGTATGTTAGCTACAAAATGCAATACTTTATGCGTAGCACCATCCCAAAAACTAGCACTATTTTATTGAAAAAAAAACAGTCCCCTGTATTTGGTTTCTCTAAGTACACCTTTACCCCCGGTATTTGTTTTAGACAAGAACACCTTTATCCCCGGTATAGTGGGTTTTGATTGTTTTGTTTTTGTTATTGGAATTTGAAGTCTCGTCTAACCTAAAATATTAAAAACGTCGAAAAAAATCCAGGGAAATAACACAGACAAAGATAGGTATAGCTAGCTATTTCACAAAATCGGTTTTACATGTAAAACTGGGTTTTGCCAGAAAGAGAGGGCAATATGAGTTGCCGACCTCTGGTGTAAAACACATTGAATTATATACGATATATATATAGAGATCATTGGTAAGACAATTGTCAAATGTATCGAGGGCCTCTAGTTATAACAAATAGAAAAATAGTTCGGCAGTACCAGTTGTTGTGTTATTTCGTTAAAAAAGTACGAATTATGGTCGAAGGTTGTCGAGCTGCAAGCAGTGTGCTAAAGTATAGTATGGCCAAAGAAAATATGTATGGCAGTTATCTGATGGGGAAGAGAGACAGTTGGAAAACACGTTTCCTCTCTTTTTCCAGTGGCGGAGATTTTAATATATGTTATAAATATATAATTGCAGACAGCTTAGGTATTATGCGGCCAAAACAGGGTTTGATACATAAAAATAAAATTAGTCTTAAAATAACTATTTTCATTATGAATTACAAACAGTAAAAAAAATTTAAGTATACATATACTTACGGTTCATATATTTGTTTTAAACTTTATTACACGAATTCTTTAAAAAATATTTTGGCCCTAAAAAGAGCCGATTTTTTTTTGTACTATAGGTCAGGTCAGGTGACTTATTTAAAAAAATATATTATTCAGTTTCTGAATCTGAATCATCATCGTCTTCAGAATCATCAGAGTCTTCCCCAAGCCTCTTTTCAAAAATGCCCATGCCAGTTCAATTGGATTCAGCTCACACATATATGGTGGTGTTCTTAGGGTCACGTGGCCATGTGATTCAATTAATTTATCTATTTTGTATTTTTTTTCATCTGGTGGAGTTTTGTGTAAGCTGACCAACTCCCAAAGCTCTACTTTTCTATCGCTAGGGAATCCATTGTCAAACTGCGGTCCTCTAATTTTGCATACTCATCAGCCGACCCGCACCAATCATATTGCAGAGTTGAACCAGTCATGGGGATAAAACATCTGATATTAAGAGGTTTTATTCTTGTGCAGTTACCTAAAACTGTGCTATACCTCGTTTTACCCCCGTACCTCATTTTGCTCCCCTTTCCCCTACTACGAGACTGAACAATCGTCGTTTTTTATCTTTTCGACCTGTTGAACAGATCGGCAGAGGCTTTGTTTTCGGTAAAACTTAAGTCTTAGCGGCATTTTCTTCTTTGCATACAACTTTAGTTCCTTTCGAGAACTACTTTGAAGTTGGTATACGAAATATCCGACATTAGATAATGGTCAAGAGAATTTTTTACCGAATTTCTTAAAATATGTAAAAATAATCCATGTTTGTGGAATGTAAAAAATAAAATGGACACCGATCGTGATAAAAACAATCAGGTATATGACGTTTTACTTAAGAACACTTTTTTTGGTTTCCTGGAACTTTATTAGACAATCTGACATAATCACTAAGATAAGTGCTTGTGCAATATTTAATTAAAAAACTGAAGATGGCGTAGCCAAAATTTGATGATGGTGTAGACACCGGTAAAGCGACAAGCAAAATGTTACGTGTAGACCCGCTTTAATGATGGGGGTTTTTTACCATATATCTATTAAAATACATATATGTTTTTTACATATAAATAAGCCTACAAATTTCTTTATATTTTTGTTTTCTTTATCATAATTGTTACTGTTAAAGTGTTACGTGCATTTTCCTTCTTCTATGTTTTTGGCAAAAGTTCTCCATTATCATTAAAAAAACAAGATATGAAGGGATCTGTAAATCCTTTGAGGTTAGAAAAATCAGCATCCTTATAATACAACTTATTATTTTTGTTATCTTTTTTTTAATAGCAATGGGTAATTTTCAAATAAAGTATATTAGATAACGAGCAAAGAAAGTGACATATTTCACATAAGTGTGAAAAATTCCGACCGAGGCGCCAGCTAAGAGCGGGCCCTGTTATTCGAAAGAACTATTTATTTAATAGCTATGATAAATTATAATAGTTATAGAAACTTTATGTACATATTAGTATACCCACTTAACACAAAAACATTTTTATAACGTCAAAATAATGTTTAATTGAAAAACATAACGTTAAGTTGGATGTTAGTTTTAACGTTATATTCATAGTGAAAAACAAGATTAATAACCCGTTCTCTGACGTTACAAAAATAATCTTGTTAACGTTTAAATAATACTGTTTTCTTAACAGTGAAAAAGACATGTTTTTCTAACATTCAAAAATAAGTTTTCTTAAAAAAATATATTATTTTCAAATATCTCCAAAGATAAGGTAAGTAACTTTAATAGCGTATACATTTCTTCTACTTTAGAAATGCAAAGCAGATGTTGGTTGAGGTTTTCGTGAACCCGACACTCAGTAAAGGAAATTCGGCTTTCGTAGCTTCTAAAAATTAAATTTAAAATTGTGATGTGAACAATCATTTTGTAGCAAGTGGTTAAAGAATGCCGTCTAAGACCCCCAATGTATTTTAATGTAATGCTGTTACATCTACGCCTCTGAAAGGTGGTTTTTAAGCGAGGCTCATTAAAATTCAATACGTACGTGATCCCGAACAATACAAAATGCAATAAAAATTCCGTCTTGGATTCACTTACCGGATGCACACGACTAAAAACTTTAAAGTAAAAATTTTCCCTATATAAAACATATAATATTTGTGCATTTTCAATCTCTTTTTTTTGTCTCTCTTCCCCATCAGATTACCACTGCCAAACACATAGCTTGCTTAGAATCGACTGTGCCGGCGGAAGGAAAGTTTATATGTAGCAGGTGCCTGCTAAGCGATACTAACTCTGCGCAAACAGATATTAGGCAGGATGCAAATATAATGAATTTGCTTCTTTCACTCATCCGCAAAATTGATTCGATGCAACAGGATGTTAATTCCTTAAAAACGCAGCAAACCGAAGTACAGAAATCGCTCCAGTTTTATGGGGATAAAATAGATGATTTTAACAAAAAAATTACGTAATTTGAATTGAAAGTTATTAAAATATCAAAAATGGAGACTGATATATTCACAACAAAAACCGATTTAAACAACTGAAACAAGAGTTGCAAAACTTACAACAGCAGGCTCATATGAGCAATGTAGAAGTATCAGGCATCCCATAAAATGCAGGGGACAACCTAAAAACCGTCGTGCACGCAATTATATCATTAGCTAAGATTCCCCCCCCCTCGATGTGCGAATCATTTCATCGGGTTGCTCATTTTAGTAAAGAAAATAAAAATCCCCGATCGATAATTATTAAGTTTTCTAATAAGTCAGCTAAAGAAGATTTGTTAAGCTATGCAAGAGAGAAAAAGGGGATCAAATTATCTGAAATTGGAGTTATAGGAAACGCAAACAGCTTCTACATTAACGAGCATTTCGTGAAGTAAGAGAACGCTGCAAAAGTGCTAAGGCTACATGCTGGACCAGAGACTGCAAAATATATGCAAGCAACCCAAAAACTGAAAAAATCCATCAGATTCTTAGCACTAATGATATCGATAAAATAGACAAAACACCAGCATATTTATTACTTTATCACATATATGATCCCCTACCAAACATTTAATATTAGATTACTATTTATTTTTGCCCAATTTTTTTTTCTTCTCAATTATGGAACAGCTGACTATTTACTATCAAAATGCACAAGGTTTGCGCACCAAAACAAACGATTTTTTTTTGCCACATTAGGAACTGACTGTCGATGTGGTATGCATTACTGAAACATGGCTTTTGCCTGGTGTCAAATATGAAGAACTATTTGATACAAATTTATTTAATGTCTATCGTCGAGATCGGTCCTTTCTTTTAACTGATAAGCCAGACGGGGGTGGAGTTAAAAAACCTTATATCGACAACCAGGGTGGAGTGGTCTTGTAATGGTCTTTGTGAGGATCTTTGGGTCTCAATCGTTCTTGAAAATCAAAGATACTTGGAGGCAAAATGGCGGGTGACGATAAGCCGCAGAAAAGTGATCTCTGTATTTTTTGTAAAGGAAAAGCAGTTAATAAAAGAGTGAAATGTGAAAATTGTGATCAGTTTTACCATAAAAGCTGTGGAATCAAAGCAAGCATCAAATGTTGTGATAAACCTGTTATAAAATGTGAAAAATCGGGTGAAACACTAGAACGCATAGCAGAGATAGAAGTTTTTATATAAAATACTGGCTCAACAACAAAAAAAGGAGATTACTAGCACTAAGGAAACCCTTAGAAAAAGCAAAAGCCACAATGAAAACCTAGTTTCTCAACTGAAAACATTGCAAGCTGCAGAAAAAATGGCGGACGGCGAAAATTCGGTAAACACAGAGCAACTCACTCAAACGATAGACTTACAAAAACAGTTTATTGGTGAACTACATGAACACAATGCTACTCTAAAGAAAAATAATAAACTGTTGCATGAAAAAATCTAAATGCTTCAGGAAAAGTGCACAAAAATGAACAATCTGATGGTCGTGTCCGAGATAAACAACGTTCTCGAAGGGATCCATCTTTTATGGCCGACAAGATAACGTCAGGACCAGACGGTGAGCGACAACGTTGCCAGTCTTCATCCTCGCTTGTATCGGTAATTTCGTCAACGAACGCTGGCAACACTGAAAAGCAGCTTTCAACAAAGACGGAAAACGAAAATAGTCACGTGCTCAAGGTGCCAATGAACTACGATAGACCCGGCAACAATGCACACCGGAGCCAACCAACCAGAAATGAGCCGCCTTTTCAACGCCAACGCGAAGAAAATAGCAGGCAACAAACGCAAAATAAACAAAAAATATTTCGTCAAAATTCACATTCACAACAGTCTCAAGCAGTTATTCAAAACAGTGATGATGAGGGAGAATTTGATAACTTCCAACTGCCAAGATATGCTAGATGCCAAGTGCAGAAGCGACTTGGTACCAGACCAACCTCAAAACAGGAGCAGGAAATGGTTTTTCTGGAGGTGAATGCAAAGTATGGCTCTACATTCATAGAGTAAACAGGCATGTAACAGAGGAAACAATTCAGAACTTTATAGTGAAAAACCAGAATTTGTAAATGTACCTGTGAGAGTCAAAGAACTACCATCTGATCCTGAAAAACTGAAGTGTTTTGTAGTGACAGCTCCTATGTCATTCAAAGACACTATGTACGACCGTAATTTCTGGCCTGAAAATGTCGGAATAAAGCGGTTTAATTTCCAAAAACAACATGTTCTGCAGAAAGGTGGTGATTTTTTCTAGTCAACAACACTTAAAAAACTGTTAGTTACAAAACCAAATGAAAAAAAGTCTCAAATAAAACGAGACCCAAATCTTTAAATAATGTCGAGTAACATACAGGGCATAAATAATAAAGTGCTGGAGCTAACTGTACTTCTAGAAACTGTAAAACCACATGTATTATGTATTTCCGAGCATTTTCAAATGCATCAAAACATACATACACTAAATCTGGATAATTATGAGTTAATTACTGACTTCTCAAGAACTCATAAAGAAAGAGGAGGTACAGCAGTATACACAATCATGTAGCGATGGTAAAAACTAAAACAAAATCTGTGGAATTAGAATGTGAATTCTGTGTATGTGAAATTGTCAAAAATGATGTATCTTTTATAGGTTCCCACAAGGAAGTACTGACTTTTTCTTTTCTAGGTTCAGCGAGCTCATGGATGAAATATACTCCCCCGGAAAGCTGTTGGTAGTATGTGGTGACTTCAACTTTCAATTTCAATCAGCAAATGATCAAAACTCACATGACTTTGTCCAACTAATGTCAGGCTATGGTCTAAGTTCGGAAATCGAAGGTATTACCAGGCCAAGCTCAAATTCTCAATTAGACAACATATTTTCAAACTTATTGAACTTAGAGCATAATGGAGAAATCTATCAATATAAGATATCAGATCACTATCCTTGCTTACTTAATGTGTGGGTGATGAGGTTCGGGTGCCTAGGTTTGCGAAAAGGAGGTTCTACTCGGAGGAGAATATAATAAGATTCCAACAGGCAATGAGCGGGGAAAATTGGCAAAATGTGTATATGTTTCAAGATGTTGAAGAGCAATTCAATTGTTTTAACAGGATCTTCTTTTATCACTTTTACTTGTGCTTGCCTATCAAAACATCTAGAGTGTTCATTCCGGGTAGTAGTAGCCCGTAGCTTCTAAAAATTAAATTTAAAATTGTGATGTGAACAATCATTTTGTAGCAAGTGGTTAAAGAATGCCGTCTAAGACCCCCAATGTATTTTAATGTAATGCTGTTACATCTACGCCTTTGAAAGGTGGTTTTTAAGCGAGGCTCATTAAAATTCAATACGTACGTGATCCCGAACAATACAAAATGCAATAAAAATTCCGTCTTGGATTCACTTACCGGATGCACACGACTAAAAACTTTAAAGTAAAAATTTTCCCTATATAAAACATATAATATTTGTGCATTTTCAATCTCTTTTTTTTGTCTCTCTTCCCCATCAGATTACCACTGCCAAACACATAGCTTGCTTAGAATCGACTGTGCCGGCGGAAGGAAAGTTTATATGTAGCAGGTGCCTGCTAAGCGATACTAACTCTGCGCAAACAGATATTAGGCAGGATGCAAATATAATGAATTTGCTTCTTTCACTCATCCGCAAAATTGATTCGATGCAACAGGATGTTAATTCCTTAAAAACGCAGCAAACCGAAGTACAGAAATCGCTCCAGTTTTATGGGGATAAAATAGATGATTTTAACAAAAAAATTACGTAATTTGAATTGAAAGTTATTAAAATATCAAAAATGGAGACTGATATATTCACAACAAAAACCGATTTAAACAACTGAAACAAGAGTTGCAAAACTTACAACAGCAGGCTCATATGAGCAATGTAGAAGTATCAGGCATCCCATAAAATGCAGGGGACAACCTAAAAACCGTCGTGCAAGCAATTATATCATTAGCTAAGATTCCCCCCCCCCCCCCTCGATGTGCGAATCATTTCATCGGGTTGCTCATTTTAGTAAAGAAAATAAAAATCCCCGATCGATAATTATTAAGTTTTCTAATAAGTCAGCTAAAGAAGATTTGTTAAGCTATGCAAGAGAGAAAAAGGGGATCAAATTATCTGAAATTGGAGTTATAGGAAACGCAAACAGCTTCTACATTAACGAGCATTTCGTGAAGTAAGAGAACGCTGCAAAAGTGCTAAGGCTACATGCTGGACCAGAGACTGCAAAATATATGCAAGCAACCCAAAAACTGAAAAAATCCATCAGATTCTTAGCACTAATGATATCGATAAAATAGACAAAACACCAGCATATTTATTACTTTATCACATATATGATCCCCTACCAAACATTTAATATTAGATTACTATTTATTTTTGCCCAATTTTTTTTTCTTCTCAATTATGGAACAGCTGACTATTTACTATCAAAATGCACAAGGTTTGCGCACCAAAACAAACGATTTTTTTTTGCCACATTAGGAACTGACTGTCGATGTGGTATGCATTACTGAAACATGGCTTTTGCCTGGTGTCAAATATGAAGAACTATTTGATACAAATTTATTTAATGTCTATCGTCGAGATCGGTCCTTTCTTTTAACTGATAAGCCAGACGGGGGTGGAGTTAAAAAACCTTATTTCGACAACCAGGGTGGAGTGGTCTTGTAATGGTCTTTGTGAGGATCTTTGGGTCTCAATCGTTCTTGAAAATCAAAGATACTTGGAGGCAAAATGGCGGGTGACGATAAGCCGCAGAAAAGTGATCTCTGTATTTTTTGTAAAGGAAAAGCAGTTAATAAAAGAGTGAAATGTGAAAATTGTGATCAGTTTTACCATAAAAGCTGTGGAATCAAAGCAAGCATCAAATGTTGTGATAAACCTGTTATAAAATGTGAAAAATCGGGTGAAACACTAGAACGCATAGCAGAGATAGAAGTTTTTATATAAAATACTGGCTCAACAACAAAAAAAGGAGATTACTAGCACTAAGGAAACCCTTAGAAAAAGCAAAAGCCACAATGAAAACCTAGTTTCTCAACTGAAAACATTGCAAGCTGCAGAAAAAATGGCGGACGGCGAAAATTCGGTAAACACAGAGCAACTCACTCAAACGATAGACTTACAAAAACAGTTTATTGGTGAACTACATGAACACAATGCTACTCTAAAGAAAAATAATAAACTGTTGCATGAAAAAATCTAAATGCTTCAGGAAAAGTGCACAAAAATGAACAATCTGATGGTCGTGTCCGAGATAAACAACGTTCTCGAAGGGATCCATCTTTTATGGCCGACAAGATAACGTCAGGACCAGACGGTGAGCGACAACGTTGCCAGTCTTCATCCTCGCTTGTATCGGTAATTTCGTCAACGAACGCTGGCAACACTGAAAAGCAGCTTTCAACAAAGACGGAAAACGAAAATAGTCACGTGCTCAAGGTGCCAATGAACTACGATAGACCCGGCAACAATGCACACCGGAGCCAACCAACCAGAAATGAGCCGCCTTTTCAACGCCAACGCGAAGAAAATAGCAGGCAACAAACGCAAAATAAACAAAAAATATTTCGTCAAAATTCACATTCACAACAGTCTCAAGCAGTTATTCAAAACAGTGATGATGAGGGAGAATTTGATAACTTCCAACTGCCAAGATATGCTAGATGCCAAGTGCAGAAGCGACTTGGTACCAGACCAACCTCAAAACAGGAGCAGGAAATGGTTTTTCTGGAGGTGAATGCAAAGTATGGCTCTACATTCATAGAGTAAACAGGCATGTAACAGAGGAAACAATTCAGAACTTTATAGTGAAAAACCAGAATTTGTAAATGTACCTGTGAGAGTCAAAGAACTACCATCTGATCCTGAAAAACTGAAGTGTTTTGTAGTGACAGCTCCTATGTCATTCAAAGACACTATGTACGACCGTAATTTCTGGCCTGAAAATGTCGGAATAAAGCGGTTTAATTTCCAAAAACAACATGTTCTGCAGAAAGGTGGTGATTTTTTCTAGTCAACAACACTTAAAAAACTGTTAGTTACAAAACCAAATGAAAAAAAGTCTCAAATAAAACGAGACCCAAATCTTTAAATAATGTCGAGTAACATACAGGGCATAAATAATAAAGTGCTGGAGCTAACTGTACTTCTAGAAACTGTAAAACCATATGTATTATGTATTTCCGAGCATTTTCAAATGCATCAAAACATACATACACTAAATTTGGATAATTATGAGTTAATTACTGACTTCTCAAGAACTCATAAAGAAAGAGGAGGTACAGCAGTATACACAATCATGTAGCGATGGTAAAAACTAAAACAAAATCTGTGGAATTAGAATGTGAATTCTGTGTATGTGAAATTGTCAAAAATGATGTATCTTTTATAGGTTCCCACAAGGAAGTACTGACTTTTTCTTTTCTAGGTTCAGCGAGCTCATGGATGAAATATACTCCCCCGGAAAGCTGTTGGTAGTATGTGGTGACTTCAACTTTCAATTTCAATCAGCAAATGATCAAAACTCACATGACTTTGTCCAACTAATGTCAGGCTATGGTCTAAGTTCGGAAATCAAAGGTATTACCAGGCCAAGCTCAAATTCTCAATTAGACAACATATTTTCAAACTTATTGAACTTAGAGCATAATGGAGAAATCTATCAATATAAGATATCAGATCACTATCCTTGCTTACTTAATGTGTGGGTGATGAGGTTCGGGTGCCTAGGTTTGCGAAAAGGAGGTTCTACTCGGAGGAGAATATAATAAGATTCCAACAGGCAATGAGCGGGGAAAATTGGCAAAATGTGTATATGTTTCAAGATGTTGAAGAGCAATTCAATTGTTTTAACATGATCTTCTTTTATCACTTTTACTTGTGCTTGCCTATCAAAACATCTAGAGTGTTCATTCCGGGTTATTATTAATTTAAAAAATAATTTAGTTTGTTTAATTTTATATTTTAAGCATTTTTTTGTTTTTACTATATTTTTAAATACGGCCTTTTGAATTAATTAGGCCATAATTGGGCTTCCAATAAGTTACCCTAATCAATCATAATTAAATGGTTAATTAGTTGTTAAAATAATTATAATTAAGAATAAAATCTTAAATCCATTTTTCTACTTTTAAATTAAAATAAAAATACACCAGTGAAACTCCCTTAGCGCCTCTCTAAAAGTTAAACTGGACATATATGTGCGAAGTCGCTTATGAATTTAATAATGAACAGGTGCTTTTCGTACCTCCGGCGACTCTCACACGGTCAACCGAACGATCTAAAAATAAATAATGCATTTTTTCCCGATAAGAAATACGTGAATGAATTCCGCCATAAACTAATAAAATAGACAACCAATCCAAAATGGCCCCATTTACCGATATCTCATACCAGATGGCCATACACGACGGTGTAAATATTTCTTGAGAATCGCCTTCTCCGAAAGAGTCGGCGGTGTTGCCATACCAAAGACAATTATACCGATCTACTTTACAATCGTCCTACTAACTTTCCCCCGCTTATAGATTCCTTTTTCAAGACGTGGACATTTAGTGACTTCGCGTAAACAACCCGGAGCGCTTGGCAATTCTTTCGCTCTTTTAAATGAGGTGCATTAAAGAGAGAGAGCCTCTCGGGCGCGCGGCCCCGTGGGTTTGCTCGAACTCTATTATGAATGAGGTATTTAGAATTTGGTAGGTATACCGCTTAATTTAATCAAATATTATTCTTTTTCGAGCGACTGCCTATTTATTATATGCTTAGGCCAGAAACTAGTTAAATTCTTCTTAGTGCAGGCGCTGTAGGTAGTTGAGTATGCAAAATAAGAGGAGCGCACTTTGACAGTGGCAAGGGCGGATCCAGAGGTACTTCTCGGGGGGGGGGGGGGGGGGCTCACTTTAGGTGACATTCTCTGTTGGTAAAAAACGGTATATTAAAAATTTGAATTTTTATTAGGAAAAACATTACTTCTTACTCATTTTTTGTATATTCAAAAAATTACCGGGGGGGGGGCAAGTGCCCTAGTGTCCCCCCTGGATCCGCCACTGGACAGTGGGTCAAGGATCTGGATGTTGCCAAGCCAGGTTTTGGTCCAATTTTTTTTATCCACCCTCCTCTTATAGTCGTGTTCGAATTTCTGAAAATGTAACTATGTTGATGCCCTAAAGCCGCAATGACAGAGAAATGAATCAAATACTCTGCCAATCTATGGGCACCTAAGCTCACACTAGGTACTATAGTTATAGTGTGAGCTAATATAATCAAAAACTGAAATATATTTTATTCAACTCCAGACTCAATTACCTTTCGTTTGATACCACACAAGCCATGTTTTGACTTGACAAGTCAGTGGGGTACGAACAAAGACAAATTCTCCAGCGGCGTCCGTTTATTGCGGTAATGCATAAAAATTAAAAAAATAATTATTAAAAATTGTGTCCTATAGTCAGTTGTAGAGAATAACATTTCCTTTTAAACGATGTGTAACAGGGCAGCATTAGTTTTATTTATAACAATTTAGGGCCCTCCGTAAATTACATCACTAAACTTTCCAATTGTTTTACAAGTTTTATCCAATTTTCTCAAAAACTAAGCTTTTTAGGAAAAAACTTATTCCACACTTTATTGTAGAAAATAAAATTATCTTCGTAAATGGGGGTCATTTACAAAATAAATAAATAAAAACATTTTTGTAACATGTTTCACCCGATTCTCCAAAAAAACCAAGCTCTTTATCAAAAAATGTCTCATACTAGATTGTAGAAAAAAAAATCCTTTTCAACGATGTATAACAAGGTAAGAAAAGTTTAATTTTTAAAACTTTGGGGACGTCCGTAAATTAAATTAATGTTTAAAAATCACCAAACAAATTAATTTTGGTTCGATTTTTTTTAAGATTCTTAAAATTTGAATCAGTGGCAGTAGTAGACCATCCCCCCTTACATATCTAACCGTACCTACAAAATTATGGCGCAAGAGGTAGAGAAAAGGTGAGTAGTAGGATCACCTTTGCTGCTAGCCGTACCTAGAATCTTTTTTTGGGGGGGAGTTTCATCTTTTTTGTTGTGGAGGAGGGATGAAAGGAAAGGTGGGGAGGTACAAGGGGTGAAAAGAATATCAATGCAGATGGCGGGTATAGTGTGGTGCTTCATTTGTTAATTTTTTAAAATTTATTTTATTTACAAACGCCTCTAAAGAAAAATGAAATTAATCTTACCAAGTTATATATGATTTAAAAGGAAATTTTATTTTCTACAAATCATCTGTCAAGCATATTTCCTATAAAAAGCTTAGTTTTTTTGGAAAATCGGGTGAAACATTTGACAAAAATGCTTTTATTTTTTTAGCTCACACTACTACTATAAGTAGTGTGAGCTATGGTGATCCTAATTTTTTCGAGAAAAAAAAAGTTGCTCCGATTTCAAAAATGTTTATATATCTTTGCGTTTCAGATGATTTTGAAACTTTTTTGTTTTGCTGTCTGTCTGTCTGTATGTCTGTCTGTCTGTCTGTAACGACCAACCCGCATAACTCAAAAACCGCTTGTCCGATTTTAATGAAATTTGATACCTAAGTTGGGTCTTGGGCCGTGATGGTCCCATTTAAAAATGAACAAAATCCACAGAACGGAAGCCAAATAAAAGGGTGGGGGTAGATTCCAAAAATTAGAGTTTCTGTGAAAATATGGCGTGTGTGATATCAAACGAAAGGTAATTAAGTCTGGAGTTAAAAAAAATGAATTTTAGTTTATTTTTAAAAAAAGGGTGGGGGTAGATGTCAAAAATTAGAGTTTAAGTGAAAATATGGCGTGTGTCATATCAAACGAAAGGTAATTGAGTCTGGAGTTAAACAAAATACATTTTAGTTTTTTTCAAAAGGGTGGGGGGTAGATTAAAAAAATTTGTGTTTAAGTCAAAACATGGCTTGTGTGGTATCAAACGAAAGGTAATTGAGTCTGGAGTTGAATAAAATATATTTCAGTGTTTGATTATATTAGCTCACACTATAACTATAGTACCTAGTGTGAGCTTAAGTGCCCATAGATTGGCAGAGTATTTTGTTTTATATGACCCTTATATCTATAGGAACGTCGCTGGAGAGTTTGTCATTAACCAAATCGCACTGACTTATATATCGGTAAAATGGGAATTTTATTTTCTTCAATAAAGTTTAGAACATATTTTTTTCAATTGGGCTTAGTTTTTAAGGAAATTGGATAAAACCTGTAAAAAAATTAATTTATTTGGTGATTTGTAAAAATTGATTTTATTTACGGACGCCTGTGAAGTTTTAATTTAAAGCTAAATCTTACTTTGTGACACAGCAGTTAAAAGAAAATTTTGTTGTCTACAATCTACTATATAACATGATTTTTGACAGAAGGCTTAGTTTTTAAGATAATCGGGTAAAACATGTGAAAAACGTGGTTTTTTAATTTTTTAAACATTTTCTCAACAAATGGACGCCGCTGGAAAGTTTGGTATTACTCTGCGCTAGCTTATAGATAGTTAAAAAGATAATTTTATTTTCTACAATAAAGTGTAAAATATTTTTTTTCCCAAAAAGCTTAGTTTAGTGATTTTTATCGTGTGACGGAGAGGCATACGCACACACACAGGCAGACATCACGACGATATTGGTAAGATAGGTCAAAATACACCCAAATAACAAATTTTCAGCGTTATCTCAAAAAAAAAATATTTTCGTCGAAAATAATACCTTCACTACCCATTGCTGCGCGAGCTAGGAAGGTAAAGAAATATTTTCAGGGGACCCAAATTTAACCGCAAACCAAAAAATCGCTTTTCAATTTTGGCCAAATAGTTTAAAAAATGGTTTTGAATTTAAGCAGCCCAAAATCTTTGAATTTGCCCGACCACTATAAGACTTGGATATTTTTTATAAAAACTAAAAAATATTGAACTTTAGACGCTTTCTTGCTATCACCAAATATATTTTAAAAAATTACACTCTTTTAAAGCTGGTCTATAATAGTAAAATAAAGATTTTTGCAACCTAGTAAAATGTTGTTGGAAAAAAATCTTATAGCATGTACAGAAAGAATTTTTGAAATCGCCCTATATTTGATAAAATTATGCGAATATGGTTTTTGAAGAGGGTGGGGGGGAATGACAGAAGGGGCGATGGGTGGAAGCAGGGAGGACTGCAAAGTAGGAATTAGTAAAGTAAAGGATTGCAAAATGATAACTAATTATCCGCTTGCAAAATGATCTTTAGAATATTTTTAGAAAAGTTGACCGTTTTCGAGTTATTAGCAAAAAACCGTCAAAAAGCACGTTTAAGGGGGGAGGGACACCTCCCTGCCAGTGTTGAGGGGGTGGTTTCCTTCCTTAAAATGTTCGAACGAGTCTTATGTCTATCCATAACAAGTGTGTTGCTTTTACACAAGACGCTAGCCCTACCAAGTCCACTTTCAATCCCTGACTTCGCATGCGCAGATCTACCAATATTATTTACCTCATGTATTAGAATAGATGAATACAGGGTGATTTTTACTTGAATGATTCTAACCACATGAAAATAGAAAGTTTCAAAAACCTAACCTAACAAAACCTAATCAAATCTAACCGAACCGAACCAAAGGAAACTGTACCAATAATTTTTTTCAAAAAAAACTTTCCTGACTTCCTGCCCGGTATCCTAGAGGATGTGAATCCGAACCGAACTAAACCGAACCTAACTAAACTGAACCAAACCTAACCTAACCAAACTAAACTACAACACGTACTGCTAATTAGGTTTAGTTGGGTAGGGTTAGGTTTGGATAGGTTCGGTTCGGTACGGTCCGGTTCGGATTCACATCCTCTAGGATCCCGGGTAGGAAGTCAGGAAAGCTTTTTTTTTGAAAAAAAATATTGGTTTAGTTTGCTTTGGTTCGGTTCGGTTAGATCTGATTAGGTTTCGTTAGGTTATTGAAACTTTCTATTTTCATGTGGTTAGAATCATTCAAGTGAAAATCACCCTGTACATCTATTCTAATACATGAGGTAAATAATATTGGTAGATCTACGCATGCGAAGTCAGGGATTGGAAGTGGACTTGGTAGGGCTAGCGTCTTGTTGCTTTTACCAGAAACGAGTATAATATAGGTTACATTAAAAGCGTCTAGAGCGACACAAACATTTGAGCGAACGTTTATTTGAGCATAGAGAACTAAATATAATGTAAGATACAAAAAAGCGCAAAGTAATTAAATTAAACTTTTGTTTGTTAATTATTTTTATAAGAAGTACTCCATATGCAATATTTTTTTCCTACCACTACACATGAAAATGATGGATTTCACACCATTTTACCATCCTCAGAAAACGTTAGATTTCACCTATAGACAAAAATTTTTCTGCACATGGAAAAGTACTTTTCGCACAAAATTTACACAGGTCAAAAGAAATAATTAGTTAACAGCAAAATTTTAAATACTCATAAAAAAACAAAGATAAAATTTAATCAGCCAATAAGGTCTTGAATAAACCACTCTATACAATAACTGGCGATGAATGATGGACAGACAACTCGATAGAAAGTAACTTTCTTACACTCGCGTGTTGTTTCACTCGGCTAGCGCCTCGTTCACAACATTCACGGTCATGTGAAATTTGTAACTCTCTTTTTTGTCTCTTGTTATGTAATAGACTATTTTTTTTGTAACCTTACCATATGAATAATAGAGTTACTCATTTCTGACCTTACTAACTAGAAGCCACAAAAAGGGTCCACCTATTAAAAAAAAATAATGAAACTGGGCCTCCTTTCAAGGGCCTCTCCAAATTATTTTTTGTTGTTTAGGGATAAAAACACAAGAGATAAAAGTGTCACTGTTTATCCCTGGGATCAAAAGTGATAAATAAGGGATAAAAAATTAAAATCAGGGATGAAAAGTGATAGGTCAGGAAAGACAAACCTGGTTTATAACAGACGTAAATTTAAACTGCGCATTTAAAATATTTTAGAAAAGTGATTCTTATTTGATTAAACAATCGTTTAACCCTATTTTTTATGCACCCACGCTTTTACCTTAGTCTGTTAAAAGTCACGTTTATGTACTTAAAATTTTCTAGTTTTTTATACAGCTAATGATTTCAGTAAAACCGTTTAACTTAAAACTGTTTACCTATTTTTGAGTTTGATGTTTGGCTCCACTCCACTTACCTGTTCCAACTTAATTTTTAAAATCCTAAATTAAAATCAGCGACGTTATATACCCCAAAGTTTTAAATTTGATACAGATATCGGTTGACAAATGAATTTTATTTTAAAAATTGTATTGAGTGATCTTAAGCACCACAAAGTAGCAAGTTTGAATCAAATCAATTAATAAATACTTATGAAAAATTTTGCAGCCGTCATGTTTATTTTTGTAAGTTTCAGTTTCCGTATTTAATACATACTGGTTGATAAATGGGGAACTCCGCCATTTGTTTTTTTTTAAGATTGATGAAAATAAATTGAGTAGGTGGATTTACTCCGACAATTCTCTCACTCATAAAAATGTGTAGACTAGAGTTGACATACATAAATGTAATTAAGCCCATTTACCGGAATTCAACAGAGTTAAAAAAATAACAAAAATAATAATAATTGTCACAAACTTGATGGATTCAGGAAAAAGTTTTTTCTTGGTTTAGTGTTGTTTTTTAGACTAAAAAAAGTTAAAAAAAATTAAATAAATAAAAGTAGAAATAAATAAATGCAAAGTAGTTATACTACCACAATGAAAAAAAAAACAAATAATATATAAAAGAAAAAAAAAGTAATGAAATATTCTTGAAGACCAGTTTCTAGTTAAGTATCTATTTATTTATTATAATTTTGGATAATTTTGAAGTAACCAAGTGCATATTTATTTTTTTGAATAATTTTTTTTGACATTGTGTTTGAGTTCAGATGGTAGCAGGTTAAAGTGTTCTTTTCCAATATATGTATAGCAGCTTTGACCAATTGTTTTTTGTTTTCTTGGTAGTCTATTTTCCACAACAAATCTTGTGTCAGGAATATGTGGGATTTCTGGAAACAGTAGATTATTTTGACCTAGATAGAGAACAGAATATTTATAATAGAGTTAGTTGTCTTAAACTGAGTAAGTTTGTGTCTTTGTACAAATTTTGAGTTTTTCTAAACATTACACAAGTTTTCTTTGAGCATTTGCTAAGTTTTTCCAACATTTTCAGTTTTCCAAAAATGTTCCTAGTTTTTCTGAACATTTTCCGAGATTTCCGAAAATTTTCCTAGTTTTTCCGAGCATTCCCGAGGTTTTTTGAACATTTTCAAAGTTTTCGGAAAATTCTTTGAGTTTTTCTAAACATTTTCCGAGGTTTTCGAAAATTTCTCGAGTTTTTTTGAACTTTTACAAAGTTTTTCTAAACTTTTCTCGACTTTTTTAAACATTTTCTGTGTTTTTCCGAACATTTCCCCAGTTTTCCAAAAAGTTTGCTAGTTTTTCTGAACATTTTCCGAGTTTTCCGAAAATTTTCCTAGTTTTCCGAGCATTTTTCGTGGTTTTTCGAATATTTGTAAAGTTTTCTGAAAATTGTCCGAGGTTTTTTGAAGATTTTCCGAGTTTTTCGAAAATTTCTGGAGTTTTTTCGAACATTTGTAAAGTTTTTTTAAAACTTTTCTCGAGTTTTTTGAACATTTTCCAAGTTTTTGCGAACATTTCGCAAGTTTTATGAAAATGTATGTTTCCGAACATTTCCCAAACATTTTCCGGGGTTTTCCTGACATTTCCCATGTTTTCCGAAAATTTCTTGAGTTTTTCCAAATAATTCCTGAGTTGTCCGAAAATTTTTAGCAACAGGTTTAAGGACTGTACATGTGTTTCTGGCCTTAACTCTTGGAAGTCAGAAAATATATCTACTTTTTCTTACCTACATATCTATGCCCTCCACTGGGCAAGACGCGTCCACCCCTGACGAAGGTTGCATGTATACTGAAAGCAGTGATTGAAAAATTTTTCCAAATGATTTTGTATTAAATGAAATATCGGCAACACTGCACTATGGAGGCAGAAACGCTTCCTCTCTCTTTTTTCCTATGTATGAATAAGAAAAAAAAGACAGAGCTAGCATTCCAGTTCATGTGGTTACCTGCTATTACCAAACGAATAGGGAAATCAGCGCCCTCACCGGTCGTCACCGGCTGCGTTTAAAGGTGCCGAGTGCGTGAATTTTAGAGTATGCTACTAGCCTAATGTAAATTGACTGTCTACTATATTATACTAGTTTCTGATTCCGCCTACACGTTTTTCGGCTATGATCAATATTAATATATTTAATATTAAAACCAAAGACACAATAAAATTTTCACTTTTGCTTTACGCGGGTGCTCAATATTACTGGAATAGAAGCTGGACACATGGATTCAACCCTTTGGAAGGCCCTCCAAGCTCTGGAATGAAGACAGCACAGCAGTAAGTGATTATATTTTTTTTGGTGTCGAAATTCGCTTATAAAATTATATTAACAATAATAATTTCTTAGTGCATAAATTTAGTGCTAAGCTTGAGCGGAGCTGGTTTTAGTAATCATATATTTTTATTTGGGGAAATTTTTACCCTTTCAGCTTGATATTATCGGCCAACTTAAATGCTTGTAAAATTAAAATAAACATAATCCATAATATTTCTCAAAAATAAAATAAAATATAAAATTCTAATTTCGATTTACAGTCCGCTATGCAAACCAATTTTAACTGGGCGAGAAGTAGACATTTTTGGTCCTTCGAGCCGGATGATTTAGTTTTTTTTCCTTTTACAAAATAGAATTAAAATTTGCGAAAAATAAAATAATAATTTTTGCAGTTTTTTAAATCGTGAAATCAATGACCTTGTTAAAATAAAATCATTTTAAAGCTGCATTAAAACGAATTTGTAGGTGTGTGAGTATTCTAAAAATATCTTTGCGATAAAAGAAAAAAAGACTGTGTACCGTACGAATTGGGTAGGTCAGTTTTTTCGCTAGTTAATTATTCTTGACTAAAAATTAAAATAGCACAATATTTTGTTTTTTCTTAATTTTTTTTTAATAATAAAAAATGGCAAACGCAGGAAAAATAAAAAAACGTAAAGTTCAGCGCGATATCGAATATGATAAGCTTGAAGATATTTTTAACACAGCTACAGAAGCAAAAACTGATGCTTCAAAAAAGGGAATTTTTGAGGTCGTAATTGAAGATATTGAGTTGATCCGTGAGGAGTTCGTAAAACATCACACTGCGTTAATAAATGACGTTTTCTCCGAAGTGGAGGAGGTCAGGTCAGCTACTAAAAAAGTGCTTGATTTTAATAAAAAATACGCAGAAATTAAATCAATTTTTAATATAATTTTTTCAAATGGGGTTAACACAGCAACTCAGCAGAGGCTCTCTATAGGGGCGATTTCCCTTCAGCAACTGCCAACGGGGGCAAGTAACTCTCATATAAGGTAAGAAGAAATTAAATTAATAACTTTTGAGGGTGACATAAGAAGCTTTCCGTCTTTTTACGAGTTGTTTGAAAACTTAGTGAATAAAAATCCAGCGTTGTCAAATATGGCTAAATTTACGCATTTGATTAATCACTTAAAGGGTCCCCCATTTGAAATGGTAACAACGTTGCCACTTTGCGGAGCAAATTACGCAATCGCTTATGACAAATTGGTCAAGCGATACTTAAATAAACGCCTCTTGGCAAATGAATATTGGAGTTCCATAGAAAATTCACAAAAAATTGATTCTGAGGACCCCAATGCCTTAAAGAACTTGCTCGATACATTTTCTAAAAATCTAGAAGCCTTGAGAGGGATGCAAATTGACGTAGATGGCTGGGATTACATTCTTATGCAAATGCTTTTAAGAAGGGTAAACACTGACTTAATAATGCGTTTTGAAATCTTTCATGGCAAATCGAGCGAAATACCTCAATATCAGGTAGTGTATGATTTTTTTGATAAGCAGTGTGAAGCGCTTTTTTCTACTCAATGCTCATTGCCTGGTTTAAGTAATCAAAACTCTCATAATTCATTTGAATATAAAAATAAGTCTCCTAGATTTGGAAAAAATCCAGCAAACAATAATTCGCAAAAATCCATGCTTAGTAAAAATAATAATAGCGGCAACAGCGCGGATTTATTTTGTTTTTGTTGCAATAGCAACCGTCATTTAATTATATCATGTCCTGATTTTAAAAGTAAAAATCCTAAGGAAAGATTTAATTTGGCGAAAAGTAAATCTTTATGCATTCTATGCCTAAGCAATTTACATAAGTAAGTAAGTCACAAATTACATGTGAATGTCAAAAACGTCACCATAGTTTATTGCACTTTACTAATAATAATAATGGCAACACTGGCGAACAAAATGAGCACGCTAATTTGGCTTTTTCGCTTAATCAAAATCAAAATCAAAGTACTGCAATTGAGCAGAGCTGCAATGCAACTTTAAATAAAAAATCGAATAGCGCGCCTACGATGCTCTCCACAATTTTGGTTAATATATTAGATGCAAAAGGAGAATATCAAACTGTACGTGGGATTTTGGACAGCGGTAGCTCTATTAGTTTTTTGAGTCAAAGTTGCGCAAATATGTTAGGTTTACCGCGCACTCAAAACTCTACTATAATTGAGGGCATAGGGGAAACTTCTTTAAACTCTAAGTTAGGAAGTGTTTACTTAACACTGCGACCAGTGGACAAAATCTGTCCGGTTTTAAATGTGCAAGCTGTTATTTTACCCCGTATTTGCTCAAATATTCCTAGTAATAATGTTTCTATACAGACCTGGAGCCATATTAAAAATATTAATTGGCAGATCCTACGTTTCATAAGCTGGGGTCTATACAACTTTTAATAGGGGCAGATCTTTTTACTCACATTATTCAAGATGGACGTATTTGTGGGAACAATTCTAATGAGCCCACGCTTTTAAATACCATTTTTTGTTATATAGTCATGGGAAAAATTTACTGATTACAACCCCAAATTTAATTCATTTTTAAGCCATATTACTTGCAACTTTAAATGAAAATATTGTTAAATTTTGGGAGTTAGAAAACATCCCTCAAAAGACATTTTTGTCGCCTGAAGAGGAGTTATGTGAACAAATTTTTCTTGACTCTGTCTCTCGAGATTCTAAAGGCCGCTATACTGTTTCGTTGCCCTTTAAGGAAAAAATTGAACCTACTTTTCCTGGCAGTAAACAATTAGCATTTAACAGATTTTTATCATTGGAACGCAAGTTGTTAAGGAATCCAGATCTCTATAAAAAATACTCTGATTTTATAAGGGAGTTTTTGGAGTTGGATCACATGGAAATATTGCAAAATCCTGACGATAGCGATAAAAACTTTTATATTCGTCATTTATGCGTGGAAAAACCTGAAAGTGTAAGCACTAAGCTAAGGGTAGTTTTTAATGCGAGTGCTACCAGTCCAGGAAGCCCTTTGGCCCTTAACGAGACTTTGCTTGTAGGACCAAAGTTGCAAACTGACATTTGTGTCATTCTTTTAAACTTTCGCTTGCATAAAATAGCTTTTATAGCCGATATGTCTAAAATGTATAGACAAATTATCGTTGCGCAGGCGCATCAGTGTTATCAGCGCATATTGTGGAGAAGCGTGTTACGTATGGTTTAGCACCATCTAGCTATCTGTCTATAAGGGTCTTGCAACATTTAGCTAAATCTGAAGAACATAAATACCCCCTTGCGAGTAAAGTTCTTTTAAATGACATTTTCGTCGATGATATCTCGAGTGGGGGGGATAATTTAAGGGATGCAATAGAACTTAGAGATCAACTTATTTTATTGCTTAAAAGTGGGGGGTTTGACTTGCATAAATGGGCTTCCAATGACCCAAGATTTTTAAAGGGTTTGCCTGATGAGTCTATAAATCCGAATGCGCTACAGTTTGATTGCGATAATTTAACCAAAGTTTTGGGACTTCAGTGGCAGCCCAATTCTGACTATTTTACTTTTAATGTTACTCCTCAGGAACGAAATTGTACTAAACGTCAGATTCTTTCGGAACTAGCCACCTTTTTTGACCCATTAGGAATGGTTTCACCAATAACTTTTTTCACAAAATGCCTTATTCAAAAACTTTGGATAAAAGGGTTAAATTGGGATGACCACGCCCCCGCGGAAATAAGTCAAGTTTGGTCTCGCTATAAAGCCGAATTGCCGCTCTTAGAGGAATTTAAATTAATGCGCCACATAAATATTTTTTCTGGCAATGCTTCTTATGAAATTCACTCCTTTGCAGACGCAAGTACACTTGGTTACGCATCAGTTTGCTATTTAAGAGTTTGCTATAAGAATGAAATTTCGGTCTATTTTTTATGTAGCAAAACAAGAGTAGCTCCTACTAAAAATATTTTGAGCATAGCTCGCTTGGAATTATCAGCGGCTCTTTTAGCTGCGCAACTCGCCAATTTTGTTTACGAAGCTTTCAACAACCATATAAAAATAAAAAAAATTTTTGGTTGGTCAGATTCAACAGTAACTTTGTGTTGGATTAAAGGACACCCTTCTCGTTGGAAGACCTTCGTTAGCAATCGGGTCTCTATGATTCAGGAAAAAATTCCGCCTGATTCGTGGAACTATGTTCCTACCTCTTTAAATCCAGCTGATGTAGCTAGCCGGGGCGCCTTTCCCTCAGAATTATTAAACCATGATCTGTTTTACAGTGGCCCAGATTTTTTATGTAAAAAATCTGAGCAATGGCCCGCACAAAAAAGTTTATCTGAAAATAGCGAAACTAAAGCAGAAGGAAGGTCCGCCACTATGCTTTTTACCATCAATAAAAATGCTGAAAATTATTATGAGATAATTTTGAATAAATTTTCGAACTTTTCCAAATGTGTCGAGTTTTAACATATATTTTTCGATTTTTATGGAATTATTTTAAACCAAAAAATGAACATATAACAGGCTTATTAACATTTTTGGAAATAAATAAAGCTCTGATAAAACTCATAAAACATGTTCAAAAATTAGCTTTTTCAGAGGAATTGAAAAAATTAAAAAATAACGAATGCCTTCCAAAACCCTTACAAAAATTAAATCTTTTTTTGGATTCAGATGATGTAATAAGGGTGGGTGGTAGATTGCATTATTCGTCTCTGGCTTACGATAAAAAGCACCCTGTTTTGCTACCCCGCGATAGTAAATTAACCTACATGATCATTGAACACATTCATTTAAAATACTTTCACGCTGGACTGTTGACGGTAAATCATCTTTTAAACCAACGGTATTGGGTCCTCTCATCAAAACGTGCTATCACTCATGTTTTGTCCAAATGCGTAAGATGCTTTAAAGTCAAACCTCAACCTTTGCAGCCGTTAATGGGGTCACTTCCTACTGCTCGATTGGAGCAATGCCGAGCCTTTGCCATTGCTGGGGTGGATTTCGGCGGTCCTTTTCAAATTTCACTAGGAAAAACAGTGGGAAAAACTAGGGCTGCAAAAACTGGCAAAGCTTATTCGTTTGTCTCGCAACTAAAGCTCTGCATTTAGAGCTTGTGAGTGATCTGACAGCGGAGGCTTTTATTGCTGCGCTGCGCAGTTTATTTGCGCGCAGAGGTAGAGTCCATCAGATGTGGAGTGATAATGCAACTAATTTTGTTTTAGCGAATAAAACGCTACTTAATTTAGACCCTTTAAACCCTACTGAGTGGCATTTTATTCCCCCCAGTAGTCCGAATTTTGGCGGTTTGTGGGAGGCCGGAATAAAGTCTGTCAAAAAAGATTTGGTAAGGGTAATTGGGGAACAAATCCTCACTTATGAGGAATTTTACACCTTTTTATGTCAGATAGAGGTCATTTTAAACTCGCGGCCCTTAACGCCCTGGAGTTCGGATCCTAACGATTTGAGTGTCTTAACGCCCAATCATTTTCTAACGTTAGAATCACCGGCTTCACCGCCTGATCCTGACCTTCCCATTTGAAATTAAATAGATTGAGTCGTTGGCAGCTAGTACAGCGCCTTCAACAGGATTTTTGGCAGAGATATAAATTAGAATATTTACACACTCTTCAACAGAGGCATAAATGGTTAAAGGATAACACAATGCCATCTGTTGGAACGTTAGTTTTAATAAAGGAGGATTGTTTACCTCCTCTTCTGTGGAAGCTTGGCCGTATTGTCGCCTTGCATCCGGGTAAAGATGGAATATCTAGAGTGGCAACATTAAAGACAGCTACCAATGCAGCTTTAAAACGTCCTCTCTTAAAACTTTGTCCACTTCCCATTGAGAATGCTGAAAATGCGTAGGCATTTTCCAGGGGGTGTGATGTTCATTCCGGGTTATTATTTATTTAAAAAATAATTTATTTTGTTTAATTTTATTTTTTAAGCATTTTTTTGTTTTTACTATATTTTTAAATACGGCTTTTTGAATTAATTAGGCCATAATTGGGCTTCCTATAAGTTACTCTAATCAATCATAATTAAATGGTTAATTAATTGTTAAAATAGTTATAATTAAGAATAAAATCTTAAATCCATTTTTCTACTTTTAAATTAAAATAAAAATACACCAGTGAAACTCCCTTAGCGCCTCTCTAAAAGTTAAACTGGACATATATGCGCGAAGTCGCTTATGAATTCAATAATGAATGAACAGTTGCTTTTCGTACCTCCGGCGACTCTCACACGGTCAACCGAACGATCTAAAAATAAACAATGCATTTTTTCCCGATAAGAAATACGTGAATGAATTCCGCCTACACGTTTTTCGGCTATGATCAATTTTAATATATTTAATATTAAAACCAAAGACACAATAAAATTTTCACTTTTGCTTATTACGCGGGTGCTCAATATTACTGGAATAGAAGCTGGACACATGGACTCAACCCTTTGGAAGGCCTTCCAAGCTCTGGAATGAAGACAGCACAGCAGTAAGTGATTATATTTCTTTGGTGTCGAAATTCGCTTATAAAATTATATTAACAATAATAATTTCTTAGTGCATAAATTTAGTGCTAAGCTTGAGCGGAGCTGGTTTTAGTAATCATATATTTTTATTTGGGGAAATTTTTACCCTTTCAGCTTGATATAATTGATATATCCATATTTCTAAAAAATAAAATAAAATATAAAATTCTAATTTCGATTTACAGTCCGCTATGCAAACCAATTTTAACTGGGCGAGAAGTAGACATAGAGTAAAAGAGCCTAACTCATGGGTAAATAGGGATACTAAAGAATACAGCACATATATTAAAGATCTTTATGTAAAGCATAAAATCTTAAACACTCAGGAGTCATTAGAACAATACAAAAAGGAAAAAAAGAAATACAAAAAATATCTATCAAATTTAAAAAAAAAGTATAAACGAAAACCTAATCTTAAATTCTAAAAATAAAAATAAAACCATGTGGAACATCTTAAAAAAGGAAACAAAAAAAGATAAACAAAAAAAAGACATAAAATTAAAACAAAATGAAATTGAGGTTAGTGACCCTGTTTCGTTCTCACTCAAATTAGTTTTATTTTTGAGTTACAATTTTATTTATTTTTGTTTTTACAATTTTTGGGAATTTTAATGCGCTGCGGCGCCTTTAAGAGTTTTTTTTGTTTTTATTTTTAACTAACTTTAATACTATTTACAGGGTTCAAACCCTTCTAAATTGAAATTAGTACTAAGATATAAGTATTTACAATTATTTATATACAAATTACAACTTACTATGACGTGTGCATAATGAAAAAATACTTGCAATACAAATTTCAATTTACGCGATGGTCTTGACACCCTTTGTTCCGTTCCTTCAAATGAAATATTTTCCCACTTGACCCGCCTGTGTATTAAACATCCTTTTTACCTATATACGAAATGGATCAAGGTGAAATGCCGTCGACCTCTAAAAATCAGTATTCACAAATCTGCGAAAGCAAACAGTTAATGCGTTCCTGTGATACTCATGCAAATATTTACGCCCTTTAAAGGCAATTTTTTACAAGCTCGCGAGCGGGCGTGATTACAAACTAGATTACTAACTCTTTTCCCTGTGAAAACCTCCGGAGTTGAAGTGAAGATCTACCACAAGACGTCGCCAAATTGGATTACCCTTGTAGCTCCTTTTTTGGTAAGTCAAGACCTCTTCATTTCGTCTTTTTTTTTACTTCATATTACTACAATAGAGATTTGGGTACAATTTGGACGCAACTTAGAAATACTGTGTTTATATTTAACATCAAAACCAGTTTGGGTAGTCAGATTGATCTAGGTATTTTACAGTCCAGTTTGGGGCTGATTTTCCCCTGATTTTCAATCTCAAACAAGGATTTTTCATGGTCCTTCGAACCGGATCAGTCTGGTTTTCCAACCCTTTCTGAGTTGCCCTTAATTTTCGCAAATCTTTATTTTTTAGCGATTTTTTTCATTACGCACAAACTTACGTTACAATTACGATTATTAGATTAGGTTATTACGATACATGATTACTAATGCTTTACTAGTGGTAGGTTTTAAAAACCGCCCTCTTACAATTTAAAAACCCAAGTTTTTAAAAAAATTTGCACCCATTAGGGGCCCCGTATTCGCATTCAAATTTACGTTTTTTGCGGTCTTTTTGCCTTCTTTAAGTTTGTTTCGAGCGCGATTCCTTATCAGTTTTAATTTTTTGTCGCCTGTCGGTCGAACGCTCGTTTTTCATACTTTTTACAATCGATATAAAATAAATTTATTATTTACAATTATTTACTATAATTCTTTGTAAATATACAATTGTTTTTTAATTTTATTAAAATGCCTACAATTACAAGCGAACAAAAAAAAGAGCGTGCCTTAGCATTGCGAGGCGCCGTTTTAGACCAGTTAAAATTGATCGAGGATGCCGCCAAAAAGGCAGAATCAAATGCAGTGTATCTGAATCGTTTCAGAGTTGCTTTTCGGAGTCTTGGGAAGTTGCGGAAGAGTTTTGACGGTCATCAGAATACTTTGATCGCGCTTATTGCTTCCGAAAAAGAGGAACTTAACATACAAAATGCCGTTGCGTTCGATTTTTCAAACAGGCTCTTAGAGATTGAATCAATATTTTACACGTTAATTGAGGAACCCGAACAGAGCCAAAACTCTAACACTCAAGCGAATCAAACCGTTTTAAATGATACTACGGTCGTGCATTGCCACGAACACGAGCATCATTACAAGCCAAGGATGGATTTGCTTACTTTTTCGGGTGACCATCAAAAGTTTACTACTTTCATAGAGGTTTTCAATGCCTTAGTTCATACTAACAAATCTATGAGCCCCGTTGAAAAGTTTTCAACTTTACTTTCAGTTCTTTCCGGCACACCATACGCTTTGGTATCTCATTTGCCCTTGCAAAATGATAATTACGTCATCGCGTATCGAGCTTTGCTTGAAAGATACGATAATAGACGATTGCGTGCAGTTTCGTATTGGAAAAAATTGGAAAATTTTCCGCCTATGACATACGAAAATGTACAAACTTTACGTTTATTAATGGATACTTTCCAAGAAAATTTACAAGCATTAATTACCATGGAATACGAGGTCGAAAAATGGGAATTTATTACTACAAATATGCTCTTAGACAGATTAGATCCTCATACGAGGAAAGTTTTTGAGCATCAGCATGCCTCGACAGACATGCCTACTTACGATTCCGTTAAAGATTTTATTCTTAAACAATGTACAGCCTTAGAGACCGTTTCTTTAAGTGCAAAAATTTGCAATACAGAAAAATCCAAGATTTCTTTTACGAATAAAAATTACAATACAAGAGGTTCGCATGCTGCGCCTCAGCAGAATAAAAAATCTGCTTTTTTTACAAATACCAATCATACAATGGAGACTGCTACTTCCCACAATACAAATATCTTTAAGAGTTCTACAAATACTTGTTATTACTGCTCAGAAAGTCACGTGATCTACCGGTGTCCTAAATTTTTGGCCAAAAGTCCTTACGAAAGATCGCAGATTGTGAAAAGTCATAACGCGTGTACCAATTGTTTGGCCAATTTTCACATTCAAACCCAATGTACTTCTAAAAAACGTTGTTTTAAATGTGGTTTCCCCCACCACACTCACTTGCATTTTGAACGTACTCCTGCGGAGAGTGTCCCTGCTATTACCTACAATCCGAACCCGAGTTCGGAAAATTCTTCGCATTCGTCGTCTAATTCGACTGGAGTAGTTGAGAATCGGACAGTCAATGTTAACATGGCGTTACATGATCACGCGGTTTTACTGAGCACCATTAGATTTAAAGTACAGGATCAATTTGGTCTTTGGCAAGAGGGTCGCGGAGTCCTAGACTATGGGGCGCAGGCGTCATTTATTACAAAGGATTTTGCTAAAAAATTAAATTTACCCCGTTTCAGTACTTCACTGACGTTGCAGGGTCTAGATGGTATGTGTACTTCCTCTAAAGCGGGAGTCCGTTGTACGATTTCTACTTTAGATGACGTTAGAAAATATAATTTAGAGGTCATCATCCTTGAAAAAATTTGCGATAATATGCCTTTTTCTACCTTTTCATTAAAAGATTATCCTTACATTGCCAATTTAAAACTTGCAGACAAATACTGTTTTGAAAGTGGAAAAATCGATGCTATTTTTGGAGCTGATTTTTTCCCATTGATCCTTGAAAACGGCCGAATTTCTAACGGTCCGGATCAGCCCGTTTGTCTAAACACTACTTTTGGATGGGTGGTAATGGGAAAAATTAATTTACCAAATTCGAGGCACCAAAATATAAATACTTTTTTTACTAAAATGAGCGATTCTAGTATCGAAAATACTCTCAAGTTATTTTGGCAAACAGAAGAAGTACCAGAGGTAATTTTTAAAACTCCGGATCAAGAGTTTTGTGAAAATTTGTTCCTAAAAACTACCTCTAGACACCCGTCAGGAAAATACATAGTTGCGTTACCCTTTAAAATGACAGCCCCAGACTTTGGAAACACCCGAGATCTTGCGTTACGTAGATTTTATTCTTTAGAAAATCGACTTTTACGAGATGAAAAATTACATACTACATATTCGGACGTGCTAAAAGAATATTTAGAGCTCGGCCATATGAGACCGGTTCCCCCTCCTACTTATTTACAAATAAATAATTATTTTTACATAGCGCATCATGCGGTAATAAAAAATGATTCTACAACAACCCCCGTTCGAATTGTGTTCGATGCCTCGAGTTGCGTTTTTGGTAAACCCTCACTAAACTCGACCCTACACGCGGGTCCAAAATTACAAAAAGATTTGGTAGCCCTGCTGCTAAATTTTCGTTTTTACAAGTTTACATACACATGTGACGTCAAACAAATGTTTCGTAATGTTTACGTCACCGCTGATCAGACTAGATATCAGCGTATTCTTTACAGATTTTCGCCGTCTCAACCTGTTACAGATTACGAACTTCTTACTCTAACTTTCGGTGTTGCCAGTAGTCCCTATTTAGCAATTCGTACTATGTTACAGCTAGCTGAAGATTACTCAGATTTGCCGCTCGCGTCAGCTATTGTAAAAAATGATTTTTATATTGATGATGGGCTCTTTGGGGCTGACACCCTCGAAGATGCCTTCTCGATGAGAAATCAGCTGATTGAGTTAATGCACAGAGGTGGCTTCGAATTGCGTAAATGGGCTGCTAACGACCCGAGATTACTTACAGATCTCCCGGAAGATCATGTCCAACTCTAGGATTTTTCTCTTGATTTTGAAAATAATACGATTTTAAAAATACTTGGCCTTAAATGGCACCCAGTAAAAGATTACTTTTTTTACTCCTTAAATTATACAGATCAAATTTGCACTAAAAGATCAATTTTAAGCAATCTGGCGCGTACTTTCGATCCCATCGGCTTTCTAACTATTACTTTTTTTGCAAAGTTACTTATACAGTACTGTTGGAAAGCTAACTTACAGTGGGACGATACCCCTAATTCAGAAATAATTACAAAATGGGAAAGGTACAAAGCGGAATTTAATACTTTATCTAAAGTTTCGATCCCGCGCCATATTGACTTAGCTAATATGACAAGCTGTCAGCTGATCGGTTTCTGTGACGGGTCCGAAAAAGGCTACTGTGCGGTTTGTTATTTACGAATTACGTACAAAAACAATACGGTAAAAACTTATTTTATTACAGCCAAAAGCAAAGTGGCTTCAATCAAAGTTTTAAGTATTTGTAGAATCGAACTTTCCGGTGCAGTATTACTAGCAAAACTCCTCAGTTTTGTTGTGCAAAGTTACGAAAATAGATTAAAAATTGATCAAATTTATGCATTTTCAGACAGTACAGTCGCCCTTGCATGGATAAAAAGACCTTCGTATTCCTGGAAAACCTTTGTAGGGAACCGCGTTGCATACATTCACGAAAGAGTCCCTGCAGAAAACTGGGCATATGTTCCTACTCATTTAAATGCATCCGATCCAGGGTCACGTGGTCTCTTTCCTAGCGAAATTACCAATTTTTCACTTTGGTGGAACGGCCCTGACTTTCTTTTACAAAATCCTAAAACTTGGAATTTTCTTTCCAATGATACTATTTCCTCTGAGTCAGAACTCCTAGTTCGTGACGAAGAACGAAAAATTACTTTAAAAATAACAGTTGATTTAACCTTCTTTGATCAATTCTATACAAAATATTCTACGTTATCCAAATTAATACGAATTTTGGCATACGTTTTACGTTTTTATCAAAATTTAATTTTTAAACCTAAAAAGGAACCTGTTTTTCTTTATCAAAACCTTACATTTTTTGAGCTAAGAAATGCTGAAATGTTTTTAGTCAAACACGCCCAACAAAGTTATTTTCAAAAAGAAATCTCCATGTTGGAAAACAATTTAATTTTGCCAAAATCTTTTCGAAAATTAAGTCCCTTTTTGGATACACAAGGTTTCTTACGCGTTGGCGGACGTTTGACGCATTCTACGTCCTTAAATTACAACCAAAAATTTCCGATTTTATTGCCAAGCAAGGCTTTGTTTACTACTTTACTTATTGGGGAGATACATAAAATTCATCTTCATTCAGGTATACAAACCACACATTTTTTACTAGTTCAAAATTACTGGGTACTTTCTGCTAAGAAAATCATACGAAAAGTGGTTTCTAATTGCAAGGTTTGCTGGAGGGTGGATCCGAAGCCTTATCAACCCTACATGGGTAACTTACCGAGATTTAGAGTTTCCCAACTTGGTGTTTTTAAACACGTGGGTGTTGACATGGCTGGACCAATCATGATCCGCGCAAGTCAGTTGCGTACTAGCAAACAATTAAAATCTTACATAGCTCTATTTGTTTGCTGTGTTACACGTTGTACACACATAGAGCTGATTTCCGATCTCACTTGTGATGGTTTCCTAGCGGGTTTTCGCCGTTTTATAGCCAGAAGAAGTAGATGTACTGAAGTGTACTCGGATAATGGAGGCAACTTCTTAGCTTCCGCTAAATACCTTACAGAAATCTTTTCTTACGTTGCGGAAAAGGAGGCCATCAAATGGCACTTTAATCCGCCAACTGCTAGCCACATGGGTGGCCTATGGGAAAGCAATATTAAATCTATGAAAACCCATTTAATTCGTGTTATCGGACAACAAGTCCTTACTTACGAGGAGCTATACACAGTCCTCACACAGGTAGAGGCTGTCCTCAATAGCCGCCCTCTTACTCCCATATCATCTGACGCGAATGACCTTACAGCCTTAACCCCAGGACACTTTCTTAATATGGAACCTCTTACTTGTCTTCCAGACCCTGATTTGGATGCAATTAAATTAAATCGATTGTCTCGTTGGCAATTGCTTACAAAATTACATTACGATTTTTGGCGTCGTTTCAAAGACGAATATTTACATACTCTTACGCAACGTCACAAATGGAATACTCCAGACGGGCTCGTTGCGAAAGAAGGTACAATGGTACTTATAAAAAACGAAAATACTCCACCATTGGAGTGGATTCTGGGGCGAATCACGGAGCTCATTTTAGGTACTGATGGTATCGCGCGCGTAGCCGTGGTTAAGACCACCAAAGGTATGTTAAAGCGACCACTAGTAAAGCTATGTCCTCTCCCTATGGAGAATTGATTCCGAAAATGCCTGGCATTTTCAGGGGTGGGAGTGTTTCGTTCTCACTCAAATTAGTTTTATTTTTGAGTTACAATTTTATTTATTTTTGTTTTTACAATTTTTGGGAATTTTACTGCGCTGCGGCGCCTTTAAGAGTTTTTTTGTTTTTATTTTTAATTAACTTTAATACTATTTACAGGGTTCAAACCCTTCTAAATTAAAATTAGTACTAAGATATAAGTATTTACAATTATTTATATACAAATTACAACTTACTATTACGTGTGCATAATGAAAAAATACTTGCAATACAAATTTCAATTTACGCGATGGTCTTGACACCCTTTGTTCCGTTCCTTCAAATGAAATATTTTCCCACTTGACCCGCCTGTGTATTAAACATCCTTTCTACCTATATACGAAATGGATCAATGTGAAATGCCGTCGACCTCTAAAAATCAGTATTCACAAATCTGCGAAAGCAAACAGTTAATGCGTTCCTGTGATACTCATGCAAATATTTACGCCCTTTAAAGGCAATTTTTTACAAGCTCGCGAGCGGGCGTGATTACAAACTAGATTACTAACTCTTTTCCCTGTAAAAACCTCCGGAGTTGAAGTGAAGATCTACCACAAGACGTCGCCAAATTGGATTACCCTTGTAGCTCCTTTTTTGGTAAGTCAAGACCTCTTCATTTCGTCTTTTTTTTTACTTCATATTACTACAATAGAGATTTGGGTACAATTTGGACGCAACTTAGAAATACTGTGTTTATATTTAACATCAAAACCAGTTTGGGTAGTCAGATTGATCTAGGTATTTTACAGTCCAGTTTGGGGCTGATTTTCCCCTGATTTTCAATCTCAAACAAGGATTTTACAGACCCCAAAAAAATTGCTGACATATTTCAAAAACACTTTTGCCTACCTTTTAATGAAAAAAATTTAGAAACAAATATACCCAGACATTGTAAAACCTTATATTTGTATCCTACCACTGATACTGAAATTTTTAATATACTAATGGCGTTCCCAAACAAATTTTCATAAGGCCTAGATGAGATTCCACTTGCCATACTAAAAAACTCGGCTCAATACACCAGTTACATTTTGTCATACATCATCAATAACTGTTTTTCAACAGGAATTTTTCCATCAAAATTAAAAGAAGCTAAAATAATTCCCATTTATAAAAAAGGAGAGAAACATAGTCCTAACAACTATCGGCCTGTGTCTTTGCTCTTGTCTGTGTCGAAGGTCTTTGAGAGGGCATTATACAACCGGCTAATTGACTTAATTGAAATACAAAAATTACTAAAAAATAACCAATATGGGTTTCGAAAAAATCGCTCTACGGAACTGGCTATACAGTACCGGCCAAAAGTAGAGAAACCACCTAAAATTGTATATAAATCTGATCCTATACCAACTATAAAAGAACAAGTGATACATTTGAAAACTTGAATCCAGTTCTCAGTTCACGTGTTTCGGCGATTTTCAATACAAAATCATTTCATGCCTTTTTGCCACGTTTAAAAAAAAGCTTAAAATAAAACTTTTTTCTGTGTGATTTTACGCAATAATGGCAAGTACCATTCGAAAAAGACATAAAAGTTTTATATGTCTTGAAAATTTTATAACAATTGCAAAAAAAATCGTCTACATATAAATTTTTAAAATTGGCAAAAATGATCAATATTGGCAAAAATGTGAAAATATTGGTCATTTTTAGCACTTTTAAAAATTTATATGTAGACGATTTCTTTTGCAATTGCTATAAAATATTCAGGACATATAAAACTTTTATGTCTTTTTCGAATGGTACTTGCCATTATTGCGTAAAATTACACAGAAAAAAGTTTTATTTTAAGCTTTTTTTTAAACGTGGCAGAAAGGCATGAAATGATTTTGTATCGAAAATCGCCGAAACACGTGAACTGAGAACTGGATTCAAGTTTTCAAATGTATCACTTGTTCTTTTATAGTTGGTATAGGATCAGATTTATATAAAATTTTAGGTGGTTTCTCTACTTTTGGCCGGTACTGTATATGAATTTTTGAAATTTTTAGCAGAAAATATGGATCAAGGGAAGCATACTGCCGCGTTGTACTTTGCCCTCTCGAAGGCGTTTGACACGGTTGACTTTAAACTTATGTTAGAAAAACTAGATAGATTTGGTATCCGTGGAATAGTATTTAAATTAATAGATTCATATCTGAGTAACAGAAAACAAATAGTTTGTATAGAAAAGGGAGAAGTCAGTTTCTTCTCTGAGTGGTCTGACATAAAGCAAGGGGTCCCGCAAGGTTCGATATTGGGTCCGCTGCTGTTCCTGCTGTATGTGGGTGATCTTCCTGAGAGTGCTGATGGGGACATGGTTCAACGATTATAAACACACAGGATTGCCTATTTGCTCGAATCTTTTAGCGGTAGGCGGCGCCTTGCTTACGTCACTAGTGGACCTCTGCTCAGCGCGCTTCATATAATACACATTGCAATCGTGAGTTTTTCCCGCTTTTTTCTTGCTTATTTGCAAACAAATTTTTTATTCGTGTTAGTAAATATAATTAATAATTTCATTTATTCAAAACAAATGATTTGATAAATCAAGAGTTTGCTCTGAGAGCTGAATTTTCCTACCAGACGATATGTTGGAGTTTGTTTTTTAAATAGTTGAAAGTTTTAGAATAGAAGTAGGATTTTTTAAAAAAGTTTAATCAATTTAAATCATTAGATGTATAATTTATTGTTTTTGCTGCCGATATAATAAAATACACTTATATTATGCAGTAACAAAAAGGTATTGCAATATTTATTATATTATTATATCAAAAACCAGTCAGTTTTTGGAGAAAACAGCCAAATAAGATGTGTTTTTCAACTTCTTATGCTTTAAGTCAATATATTTTCATAAGTTTTTTTTCAAATGATTTACATTGTTTGTGTTATGAGTTGTACGCTCCTTCTTCTGTAACATGTTTCTGAAAACTTGTATAAAGAGACTAAAAAAACTTAAGAAAAAAACTGAAACTAAACTTGGAGAAACTGTCTACAAAATAAACTTTCCAATAATCAGTTTAATAAAAAAAAGTACGTTTGCGGCATAATTACCAATTTTCTTTAATGTGAATAATTAAATGAGCAAGGAGTTTCCAAAAATCAAAAAAAAAATAAAAGTTTATATAAATATAATAATATAAAAGTATATATATATATTTATATTTCTACACTGAAAGAGGGAACACAAAGCTTTTATTTCAACAAAAAATTGTGCTTTCTTTATATCAATTTACTTAATTCACATTTATAAAGGTTTATCATAACAAAAATATTTCATATAAAAAACAGCCAAGTACGCGAAAGTGGTCTTTCATAAAAAGAATTGAGATAAAAGTAAAGCCAAGGTTTACAATACAAATTTCAAAATAAATGGTTTTTACTAGTTTGGAATTTTTTTTTAAACTTTGCTATTCCAGCCAAACTTCTTTACGTTCAATTTCTTAAGAGTCATTTGCAGCCGTAACAGCCAAGATTAGAAAAACTTTTCCAAGCTAGTAAGAACCATTCATTTTGAAATTTGTATTGTAGAACTTGGCTTTACTTTTATCTCAATTCTTTTTACGGAATACCACTTTCGCGTACTTGGCTTTTTTTACATGAAATATTTTTGTTATGATTTCACTGCTTTTTTAAAGGATTTGGATAATATTTAAGTTTTAAAGTAGTAAAATATACGGGATATTGTTCAAAACTTTTGCAATGCCTTATTAAAAATGTTGAGTTTTTTTTTATATTTTCCTATGGTTTTATCATAGTTCTTATCAGCCTTCTAAAGCTCAGCTCTCTAGTGTTCCTGTAAGTAGGCAATGTTAATTTTTCATAACTTTACATTTATAGGGAAGGAAAGTAAATTAAAATCTTAGCGTTTTCTTCAAAAGCTCAGCTTTCTAGCGTTTCTGGAAGTGGACAATGCTAATTTACATAACTTTACATTTATAGGGGAGGGAAGTTAATTAAACTTTGGGGTTTTTAATTTTGTTTTATAGTTTTATCATAGTTCCTATCGGCCTTCCAAATCTCAGCTCTCGAGCGTTTCTGGAAGTGGACAATGTTACTTTTACACAATTTTACATTTATAGGGGAGGGAAGTAAATTAGAATTTTGGGGTGTTTTAATTTTTTTCTATAGTTCTATCATAGTTACTATCGGCCTTCCAAAGCTCAGCTCTCTAGCGTGTCCGGAAGTGGGCAATGTTACTGTTACATTATTTTACATTTATAGGGGAGGAAATTAAATTATAATTTTGGGGTTTTTAATTTTTTATCTATAGTTTTATCATAGTTCCCATCAGTCTGCCATTTCTGGAAGTGGGCAATGTTACTTTTACATAACTTTACATGTATAGGGGAGGGAAGTAAATTAGAATTTTGGCGTTTTTTGATTTTTTCCAGGGGTTTGGCAGACTTATGTCTGCCAAATTTCAGCTTTGTAGCATGTCTGGAAGTACAGTAGAATTTTGATGATCTATACATGAGTGAGTGAGTGAAAATTTCGACGTTTTTTGAAATTTCGTAACTACTTCAGTACTTTTGGGAGTTCCATGAAACTAAACATGAAGGGATTGTTAACTCCATGGAGATCTACGACTGTGCAAAGTTTGAGATTCGTAGCTCATTCCGAAGTAGAGTTTTAGATAGGTCAAGTAATGTTTCAAGAAAAGATGGTACGGCGCGTGAACTTGGCGAGGCACGGCTGTGCCCTCAGATTTACCTCCTAAATAGTCAACCACACCGTCAAATAAATGAAAAAACGCAAAAAAACGGAGGTAAAAACGTCAAAAACACCTTAAAATCAAACAAACTCTAAATACAAACAAAGCAACTGGTCCGCTGGTGACGTAAGCAGACACTGTTCGTCTCGCTGAGCGACGCTAACATTAGTTAAATGGAAATAAGCAATCCTGTGTGTTTATAATCGTTGGACATGGTTGCCCAGTTTGCAGATGACACAACCTGTGGTGAGTCTAATGCAACATTTGAGGGGTTCTCGGGGGGGGGGGGGGGGGGTGCTCGCGTGTGGCGGGGGAAGTAGCGGACTGGTGTCAGACCAACAGTCTAAACTTGAATGTACAAAGAACAACATTAATTAAATTCCAAAAAACAGGCACAATAAAAGAAACACTTCTAGTAAAACTCAACCACAACTCACTACCAACTACTGATAAAGTAACATTTTTGGGAATCACTATGGATCCACTATTGAATTGGGAAAATCATGTGAGGGACCTGAACTCGAGGCTCCCTAGTGCAACAGCTGCTACTAGAAGGCTTAGAGAAGTTATAACAACAAAAACCTTTAAAACCTACTATTTTTCTAGTGTCCAAAGTCTCATTACATATGGCATCATTTTTTGGGACTCTCTCCCAGAACCTCTTGTAGGACTCATTTTGCAGCCCTGGGCATTTTGACGGTAAAATCACTGTATTTTCTCCAATTAGTTCTTTTTGTCAAAAAAAATAAACACCTATCCAGGCAAAATAGTGATCTCTATGATGAGGAAATGCATATGATCACGAGAAACAGGGATGGCCTGAGCATACCCCGACACAATTCATCTTTTTTCCAGCGCGGACCTGAATACCGAGCTATCAAAGCATACCATAGCCTACCAACAGCTATTCGGGAGGAAGAGAACTTGAAGATTTAAAAGATTGGTTAATCAGTACTTGCTTGAGGTGACCCTGTATGATTTTAACTTTTAATTTTTAATATTGAATTTGTCTAATATTGAATTTGTCTATATTTTAACATATGTGTGTGTGTGTGTTAAACATAAAAATGAAAAAATATGAAAATATACTTCTTTTGTATGGATTCATAATGTAGTGTCAATTTTTATCTACTTTAAAAAAAATCAACTAAATTTTTTATCTAAAACTACTTTAATGATAGCATCAGGATGTTACAGATAATACAAAAGGATTGGTATTTTGAACATTTCTCTAAAATGTTAACAAAAATTTTGACGTTGCTTTTTTATAGGATTAAGTTACACTTTTTTCTGTAATCTTGTTGGCAATAAAGTATTTATCTATCTATCTATCTATCTATCATGTTTGTTGTGTGTATGATCCGGGTTACGCATCTTAATGCGCACTTACTGAAGGTAGGTGAGGTAGTGAATACGCTTGTGGACAGTGATAGTGTAATCGTCTTGGGTGACTACAATGCACCCAAGATCTCGTGGCAGTATGATCAGAAAGAAAGGTGCTATGTAACTGTTTCTACAGCAAATGACGACCGTGTAGAATACCTCGTTGATACTATGAATTTGTTAAACTTATGGAGTGCCAAATCACAGGGGTAAGTTTCTAGACTTGATAATTAGCAATATCCCGAGCCTTCCAACACAACACTGTGTAGATCCCTTTGTCCCAGAGAACCCACATCATAAGGCCACAGAAAGTATTTTTAAATGTAAAATTTTTTCAAACTTAAAGCAAAAAAGACCCTTTAATACCTTGAAATTTCGAATAGCCAATTACAGGCTAACACGCACTGCGACCAGTGAAGTTGAGTGGCAAAATCTTTTTAAAAATAGAAATATCGTTGAAGCAGTAGCTGTTTTTTACTACTACTATGTCAGTTTAGAACGTTTTTCTACGTTGTCCGACGCCTATTCTCCACCTCCTTCGATCCTGACAATCATCCTCTGTCAGATTCTTTTGACTCATTGATCTTTGGATTGACTGTTGCCATTCTAGTTTAGGACGCCCTCTTTTTCTGCGCCCTATTGGTTGCCATTCTAGGACCTGCTTTGGTAATCTTTCGTCGTTCATCCGTTGTACATGGCCGTACCATAGTTGCCTTTTAGTGATGTCATCCGTTATGCTTCCCTCAATTCCCATTCTTTCTTTTATGATCTCATTTCTTATGTGATCTATTTTAGATATTCTAATTGATCTTGTTATTGCATCCATTTCGACACTTTCCATTTTTGTTTTGTATTTTTCTGTTACGCGACAAGTTTCTATTCCATACAACAGCGCGCTTTTGACCATTGTTTCATATATGTTAAATTTTACATTCTTTTTTATCTCTCTGCTCCATAAAATACTGTTAAGACATCGAATAACTTTTTTTGCTTTTACTATTCTTTTTTCCAATTCTTTACAGTCTGTCTTATCAAATGTGACACCCAAGTATACATACTCATTGCATGGAGATATTGTTTGTCCATTTTCTAGTACTAACTCACTGGATTCGTTTCCAATACATAAGTACTGTGCCTTGTCCACGTTCACTTTTGGTATTCTTCTGTTAACTTTCTCATCATATACTCCATGTCTTCTTTATCATTAGCCACAATTACTTGGTCGTCAGCAAACTGTAGTGTGTATATGGTAAATCGGTCGTTAAGTTGTATTCCCATGCCGTGCACTTTACGTTTCCAGTTTTTTAGAGCTACTGCGATATATATTTTAAAAAGAGTTGGAGAGATACAACATCCCTTTCTTAAGCCTTTTGTTACCAGGAATTCTTTTGAAAGTCGATTTCCAATTTTAATTTTAGATTTTGACCCTTTGTATAGTTCTTTTATCGCTTTTATGTATGTATAATTGATATTAGTTTGCTCTAAAACTGTCCATAATTTTTCTACTGGAACAGTATCATATGCTTTTTGTAGGTCCACAAAGGTAACATGAGTCTCTATATTTCTGGCGCTCTTTTTCTCAATTACTTGTTTAAGACAAAAAACATTATCACTACAAGATCTGCCTGCGCGAAACCCACTTTGCTCTTCTTCTTCTTGTCCATGAAAATCATTCTCTATTAGATCTCTAAGAATCCTACCGTACAATCTACTTAGAGTACTGGTTACTGAAATTCCTCTGTAATTGTTGCAATCCAGCTTGTTTCCTTTTTTATGTATTGAGGATATGAATGCAATTTTCCAATCATTTGGTACTGGATGTCCGTTTATGCACTGATTAATAATATATGTGAGATTTTAGAGTAGTTTCTCTGATCCATATTTGAGCATTTCAGCATATATTCCCCGAGGTCCGCTAGCTTTTCCGGATTTAAGTTTTTTAATATTATTCTTTATCATTTCTTTTTCGATGATTACTTCCTCTCCATGTACTTCTATGTCTCTTCTCGGAGAGGCTGCCAGATATTCGGGTCTCGTCTCCTGCAGCAGTCCCTTGTAGTGTTCTGTCCATTGTTCTGGTTTGATTATCTGGATGTTTACTTTTTCTTTTGTTGGGTTTTTTACTGTAGAAATGAATTTCCATACTTCAAAACTCTGCCTACCTCCTACGTGTGTGTTTATGTCGTGGCACTTGCGCTCGAACATTTAATTTTTTTCTGTGCGTATCAAATTTCTTAGCTGTCTTCTGGTTTCCCTGTAGATTTCTAGGTCTCTTTGCTCCTTAGTACTGAGCCATTTCAAGTATGTGCGTTTTTTCTCTTTGACCATTTCCTGTATTTTGTCCGTCCACCACATCTTCCTGTTATTTCTATTATCTTGGTTGCTTGCTTCCTTCAAGCTTTTTATTATGTTTGTATATATCTCTTCAAATGAGTGATTTGTGTTTATTAATTTTTTATCTAATCGGTTCTGATACAATCTGTCGGAAACTGACGTTCTGCATTTTTTCTTATTTATAATTTTTAGTTTTAATTAATCGTTTTCGGCTGCTTTCAAAGTACCGTAAAATATTCTTAGTTTTTAAAATTCAAATAAGCGCGCGAAATCATGACGCACAGGTCTGCCCCGGCACCTGCGCGCCCCATACCGGTGACGACGAAAAATGACACTTTGGTCAAATCTGCGATACCGGCATGCTGCCAGCAATTTTCTTATACTTATAATTAAAATTTAATTACTGTCTTTCGACATATTTTCACTAGTGTGTGGAAGCTGGAAAAAGGGCTACAAGAACATCGAAGGGTTGGCTAACCAAGAACAGCTCCAACGAGATTAAGGGGTAAGTGCCAGCAATCTTGTGCGTCCGACATAGTTTTTTCTAAACTTTTATATCATTCCAGCAAACCAATAGGTAAGGGTTACCTTTCTCCTGTTGTTCTGCTTGCAAAACACATTTTGCAACAAATCTTCATCTCCAAGCGAGATTGGGATGAAATAGCTCCTGAAGTTATTGTAGATATTTGGGAACGCTTTAAACAAGAGAGGGTAGCTCTTGTTTAAAGCGTTTAAAGCTTTCTAAAATACAGCTTCCACGCTTAATCATTTCTGATAAATATTCACGATTAGAAATTCATGCTTTTTGCGACGCCAGTACCATAGGGTATGGTTGTTGTATATATTTTCGTTTCACTACTCATATAGGCAAAATAGAAACTTGTCTCATCATGGCAAAATCAAAGGTGGCGCCACTCAAGACTCAATCTGTGACACGCTTAGAGCTTTGTTCTGCTTATTTGTTAAGCAATCTCTTGCAATTTGTCAAAGATTCCTATAGCAACTTACTAACATTCGACGCGGTCTACGCTTGGTCAGACTCGCAAGTGGAACTAGCTTGGCTAACCAGCTCTCCCCACCGCTGGAAGACATTTGTGGCCAACAGGGTCGCCCACATCCAAGAGGTTGTTCCTATCCAATCCTGGAAATATGTACCTACAGACTTAAATGCGGCTGATTGTGCCTCTAGAGGAGTATCTCCTTTAGAGCTACTCGAACATCCACTGTGGTGGCATGGTCCCGAATTTCTAGTTCAAGACTACAGCAGCTAGCCAGACCAACCAGCTATCATCTTGGATAAGCTTCCCGAAGCTGCGGCTGAAGAAAAGCCTTCATGCTTTCATATTGCTGTTAAAACTCCAAGCTTAGTCTTAACACTTCTAACAAGATTTTCATCTTTGAGAAAAATTCAACGCTTTTTTGCATACTATTCTAGATTTTTAGATTTCTATTTTAAACGAAAAGCATTTGAGTCGCAAGTTATCTCTCCTTCTGAAATGCATCATACACTTATGATCATTGTGAAAGCGGTCCAGAAGGATAGTTTTTCTGAGATATTTCGAATATGTCAACAGAATGACACACTCCCTAAACCTTTCAGAAAACTAGCTCCCTTCATAGATGAATCAGGAATCCTGAGAGTGGGAGGGCGTTTGAGAAAATCTACCAATATCTGCTTTGATGCTAAGCATCCTATCCTGCCTGCCTCAAAAGCATAGACTCACTGAACTTATTATAGAGCAGTATCACATTGATCATTTTCATCCAGGTCTCAAGACCTTGCATAACCTTATTGTCAAAACCTTTTGGATACTATCTCCCAGAAGCGCGATCTATCGATGCGTGTCTTCTTGCATAAAATGTTTCCGTTCAAAACCTCATTCGTATCTACCAGTCATGGCCGACTTACCAAAATACCGCATTTCTCAATTGAAAGCATTTTCTCAAGTTGCTCTTGACTATGCGGGCCCTTTCAAAATTTTGGCGGCAAAGAGACAGCGAGGTGCTCAAGTCTGTACAAAGGCTTATATCTCTCTCTTTGTTTGTGTATCCACAAAGGCCATACACTTAGAGCTCGCCTCTGATCTTTCCACAGAAGCTTTCTTGGCAAGCTTTCGCCGCTTTATCGCGCGTAGAGGCCGAGTCTCTCAAGTTTTTTCTGATCAGGGAACCAACTACAAAGGAGCTTTCACTGAGCTTTTATCTCTTGCGGAAGCTGCTGCCACGAAATTGTCTATAAAATGGCATTTCAACCCTCCAGGCGCCCCTCATTTTAATGGATTGAGTGAGGTCGGAGTCAAGGCAGTCAAAACACATCTTTATAGAGTCATTGGCGATCAGCTTTTGACTTACGAAGAGTTCTACACCGTACTTACAGCTATTGAAAGCTTGTTAAACTCAAGACCTCTGTGTAGCATTAGCGAGGATCCAAATGATCTCACTCCTTTTACCCCAGGTCATTTCTTGACAACAGAACCTCTTACGTCATTCCCTGAACCTGACCTTACCAAGATCCCTCAAAATCGGCTCAATCGTTGGCAACTTCTGCAGCAAATGCAGTCTCATTTCTGGACACGTTGGAGTCAGGAATATTTGCATACTCTGCAATCGCGGTGCAAATGGACCAAATCGACACCAAACATTACAGAAAACAAACTCGTCGTTATTAAAAATGAACAAAAACCACCCCGAGAGTGGGTTCTCCGTCGTGTAATGCGCGTCCACCGGGTGAAGATGGAATCGTTCGCGTTGTAACTGTCAAAACTCAATTTGGCACCTTACAGCGTCCCGTAGTAAAAGTATGTCCTTTGCCTGAGCAATAGGTCGAACCTCTTGCTCTTAGTTTAGAATTAGTTATTATTTTTTTTCTTTTAATTAGACCCGGGATTTTAGCGGTCTAATCGTTTTCGGTATTTTTAATTACGTTAGAAAAACCTATTATGTTTTTGGCGAGTGGAATGTCGGAAACTGACGTTCTGCATTTTTTCTTATTTATAATTTTTAGTTTTAATTAATCGTTTTCGGCTGCTTTCAAAGTACCGTAAAATATTCTTAGTTTTTAAAATTCAAATAAGCGCGCGAAATCATGACGCACAGGTCTGCCCCGGCCCCTGCGGCCCCATACCGGTGACGACGAAAAATGACACTTCGGTCAAATCTGCGATACCGGCATGCTGCCAGCAATTTTCTTGTACTTATAATTAAAATTTAATTACTGTCTTTCGACATATTTTCACTAGTGTGTGCAAGCTGGAAAAAAGGCTACAAGAACATCGAAGAATTGGCCAACCAAAAACAGCTCCAACGAGATTAAGGGGTAAGTGCCAGCAATCTTGTGCGTCCGACATAGTTTTTTCTAAACTTTTATATCATTCCAGCAAACCAATAGGTAAATCCTATTGGAAATAATTTACGGTCCTTTGAATTACGCCTAGAGCGAACACAATCTTTGATTACTTTCGATTTCTAGACTTCTACAGTTGTATTTTTGATTGTCTTCGATGCATTCTAGGTTTTCATTTTCTCTAATACTTTCGTCCTTATTTGTTTTTCTTAAAGGGAATAATATTTTTGCTTTTACCAGATGGTGGTCAGATCCACAGGTAACACCACGAAGTGCTCGCACATCATACCACTTTAATTGCGAGTGTTGTCCACCTATAGCATAATCAATAATTGATTTAAGATTTCTTGTTGGCTGAATCCAGGTATATCGATGAATATCCTTATGTTTAAAAAAACCATTATTTATTTTTAGGTTGTGGGTTTCACACAATTGCATCAGTCTTAAGCCATCATCATTTGTTACTTCCTCTCCAAATGGTCCTATCACTTTGCTCTGGGTTTGCCTACCAGTTCGGCTATTAAACTCGCCAAGCATAATTATTTTTCTGGTATTACCGATTTTTGTGATAGTCTCATCAAGTTGATCAAAGAACATTTGTTTTGGGATTTAATATATCGTCGCCCTAGTGGTGAACTGTCCTAACCCACATAAACACAAACTTGAGGTAGCACACTTTTAAAATGTTTTTTTTATGGAAAAATTCATGTTTTCGTGTCTAAAATTCTAAACAAAAGACGAAAAGCAGTATGTTTTAATCTTCTGTTGACAGTTTTATTAAAAAAAACATGATTTTATTAAAGATTTTGTTTTTAAAGCGTGCTATTTCTAGTTTTGTTTATGTGGGTTAGGACAGTTCACCACTAGGGCGACGATATATGAATATGAAGTAGCTGTTTTTTACGGAATCTTAAAGAGTATTATCTCAGAAAATGTTCAAACAAAAAAACCTAACACAAAATATCCACCTTGGTTCTCACACAACTTCATATTATTAATAAATGAAAAAAGAGATGCATAGACGCTGGAAAAAGTACAAAGATGCAGCCGGTTATCAAGTTCTTTGCAATTTTAGAAAAAACGTCAAAATATCACTCAAAGAAGACCACAGAAGATATATAGAAGCAACTGAACAAAGTATGACTACCAATATAAAAACTTTTTGGTCTTTTTTGGCTGGAAAAAATAACAAAAAAACTGCCCCAAGTTGCATTAACCATAATTATATAATATCAATTACTGACAAATGATCAGGCAATTTGTGACACATTTTCAAACTAGCGTTTACGAACCATTAGTAGATACCCCCAGTAGAGTACCTCTTCATCCAAACAATAACTTAATCTGTAATATAACCAAAATCACTAGGGAGCAAGTTTTGGAGCGAATTGACAAATTGGGTGTTAGCAATGGCGGTGGGCCTGATGGTATCCCTTCATTGTTTTGAAGGAGAGCAGGGATGCCATTAGTTACCCGCTTCACTTGTTGTTTAACAAATCTCTGGGCCAGGGTGTCTACCCTGAGGAGTGGAAACAGGCGCAAATTACCCCTGTCTTTAAAAATGGCTATAGAAAAGACATGGAAATATAGACCAATCTCAATGTTGTCAATACCAGGTAAATTATTAGAAGGTATTATTACTGACCTAATGTTCTTTGAAATAAAAAATATAATACCCGAAAATCAACATGGCTTTTTCCAGGGTCGCTCCGTTGCTACCAACTTGTTGCACTACGTTCAGGATATCTACAAAACAATGGAGGGAGGCTCCCAGATTGATGCTGTATACACTTATTTCTCAAAAGCTTTTAACAAAATTCACATGCCAACATTAATAATAAAATTGCAGAATATCGGTGTGCATGGCATCTTTCTGGGCTATATATATAGCATTAAATCATAAGTATCAATACATATATATATATTAGTTTTATTGTTTAACTCTTTTAATCTATATCTAGGTTAATTCTTATAATAGAAATGCATTAATTAATAATTTAAATTATACTTTAGACACAGTACTTATGTATATATATATATATATATATATATATATATATATATATATATATAGCATTAAATCATAAGTATCAATACATATATATATATATATATATATATATATATATATATATATATATATATATATATATATATATATTATATATATATATATATATATTATATATATATATATTATATATATATATATATATATATATATATATTAGTTTTATTGTTTAACTCTTTTACTCTATATCTAGGTTAATTCTTATAATAGAAATGCAATAATTAATAAATTAAATTACAGTTTATTTGGGTAGGGTATGTTTTATGTAGGACACAGGTTTTTTTTTACTGAGTTTCTAATTCAAATCGGATTATATACTATTTTATATTTTTGTATTGGGCCTGAGTGGACGAGCGTGTTTCCTGTTAGGTAACTAGCAGGCAGCGCGAACTCTGACCGTTGCCACATATCCTAGTTTTAGATATACGAAGCATATGTATTTTTGGGGCAATAAAAACATTAATTATTATCATTATTATTATTATACTTGGTAAGTGGTAGCAAAAAGCGTTTAAAGTTGGATATTTTTCAGTTTTTAAAAAAAATATCCAAATCGTATACTGGTCGGTCACTCAGCCGCCATTTTCGTCAATTTTGATGGGAATTTCATAAAAATTAGCACGTTTGTACATCGACTTTAGAAAAGTAAAAAATAAAAAAAAGTTGGTTGGTACTCCACTCTAAGCTGCGTTTCAGTGCCCTTAACTTTCCAGTTTGCACCTTTTCACTTTTTTCAAAATAACTGAAAATCAAAAAGAGTCAAAATATTTTTTATTACGGTTTTAATTAGGTAAGACTGTCTGTCTCTATCGGCTTGTCTTACTTAACTTTCAGAAATATTTTTTATTTTAAGAAAAAATAATTTCAAATTAAAAATATTGAAACAAAAAGTTTGTGATTTTTCAAAACCTAAATTTATTAACTCTGTGAAGAAATTTCTAATGAGGATTTTATCTGACGTACTTTTTTTTCTTAATATTACTATTATGTCGGTTTAGAACGTTTTTCTACGTTGTCCGACGCCTATTCTCCACCTCCTTCGATCCTGACAATCATCCTCTGTCAGATTCCTTTGACTCATTGATCTTTGGATTGACTTTTGCCATTCTAGTTTAGGACGCCCTTTTTTTCTGCGCCCTATTGGTTGCCATTCTAGGACCCGCTTTGGTAATCTTTCGTCGTTCATCCGTTGTACATGGCCGTACCATATCAGTTGCCTTTTAGTGATGTCATCCGTTATGCTTCCCTCGATTCCCATTCTTTCTTTTATGATCTCATTTCTTATGTGATCTATTCTAGATATTCTCATTGATCTTCTTATTGCATCCATTTCGACACTTTCCATTTTTGTTTTGTATTTTTCTGTTACGCGACAAATCTCTATTCCATACAACAGCGTGCTTGTGACCATTGTTTCATATATGTTAAATTTTACATTTTTTTTATCTCTCTGCTCCACAAAATACTGTTAAGACATCCAATAACTTTTTTTGCTTTTACTATTCTTTTTTCCAATTCTTTACAGTTCCTGTCTTATCAAATGTGACACCCAAGTATACATACTCATTGCATGGAGATATTGTTTGTCCATTTTCTAGTACTAACTCACTGGATTCGTTTCCAATACATAAGTACTGTGTCTTGTCTACGTTCACTGTTAATCCCCACTTTTGGTATTCTTCTGTTAACTTTCTCATCTCAACATGTCTTCTTTATCATTAGCCACAATTATTTGGTCGTCAGCAAACTGCAGTGTGTATATGGTAAATCGGTCGTAAAGTTGTATTCCCATGCCGTGCACTTTACGTTTCCAGTTTTTTAGAGCTACTGCGATATATATTTTAAAGTTGGAGAGATACAACATCCCTGTCTTAAGCCTTTTGTTACCAGGAATTCTTTTGAAAGTCGATTTCCAATTTTAATTTTAGATTTTGACCCTTTGTATAGTTCTTTTATCGCTTTTATGTATGTATGATTGATATTAGTTTGCTCTAAAACTGTCCATAATTTTTCTATTGGAACGGTATCATATGCTTTTTGTAGGTCCACAAAGGTAACATGAGTCTCTATATTTCTGGCGCTCCTTTTCTTAATTACTTGTTTAACACAAAAAACATTATCACTACAAGATCTGCCTGCGCCAAACCCACTTTGCTCTTCTTCTTCTTGTTCATGAAAATCATTCTCTATTGGATCTCTAAGAATCCTACCGTACAATCTACTTAGAGTACTGGTTACTGAAATGCCTCTGTAATTGTTGCAATCCAGCTTGTTTCCTTTTTTATGTATTGAGGATATGAATGCAATTTTCCAATCATTAGGTACTGGATGTCCGTTTATGCATTGATTAATAATATATGTGAGAATTTCGAGTAGTTTCTCTGATCCATATTTGAGCATTTCAGCATATATTCCCTCAGGTCCGCTAGCTTTTCCGGATTTAAGTTTTTTAATATTATTCTTTATCATTTCTTTTTCGATGATTACTTCCTCTCCATGTACTTCTGTCTCTTCTCGGAGAGGCTGCCAGATATTCGGGTCTAGTCTCCTGCAGCAGTCCCTTGTAGTGTTCTGTCCATTGTTCTGGTTTGATTATCCGGATGTTTACTTTTTCTCTTGTTGGGTTTTTTACTGTAGAAATGAATTTCCATACTTCAGAACTCTGCCTACCTACTCCTACGTGTGTGTTTATGTCGTGGCACTTGCGCTCGAACATTTAATTGTTTTCTGTGTGTATCAAATTTTTTAGCTGTCTTCTGGTTTCCCTGTAGATTTCTAGGTCTCTTTGCTCCTTAGTACTGAGCCATTTCAAGTATGTGCGTTTTTTCTCTTTGACCATTTCCTGTATTTTGTCCGTCCACCACATCTTCCTGTTATTTCTATTATCTTGGTACCCAACAGCTTCGTTGCTTGCTTCCTTCAAGCTTTTTATTATGTTTGTATATATCTCTTCAAATGAGTGATTTGTGTTTATTAATTTTTCATCTAATCGGTTCTGATACAATCTTTGAGTACTTTCGATTTTTAGACTTCTAAAGTTGTATTTTTGATTGTCTTCGATGCATTCTAGGTTTTCATTTTCTCTAATACTTTCGTCCTTATTTGTTTTTCTTAAAGGGAATAATATTTTTGCTTTTACCAGATGGTGGTCAGATCCACAGGTAACACCACGAAGTGCTCGCACATCATACCACTTTAATTGCGAGTGTTGTCCACCTATAGCTGTAACGTGTCATTTTTACGTTTAAGGCAACGTTACATATTTGTTTATTTAGGTAAATAATCAAGGCTCTTCGACTCGTCTTTCTGTACACAAATTAAGGGTATTTTATAGAGCTAGGTTTGGAGGTTATATAGTGTCCAAAAAGTTACCTTATAAAGGAGACATTCCATCGAATTACTGTGGACACTACGCACATCGCATTATCTGGACATCGTAATTGGAATTTAAGATCACAGGTTTCGGGGAAAAATCACATTAAAACTTTTGATTGTTTTGTTTATCTGTAAAATTTTGTAATTTTCTTTGACGTTCACGGAGACAAACAGCTGTTCTGCTGGGGCATGGCGGCGTTGCCGCATCACAAATGGTTTCAGTAACAGGAAGGAAACATTTAGATGAACATTTCATTCGCTTATGTTTATTTTCGAGGATATTGGGAAAATAATTTCTCTTCCGAACCTCATATCCTCCACGGATTAGCTAGTTTTGATAGCACAAAAACATAGTTAGGTCCACGGTTTGACCAGGAACAACCGAGGCTCCGCCCCCTTTGATATCTTTATTAATTTGATGAGAAGATAAAATAAATACGAGTTATGCACTTTTGTAAATGGGAGATAAACGAGGGATAAAAACCAAGACTAAAAGAATAAACGAAATCGTGTGAGTTAACATCTGAACACTCTTGTGCCGAGTTTAAGCAGTAGTTCAGTGTGTATTTTTAGGTTCAGGTTCAGAAACAACTTTATTATTGTAGAAATGTTTTACAAAAATGGCGTCAAACCATATGAATCTTAGAGAAAACATTTATAAAGAGCAAAGGAAACTTTTGACTAAAACTGTAACTAAAATACAACTAAATTCTACACTTAGTATAGCTTTACTCATATGGGAATTGGTTGAATGTTCAAATATTCCTGGGTTTGCTGCATGCTCTGATCTCCAGTAATTGAATTTACAGTTGATGGTTTCAATGCTGAGCATCTTATAGTCCGGCTGGTTATTTTCCTCCTACTTGCTATGTTGGCAGGGATCCGGTAGGCAAATGTTCGGTCTATGTATGGAGGGTGTCTCGATGTCCTTGTTATAAAAATTTCAACCGTGGAAATAGATCCGACAACACCTCAATGTGCGTTTTACGTATTTTCAATATCCCCTTGGTCGATGCTGCCCCCTGTAGACCGGTACGGAAGTATTAATGTATTTCCTCATTGGTTAGTTTAAAAACCGCGGGTTTTTTTCTCCAGGCTCGTAAACCGGAGTTAGTGATTTTTCGGCGATAACATTTTTTTATAAATGCGTTTGCATTCTTATTTGAATTTAACCGGCAAAATTTGGTTGGTACTGTGTGTACTGTCCCCACCAGATCTACGAACGGTTTCCGGCGGCTTCATTTTTTTTTGTGTTCTCGACGGAGTGCCTTGTCTCTTTCCTAACGAATTTTGGCTGGGCTGGTGGCCGTCTATTGGTGTCGCCATTGTTTTTGTGGTTATTGGCACTTATTGGCACTGCAATAGTTGCGGATTATACCAAAGACGGTTTACTGTGAGCCGTCGTGTTTAGGCGAATCTAAGTGACGCTCACACCCTCGGAGAGGGATTAAGGCAGCCTACGCCATTTCTACGGGAAATAAGAGCGGTAAGTTCGATTTTTTTTATTATTTCTTTTGAATTCTTCAAGACAATATTTGCCTCCCAAATTGTAATTATTTTTCGTGTGAAATGTACTTTTTCGACAAAAGACGTGGGGAATTTTTGGAGTTTTTTATTAATTTTTTTTTAAACCACGTTTTGGATAAAAACTATATATTGTTTTTCTTCTTTGTATACAGCCCTGTCCATTCCATCGACGGGACAGTTGTGCTGGACACTGGTGTGAAGCCGGGTGTAGCACTGTAACCCTGGGAAAGGTACGTTAGGATTATTTTAGTTCATCTGTTTAAATCTACTTTATTTTATTGAGTCGACATGGGGTTCTTGATTTAAATTACTCGGTGTAAGGGAACTTCGTGCAAAATAGACAAATTCCAGGAAACTGAAACATTTCATTTTCCACAGGGTTTTACGCTCGGGCAAGATCCAACCACATTTTTGGACCATGTGCTGTCCTAGCGTCATGTGCTAGGTGATCACCAGGGAAGGCGCGAGCAAGACAGGGACCCGGAGTTGCAGGGAGGATGTTTGAAAGCTTCCAGGTTAACAAATCAAAACACCCTCTTCTTTAACCATAAAATAATCAAGGACCAAGGTAGGAGTTTTCTTCAATTTCACGCAAGCAACCATTTTTTTCATATAATTTTTCTCCATAAATTTTATAGTATAATTTAACATTTCGTGTAAACGCAAGGTAAAGGTATGACGTCACAACCAAAATTTTGCGGAGTATTTACTAAGTTGACTTGTTTTCCTTCATTTCATTTATTTAAGACAATTTCTCTCGTGAAATTTGGAGTGCCTTGCTATTTTGGCCCGAACTTGTTTCATCCTTTTTTTTTAAAACATATTTCATGTTTCCAGTTTTTTTTACAGTAGGTTTACTCCTAAAATAAACAAGATGAACTAAATCTTTGTGTTATTTGTACAATCCTATGAACCAACTTTGCAGAGACAAAAGAGAGATGAGGTTATATTTTTTTGCGGTTTCCTTACACTGTTTTACCTCATGGGGTAGATCTCGGACTGGGTTGCTGTCTGTCTCATTCTACCCAACGTAGAATGATGACAGTAGATATTTGGTCCAGATCTCCCCTATGACAGAATAATTTTGGAAGTATATTTTTTTTTACAATCGTTTATATAACTGAGTCTCACACTACTGACTCAAATGTAGGTACACTGTGACCTGTTAGAAATGTGCATCTACCTATAAGGAACTTTCTATTTGTGTCATTTTGATTCATTTAGGAATCTTTCAGAATTTTATTTTGTTTATTAGTCAATTTTTTTTGGTTTTTTTAATTAAACAAATACTCTGGAAGCCTCGGAAGTAGGTAGAGTTTCATTGTTTGGCTACAACGTTTGAGTTGAACTGTATTTTATTTAAGATCTTCTTTGTAAAACATTGGTATTAAAACACTGTGGCGCACTTAAAATTTCCTTATTTCTGAACCCCCCCTTCTCCACTGTATAAAAGTTACCGGGCATATCAATGTTTTACCTAGCTGGAAAATACAGTTCTGCTTCCAGATATTTGTTTAGTTACTCAGTAATTTGATTTTAGTGTCACAAATTGGCACAGCGTTATTGTTGTATTTACAGTGTCACAAAATGGCGGCAACGTCTTTTAGGTTGCCACAAATGTCACCCAACGCATCTTAATTGGCCACATAGCATAATTAATAATTGATTTAAGATTTCTTGTTCGCTGAATCCAGGTATACCGATGAATATCCTTATGTTTAAAAAAACCACTATCTATTTTTAGGTTGTGGGTTTTACACAATTGCATCAGTCTTAAGCCATTATCATTTGTTACTTCCTCTCCAAATGGTCCTATCACTTTGCTCTGGGTTTGCCTACCAGTTCGGCTATTAAAATCGCCAAGCATAATTATTTCAGGAAAAATCTGTAGCCCAATCATAAATACCAAGCTGTTGCGTTATTCGCAAAATTCAAAGATTTTGGATTACTTATGCATTACCACTTTTTTAAACTCTATTTGACCATAATTTAAAAGGGCCTATACCATACCGTTTCTAATAAAAAAAAACTACATACCAAATTCACTTGCTTAAAAAAATACTCTGCCAATATATGGGCCCCTAAGCTCACACTAGGTACTATAGTTATAGTGTACGTGTGAGCTAATATAACTAAAAACTAAAATATATTTTATTCAACTCCAGACTAAATTACCTTTTGTTTGATACCACACAAGCCATGTTTTGACTTAAACTCAAATTTTTGAAATCTACCCCCACCCTTAAAAAAAACAAAAACTAAAATGTATTTTGTTAAACTCCGGACTCAATTACCTTTCGTTTGATATCACACACGCCATATTTTCACTTAAACTCTAATTTTTTAAATATACCCCCACCCTTTTTTTAAAAATAAATTAAAATGTATTTTGTTTAACTCCAGACTCAATTACCTTTCGTTTGATATCACACACGCCATATTTTCACTTAAACTCTAATTTTTGAAATCTACCCCCACCCTTTTATTTGGTTTGTGTTCGGTGGATTTTGTTCATTTTTAAATGGAACCATCTCGGCCCAAAACCCAGCCTAGGTACCAAATTTCATTAAAATCGGCCAAGCGGTTTTTGAGTTATGCGCGTTGGTCGTTACAGACATACAGACAGACAGACATACAGACAGACAGACAGACAGACGGCGCAACAAAAAGTTTCAAAATCATCTGAAACGCAAAGATAAAAAATTTTGAAATCGGAGCAACTTTTTTTTTCTCGAAAAAGTTAGGATCACCATAGCTCACACTACTATAGTATAGTATATGTGTGAGCTAATATAATAATATAAACCAAAATGTTTAAAAATTTGCCGCAAACAGGAAAAAATCGTTGGTTCAAAATACCGATTGTTTAAGCGAAAAAGACGCGTTTGGAGATAAACCGATGGTGATTTTTTAGTTTGCGTTTAATTTTGGGTTCCACGAAAATCTTTTTTTTACTGTTATATAGACAAGCGTTAAAACGGTATAATTTTTTTAAAAATATACTTGTTAAGTGTAAAGTATCTAAAGTTGGATATTTTTTAGTTTTTATAAAAAAATATCCAAGTTATATAGTGGTCGGGCAAATTTAAAGATTTTGAACTGCTTAAATACAAAACCATATTTTAAACTTTATTTGACTAAAATTTAAAAGCGTATGTTTCTGATAAAAAAAAACTAATATACAAAATTATTTTAAAAAAATAGAAAAATAAAAAATTTACTACACACTTGGAATTTTTTCTGGTTCAAAATAACAGTTTTTAAAGCGAAACTATAGATAAATAGCAGGTGATTTTTTTTAGTTTGTGGTTAATTTTTGGTTCCTACAAAAATTACCATATACTAAAATAGTGTTAAGTTCTTAATATACTTTAGAGGCCTGAAATAAATGGAATTAACACATTAGTAAAAGTGCTAACTTTATTTTATTTTATTTATTTACAAAGTTCAGAAATATTTATATGTAATTTTCCATAAAAATATTAATCTCTTAATAAATACAAAAGGTAAAAAAAAAACAGAATTATTTCATACATTAAATAGTACATGGGTGCTAACCCGATTTTAAAATTTAACAAATGTTACGGCACCTCTAAAATTAAAATAGTATCTCATAAATACAAGCGAGCCATTAGAAATAGGTTCTTCATAAAATTATATTTCATTAGAGACAAATAAGTTAATATAAGTGCTAAGCCCATTTTACTGGAATAAGTGTAATTTTCATTTTTTTAAACCATTTCTTTGGATTCGATGCAAAGATAAATGTCATATCCTGTCCTTAGTGACAAATCTGTTCATTTTAATTTATTTTGCCTATAATAGCCAGTCATTTTAAAGTTTATATTATATTTATTAAGATTAAAAAAAGACACAAGCCAACATATTGAATCATTTTTGATTGAGTGATCGCCGTTAATCCGCCCTTCGGTACCGCTATAACACAAAAATAATAATTTAACATTTTTTAAAAAATAATGAAAATTACCCAAACTAAAAATGAACCCATGTTTTCTGCAATATTTTGTAATATTTTAAGAAGCAAATTATAGGCAGACTCAAAAGGGAGAAAAAAAAGTACGTCAGATAAAATCCTCATTAGAAATTTCTTCACAGAATTAAAAAATTTAGGTTTTAAAAAATCTTTTTTTTGCAATATTTTTAATTTGAAATTATTTTTCTTAAAATAAAACATATTTCTAAAAGTTATTTAAGACAGGCCGATAGAGATAGGTCTTACCTAATTAAAACCGTAATAAAAAATATTTTGACTCTTTTTGATTTTCAGTTATTTTGAAAAAAGTGAAAAGGTGCAAACTGGAAAGTTGAAAGTGGAGTACCAACCAATTGTTTTTTTAATTTTAACTTCTCTAAAGTCGATGTACAAACTTGCCAATGTTTAAAAAACTCCCAATAAAATTGACGAAAATGGCGGCTAAATGACCGACCAGTATACGATTTGGATATTTTATTAAAAAACTGAAAAATACCCAACTTAAACGCTTTTTTGCTACAACTTACTAAGTATATTTTGAAAAAAATTTCACACCTTTTGAAAGCACTATATTAGAACAAAGGTTTTCGGGGGACCCAAAATTAAACGCAAAATAAAAATCCCAGCTGTTTATCTCCAAATGTGTAGTTTTTTCTTAAAAAACCGCTGAGTCAGTGATTTTTCCATGTTTGCAGTAATTTTTTTTTAGTTGAGTAAATTTTATATTTAGTTGCCTATTAGAACCCGTAAATAGTCTTTTATGTTTTGTTCAAATAAAGTTTAAAAAAATTGATTTGTATAAGCAGTCTCTAAATTTTGTGAAAAACGCGACAGCTTGGTATATGTGATTCTGCTACAGGTTTTTCCTGCAATATTTTTTAATGTTTTAAAAAGTGGGGTAGAGCCAGACTTAAAAGGAAGAAAAGAAAGTATGTCAGATAAAATCCGCCTCAGAAATTTCTGGACAGGATCCAAAAATTCAAGTTATGAAAAAATCACCACTTCCATAAAATTGTCAAAGTTTTGATTTTGACATTATTTTGTCTGAAATCGATAAATATTTCTAAAAGTTGTGGTACATGGACCCATAGAGACAGGTCTTACCTTATTAAAACAGTAATAAAAAAATAATTAGCTTTTTTTGATTTTGAGGTATTTTGAAAAAAGTGGAAAGGCGCAAACCAAAAATATAAGGACACTGATACGCAACTTATAGTGGAGTACCAACAATTTTTTTATATTTTTTACTTTGCTCAAGTTGATGTACAATTGTACCAATGTTTATCAAAATCCCCCGAAAATTGACGAAAATGGCGGTTTAAGAACTGACCAGTATACGATTTGAATATCTTTTAATAAAAACTGAAAAATAGCCAACTTTAAACGCTTTTGTGCTACCACTTACCAACTAGATTTTGAAAAAAAGTGCATACCATTTAAAAGCTTGTCTATATTAGAACAAGGGTTTTCGGGGGACCCAAAATTAAACACAAAATAAAAAATCCCCAGCCGTCTATATTTAAACATGTCATTTTGCTTAAAAAACTGTTATTTTAAACCTATGATTTTTCCGTGTTTGTGGTAAATTTTTGAATATATTGGAATATATTTATTTATTTTTTTTAAAGAAAGTTAATTTTGTATTCAGTTCTCTCATCAGAACCGGTAAAAATTATTTTAAGTTTTGGCCAAATAAAGTATTAAAAAATTGTTTTGTATAACCAGTCCAAAATCTTTGAATTTTGCGAAAAAAGCGACCTCATGGTAATTGTGACTCTGCGAGAGATTTTCCCTGCAAGATTTTTCAAAATTTTAAAAAGTAAGATATAGCCAGACTCAAAAGAAAGACAAAAAAGTATGTCAGATAAAATCCGCCTCAGAAACTTTTTGACAGGGTCCAAAATTTCAGGTTTTAAAAAAATCACTACTTTGGTAAATTTTCAAAGTTTTGACTTTAACATTATTTTTGTTAATATAAAAAATACTCTGCCAATCTATGGGCACATAAGCTCACACTGGGTACTATAGTATTAGTGTATCTACTTGAAAGCTAATATAACTAAAAACTGAAGTATATTTTATCGAACTCCAGACTCAATTACCTTTCGTTTGATACCACACAAGCCATGTTTTGACTTAAACTCTAATTTTTCAAATCTACCCCCACCCTTTTTTTAAAAACTAAAATGTATTTTTTTTTAACTCTAGACTCAATTACCTTTCGTTTGATATCACACACGCCATATTTTCACTTAAACTCCAATTTTTGAAATATACCCCCACCCTTTTTTTTAAATAAATTAAAATGTATTTTGTTTAACTCCAGACTCAATTACCTTTCGTTTGATATCACACACGCCATATTTTTAAAAGTTGCGTTATATGGGCTCATAGAGACAGGTCTTACCTAACCAAAATTGTCATGAAAAATATTTTAGCTGTTTTCAGTTTTAAGATATTGGAAAAAAATGTAAAGGTGCAAATTTGAAATTTAAGGGAACTGAAATGCGGCAATCAGTAGAGTTTGAACCAAAAAAAAAATTTGCTCATATCATAAAGTTTTTTTTTGTTTGGTGTGGACCACTCACCTGTTACTATTTTGAAGGATATGAAGGCTTTTTGTCTCTTAGTTGAAGGAAAGTCATCAAAAAAGTCTGGCAACACTGTAACTGACAAAGGCAAAAGAGTGTGCTCACAAAAAATAACAAAAATTCGGTACCTAGTTTTATAATTTTTTAAATTCTTCTTTTTTTCTCTGCAGGAATTTATATTTTGGTCATCTTGATATCTTCAAAAAAGGGAAAGAATCTTCAAATCAAATTTGAACAACAATTATACAAAATAATTTTAATGTAAAAGAAATGTACTAGACAATTAATTATCTCAAAAATGTGTTAATTCTTTTGCCTTTGCATCATAGTCTAATTTCTTTTAAATAAAAGGACTCTATATTAAAAAAAAAATTGTTTCTATCTTTACCCAATTTGACTATACCTACCACAGCCCCTCAAATTAACTCATTTAAGGGGGCTGTGTGCTGCAAAAATAGAAAATAAAAAAAACAATTAATCTCATAATTAATATTAAGGGTCTACTACGTTATACCTCGATGCTTGAAAATGGGTGTTTCTTTTTTTAATGATAAGTTGAGGTCGTTTTATACTGTTTTCAAGAAAAAAAAATGCGGATTTTTCGCATTTTTTTTAGAAATTTAAAAATTAAAAAATTAGTAAAAACTCATACAAATTGCTATAGAAATAATTTATTTGACGTTTGTTATTTCGAGAAAGAGCGGGACGGTTCACAATCGACGGAGCTTTAAATAAATGGTAATTTAGCCAAAAATAAGGTGACCAACTGTCTAGCAAGAGGCGATAAAAAGTTTTTAAGAAATGTATTTACGCATAGAAAAATGGTTACACCAAATTTTTGAAATCTAATGTTCGGCCTGACATCTTGCTCTTTTAATTTGTCGCGCATTTTTGACTCCGTAAAATCGTCCAAAATCGTCTATTGAGCATTTATAATGAAAAAAATGATGCAGAAACAATTATGATAATGATGATTTACAGAAATTCAGCAGTTCGGTTTGGTTCGGGTCGATCTTAGATTAGGTTGGCTGTGTCTTAAAGTAATTCAGCAGGAGTCGGCTGCGCCGACTCCTGCTGAATTACTTTAAGACCCAACAAACCTAACCTAAAACCAAACCGAACGGAACTTTTTATTCGATTTTTAAAATCAGCTTAAAATTTCCTTTAAAATGATGTATCACACTCAATATTTTAATTTTTTATTTTTTTTATTGTTTTCTTTATTTTTATTTTTTAATCACCTCTTTATAATTTTTTTATTTTTATAATTTTATAATATTAAAATATTTTAAACCCATTAAGCAAACTAAAATATGTGATAAAAATAAAAAAAATAAATTTTATGTGATATCTCAAAAACTAAACGTGACAAATGAAATTTAATTTAACAGTTTAATTCCTCTTGGAATGTTTTCACAGAAATAAAAAATATTAATAAATAAACAAATTATAGACCCCTTCCCAAAATGCAGAATTTTTAGAAACACCCTGTAGTTTAAAAACGGCTTGCTATATCAAAATGCGATTTTCACATTTAAGCTCCTTTTGAAATTTGAGTGTCGCAAAGGGGGATCAGGTTTTTTTAGCCCGAGGGGTCATCAGCTTTCAACAGTACTGTACAAATTTCACAACAGGACCCGACAGTACCACGACAGGACCCAACAGTACTCGACAGTACACGACAGTACCCAACAGTACTCGACAGTACCACGACAGGACCCAACAGTACTTGACAGTACAGGACAGTACCCAACAGTACTCGACAGTACACGACAGTACCCAACAGTACTCGACAGTACACGATAGGACCCAACAGTACACGACAGTTAACGGTTTACGACACTACCCCCCAACCCCAACCAGTGGCGTAGATGCGAAAAGACATGATGAGCTTTTTTTTTTTTTTGGTCGCAAGTTTTTTGAGCGCGCGTTTTGTCCCTGTCGGTCTTCCCCAAACATGATGACCTTTTTTTTTTTTTTTTTTTTTTGGTCGCGCTGCGCCGACTCCTGCTGAATTACTTTAAGACCCAACAAACCTAACCTAAAACCAAACCGAACGGAACTTAACTGAATCAAATTGAACCAAACCGAACCGAACTAAACCAAAACGAACGGAACCGGACTGAACGGAACCGAACCGAACCGAACCGTACCGCACAAACAATCAGCAAGAATCGGCTGCGCCGATTCTTGTTGAATTGTTCTAACTAAATAATTTCCTACCCTCAGATGCACCGTAACAAGGCTTTGCTCTATCTTTGTTGTTTTGTATGTGAGCAACAAGGACTTAATCGCGATTAAATCCATGATCGCGCTTCAGTGCTTACGGTGCATCTGAGGGTAAGTCAGCGTAAGCAAATCCAATTGGGAAATTTGAAATGGCCGAATGACCTGGAAAGTGTCGGCCAAGCAAAAACTCAGTCAATGTGTCAAAACATCTGTGGGAAGGTCAACTGTACAAATTTTCAAAATTATGTGAAAAAACCGAGAAAAAACACGAAAAACTAGGTATGTAATTAATTTAAAATTGTTAAATTATTAATCCTAAGCTAATTCATAAATTTATGTCGAAAATTTGACGATGTAGTGATAGAAATTGATTTTTTTCAACCAAAACAAGTCAAAGAAAATCACTATGTAACGTTTTTTAAAAAATTATTTAAAAAAAAACCATACTTTTTTTTTTAATTTCCCGTATCCAAATCGACTAAAAATAGTCCAAAGAATCATTTTCATACAAAAAAATCGTTATATAGAGCGTTTTGACGAGCGAGGTATAACGTAGTAGAACCAATATTAATAATAACACTAGGTATGTAATAAAAATTTTACTATGCATAATAGTAGATCCTACTTATTTTCCTAGATTACTTACGCCTGAATATCCTTGGCCCCAGTCTGTGCAACTCTTGTATACAAGTCATTAGATGCCTCTAGTACCTGCTTTAGTGATCTTTCCACTTTGGGCAGTTCTGTGGTGCCTTCCAAGTCACTCGTCAGCCTTTCAGCCTCTTGCAAAAGATCCGTGAAGTCGGACATTGTGAGAGACAGACCTTTATAAATATATGCTTATATCAAATATGCAAACTATATAGATTCCTATATCAAAAACCTCACTAAAACAGAATGCACTAGCCCAGCTTAAAGCATGCAATGTTAAAAATTAACCTCAGAATTTACTCAGTTAAATAAAAAATATATATATAATTTGTACTTACCCCTGTTTTCCAAAGCCTATTTAAAAAAAAATTAATATTATTTTTAACCCCAATTTTTTTGTTTTGATGCCGCCTTTCGGTCAAAACTATGAAGTTAGCACTTAAGGGAGTATTCCTAGTCAACCAGTGATGTGTTGGCATCTTGGCGCATTTCCACGGTATAGAATAGACCGGTGTTCGGGGGTACGTTCAGATTGAAACGTCGGGCGAGACGTCTTGCCGAGCGAATAACGTCATGGGTAAATCGCCGGACGTCTTGCCTTTGTGAACGGTATGACGAGTCGTTAAATACCGAGATGAATTCCATCAAAGGAGCATGCGCCAAAATTAAGGTCAAAATGTCTAATTTAAATTATTGGCGCGAATACCGGGATTGGCGCGAGATCGAAGAGCTTAATGTATAATAAAAAATTCAAGGTATAAAATAATGGTCAATTCTAATTTTTAGGTATGATTTTATGTAGGTATCGGGTGGTTTTTTATAACCTGAGCACTCAGCAACTTTAACATTGAAAATAAAGGGCTATAATAAATTGTAGATTTTTTTGGTTAATTATGACAACTTTAAAAGCCAACATAATTTTTTTCTATCCGTTACCATGTACAGGGTGTCCCAAATTCGATGTTTTTGGGAGGTTTCGGGTATTTCTAGAGGGGCTAAAACGAGGGGTCATCGGCACCCTAAAATTTTGAACAGCGTCCAACAGGACTTGGGTCCTGACGTGTACTGTTGGGTCCTGTTGAGTACTGTTGGGTCCTATCGTGTACTGTCGAGTACTGTTGGGTACTGTCGTGTACTGTCGAGTACTGTCGAGTACTGTTGGGTCCTGTCGTGTACTGTCGAGTACTGTTGGGTCCTGTCGTGGTACTGTCGAGTACTGTTGGGTACTGTCGTGTACTGTCGAGTACTGTTGGGTACTGTCGTGTACTGTCGAGTACTGTTGGGTCCTGTCGTGTACTGTTGGGTACTGTCGTGTACTGTCGAGTACTGTTGGGTCCTGTCGTGTACTGTTGGGTACTGTTGGGTCCTGTTGCGAGGTACAAAGCGCGCCCTTCAAAAAACATGCGAGCAAAAAAAAAAAAAAAAGGTCATCATGTTTGGGGAAGGCCGACGGGGACAAAGCACGCGCTCGCTCAAAAAACTTGCGACCAAAAAAAAAAAAAAAAAAAAAAGGTCATCATGTTTGGGGAAGACCGACAGGGACAAAACGCGCGCTCAAAAAACTTGCGACCAAAAAAAAAAAAAAGCTCATCATGTCTTTTCGCATCTACGCCACTGGTTGGGGTTGGGGGGTAGTGTCGTAAACCGTTAACTGTCGTGTACTGTTGGGTCCTATCGTGTACTGTCGAGTACTGTTGGGTACTGTCGTGTACTGTCGAGTACTGTTGGGTACTGTCCTGTACTGTCAAGTACTGTTGGGTCCTGTCGTGGTACTGTCGAGTACTGTTGGGTACTGTCGTGTACTGTCGAGTACTGTTGGGTCCTGTCGTGGTACTGTCGGGTCCTGTTGTGAAATTTGTACAGTACTGTTGAAAGCTGATGACCCCTCGGGCTAAAAAAACCTGATCCCCCTTTGCGACACTCAAATTTCAAAAGGAGCTTAAATGTGAAAATCGCATTTTGATATAGCAAGCCGTTTTTAAACTACAGGGTGTTTCTAAAAATTCTGCATTTTGGGAAGGGGTCTATAATTTGTTTATTTATTAATATTTTTTATTTCTGTGAAAACATTCCAAGAGGAATTAAACTGTTAAATTAAATTTCATTTGTCACGTTTAGTTTTTGAGATATCACATAAAATTTATTTTTTTTATTTTTATCACATATTTTAGTTTGCTTAATGGGTTTAAAATATTTTAATATTATAAAATTATAAAAATAAAAAAATTATAAAGAGGTGATTAAAAAATAAAAATAAAGAAAACAATAAAAAAAATAAAAAATTAAAATATTGAGTGTGATACATCATTTTAAAGGAAATTTTAAGCTGATTTTAAAAATCGAATAAAAAGAGAGTTATTCTGTAAGAAAAATAACAACTTTATGCAATATTTTAAAAACCAAAACAGATAAATAAAAACCGGTTACATCTGTCAATTCTTCAAGAAAAGATCTATAAGAAAGCTATTTACACAAAAGCAAAATGCAGACAAAAACACTCCGTAGCTTAAAAACGGCTTGCTATATCTAAATGTGGTTTTCACCTTTAGGCTTCTCTTAAAATTTAAGCGTCGCAAAGGGGGCTCAGTTTTTTCTATTTCCCCTAGAAATACCCGACACCACAAAAAAACAACGAATTTGGGACACCCTGTACAGGGTGTGACAATGAAGTCGATTTTTTTAAAGGGAACACCCTGTATATTTTTGCATTTTAAGATTGGTCTTTTCTTTTTGATTTCAAAAATTTACAATCTCTATGTGCTGCGATTAATATTTTTTGAGGTATATGCAGTATTTCTTCTATATTGCATTTCACGTTTATTTAAATGCGCTAAATCTTAAAAAATGTTTATCGTAGCATAGACTTACAGTAGAACCCCGATGACAGTGTTTATTCAAATTAAATTGGGCACTAAATAATTTGTCACACAACTTGCACGTCACCGGCATTTTCACAGCACAAAAACGACGCATTTTCATCAAAAAGAACTGGGAATTATTAAAGTTTTGCTGTATAAAACCATACTGAAATATCTCTCAGTTGATTGATTGGCAGAAGTGACAGATCAACGCTTGCGCACGTCTTGGAATTCATCTCGGTATTTAACGACTCGTAAAAATTCGACATAATGCCGTATTCCATTGGGGAAATGAGTGCAGCACTAGTGCACAACTGGCTCGGTGTTTGCATTCCATTGACATGCACTTTTTCAGTTTTCGTATTCCATTGAGGAACTTATGAATTCAGTTTTGCACTGAGTGCGGCTTTTTTGACACCGGCTCTGTGGGACGTAAAAATGAGTGAAAATAAAGTTGTTAGCGATTTTTTATTATTTTCTTCGCTGCTAAGTAGTAGCAGCGATGAAGATGAAGAAGAACAGTTCTGTGCAATAAGAACAATGAGAACGGAAACCCCAAAAATAAAAAACTTGATTGAAAATGTGGTTTACCGATTTAACAACAAACAGGTAAGTAGATTTGTATGGATTTGGTTGACTGGGGCCCTGGGGCTAATTTTCCTAAAGTTGGGGTTTTCTGGCAGCTATGATTATAAGTAAAAATAAATGTATTTTTAGTTCAAGAAACACTTTCGGCTCGAGATGAGCACTGCAGAATTCCTCATAAATAAATTCAAGGAGTCTCAATTTTGTCGAAAAAAAGAACAAGGGGGACAAAACCCCATTAGCGCTGAGGCACATGTCTTGTCATTTTTATGGTATGTTAAAACACCCTTACGTAGCTGTTAGGTTAGGTTATGGTGAGGTTAGGCCTTCTGTAGAAAATAAAATATACCGAAGGACCACTCGAGATAGCTCGAGAAAAACGTGGGGGAGTTAAGAGGGACTGTATCTTTCCACAGGGCTCCAACAGGGAAAAAAGAGCCTAAAAACTTAAATACTAAAAATAGCGCAGCAATGAAAAATTATCAAGAAACGACTTACCATTAGATGTCTTTTGTAGCTACTTGGCTGGCCAGCCCGATTATACGCGAAGTACCAGACTCTCCATTGTTCTATAGTTCACAATGTTCCAAACACTAATATCTAATAAACTAAAGCGTAAAATTAATAGTTTCCACAATTTTAATATAAAATAATAGCGGTGCGGTGACTTTCCTTGCACGTGGCGCGTGGTTGAGTGTTCGCTCAGACAATCGGCGTTTTCGTCTGCTAGGCCGAATTTAGCCGCTTATCTCAAATCCTTCATTGCTGGAAGAAGCGCGCGAAGTTTAAATTTAAAATATGGAAAGATATAGCGTAAAGTAAATCAAAATAATATTCTAAAAACGCTTGTAAGCGTAGAAAATGTAACCCAAAAATATTTAAAAACTAAGAGAGATAGCTTCTCTAATTTTAAGTGAAAATTAGAGAATATAATTATTTACAAAAATAAAAACAAGTTGGGAAACTTGTTCATTCGGCCCACCAAAATGAGCATCATTTTTCGGTAGGTGAATCTGAATCAATTGGAAGGGGGCAAAGCTTGACTAAAGGTCGTTTAAAGATACTGGACGCGGTACGAACATTTGCCACCCTAGCGTGCCCATCAGGCCCTTTAAAAATTTCAATAATGCGACCTACCCGCCATTGAAGGGGCGGTGATAACTCGTCTTTGATAAGAACGAGGGTACCTATTTTTGGCTCTGCGCATGGTTCCAACCATTTATTTCGTATTTGAAGGGTATGTAAAAATTCTTGGCTCCAACGACGCCAAAAATCGGCTTGTATTCGCTGGACCAAGTTCCATCGCGATAACCGATTCTCAGGTTTACTTGAAAAATCTTCATCAGGAACAGAAACTAAAGGTCCATGTGTTAAAAAATGTCCTGGTGTTAAAACCTGTAGATCGTTACAGTCGGTAGATTGCGGGGTCAAGGGGCGAGAATTTAAAATCGCCTCAATTTGACAAAGAACCGTGTACAACTCCTCATAACTTAGAATTTGCGAGCCAATGGTACGAATTAAGTGAGTTTTTACGGATTTTATCCCTGACTCCCAAAGACCGCCGAAGTGGGGAGCTGATGGAGGGATAAAATTCCAGGCGATAGCTTGTTGCGTGCAAGCATTTCTTGCAAGATCAAGCAATTCTTTGCTTGATTTAACGAAATTTGTGCCATTATCTGAAAAAAGAGTTTTTATGTAACCTCTTCGGGCAACAAAGCGACGTAGCGCAGCTAAAAAAGCGTCCGAAGTTAGATCTGACACTAACTCGAGATGTAAAGCTTTAGTATTTAGACAAATAAAAAGGCAGATATATGCTTTTTGTGTTTTTACACCTCTGTGTTTACTGAGAGTGATAGGTATAGCACCACTAAAATCTACTCCACTAAAAGTAAAAGGCTTTTGTGGAATCAAGCGGTAGGACGGAATTTGTCCCATGATTTGCTCATAAGAATGCGGTTTGACGCGAAAGCAACGAACACATTTGGATAAAACCGTTTTAATTAAGCGTTTGGCAGATAAAATCCAAAAAATTTGACTAATGAGATATTGTACTGTTTGCACTCCAACATGCAAATATTTTTTGTGCATATATTCAATAAAAATATAAGAAAGTCTACTTTCCTTGGGTAAAAGAAGAGGATGTTTTTGTCCGTAAGAAATAGTCATGGCTTGTTGAATGCGTCCTCCAACTCTTATACGACCATCCTGGTCTAAAAAGGGATTCAATTTTTGTATGGGTTTTATGCATTTTTTCTGGTTTTGAAGGTTAAGAATTACTTCAGAAAAGTATTTTTGTTGTTCGTGCTTAGCCAAACATTTTGAAGCGTTAAAGAGATCGATATAATCTATATTTGTCTTTTTTCTGACGTCTGCGGATAGTCTACAATTATTTATGAATCGCAAACTGCGGGCTAAAAGTATTTGAATAGCGTAAAAATCGGATTTATTATTTAAAAGCGAATCTAAAAAATTTTCAGTTATTCGGTCACAAGAAATCAGAGCAACATTTTTTCGTTCCTCAGTCTCTAAACTGTCATTTATTTTGACTGCGGGGTTTTTGTTGGCCATTTATCGAAAGATTCTTGTAAAAAACTAGGGGCGGCCCACCATAGGGGATGATTTAAAAGCTCACTCGGCGAGCAGCCGCGGCTGGCTACATCGGCACTATTGAGAAAGGTGGGGGTATATAACCAACATTCTGGATTAATATTATCTTGGATAAGACTAACACGATTTGCAACAAAAGTTTTCCATTTACTTGGATGGGATTTTATCCAGTGTAAAACAACCATTGCGTCCGAAAAAGCGTAAATATTATTTATTGTGAACCTTTTTATGAAGATATCATATGTGTATTTTAAGACCTCAGATAAAAGAGTAGCGGCTAGAAGTTCTATTCTCGGAATACTAACAAATTTTTTAAGTGGAGCGATGCGACTTTTCGCAAGAACAAAATATATGTGATATTTAGCGTTTCGTAAGACACGTAAGTATATTACGCATGCGTACCCTCGTTCACTCGCATCACAAAAACCACAGAGATCGATGGATTCGGCGTTGGTGATGTCAATGTGGCGGGGTAAACTAAATTTTTCTAAAACTTGAAATTCAGATTGATAGAGTGTCCACTGACGAACTATTTCTAAAGTAGGCGTGGCGTCCCAGGAAATACCAAGTAACCAAATTTGTTGAATCAAATATTTTAAAGTGAATGTTACTGGGGTAAGATACCCATGGGGGTCATAGCAGCGTGCTAAAAAAGAGAGAAGCGTCCTTTTAGTACAGCTTTGCTGATTAGGTAATATGTTAAATCGAAACTCGTCGTAGGAAGGGTGCCAACACAGGCCTAAGACCTTAGTGACGTCATCCGAATCGAGAGATAAAACTGCGGGGTTGACTAAGGAGGGATCTAAATGAGAGATCACTTCTGAGCGATTGCTAGACCATTTGTGTAATTTCAAGCCAGCGTTTCCTAATAACTCCGTAAGCTCATGCTGCAAATTTAACGCCTCTTGAACCGTTTTACATGAAGTAGTGACGTCATCAATATAGGTATCGTTAAGTATAACTTGAGCAGCGTGAGGGTAGTTATCATATTCGGATTCAGCTAAGTGCTGAAGGGTGCGTAAAGCGAGATATGGTGAACAGTTCACTCCGTAAGTGACAGTTCGTAGTTTAAAAACGGAAACTTTTTCATTAGGGTTAAAACGCCAAAATATTTTTTGGTATTTTTGATGATCAGGGTTGATATTTATACCACGATACATTTTTTGAATATCGCAGGTGAGCGTCACAGGGTTAAGGCGAAAATGTAATAATATTTGAATAATATCTTTTTGTAGTTTTGGACCCGATAATAATACTTGATTAAGCGAAATATGCGTAAAGGGGTCAGTAATACTCGCATTAAAAACTACCCTTGTCTTAGTAGTGATAGCTTCATTTTTAACAACAGCGAAATGTGGAATGAAATAGCTGTCTGAATCGTCTTCTTTTTCTGAGTCATAGTCCATATGACCCAATTCCAAATATTCATTCATAAATTTAGAATATTCACAATACAAGTTTTTATCGCGAAGCAGTTTTTTTTCTAAAGATAAGAAACGATTTAGCGCGACTTGTTTTATTGCAGGAAACTGTGGTGGATTTTCAAATGTGCGAAAGGGAAGGGAGACAGTATACCGGCCGTCTTGATTACGCGACACGCTCTGTTTAAAATAATTTTCACAAATTTCATCCTCTGGTTTCAAATGAGTTTTTTGGGGGACGCAGTCGGTTTCCCAAAATTTTGAAATTAATTGCGAAAGCGAGTCATTTTCATTTTGACAAAAAAGAGCATTAATTGGCGGGGTAGAAATTAAGGGTTGATTTATTTGTCCCATCAAAATATAGCCGAAAATAGTTCCCATAGCAAAGGGATGATTTGGATCATCGCTAGCGATTTTTTCACCCTGTATAATTAGTGGAAATAGATCCATACCAATTAGTAAATTTACAGGCGAAGGGTTGTAAAAAGTGGGATCTGCTAAGGGTAAATTTTTTATAAAATGCCAATTTTCTGTATTTATTTTTACTGACGGTAAATCAGTACAAACTTTTTGCAAAATAATTGCTTGCGTAGACACAAAAATATCTGGTTTTTGAAAATTACAAATTTTAATAAAAATCGATCCTAGATCAGAAGTAAGAGAGTTGCCTCCAACCCCCTGTATATTTGAACATAAGGGTTGTCTTGGAAGGCCCAATTGTTGCGCTAATTTTTGAGAACAAAAAGTGTTTTGCGAACCGCTGTCTAACACCGCTCTAACTGTTTGAAAGTTACCGCGGACATCTTGAATTTTTACTAGGATAGTTGACAATAAAACTTGCGATTGCGCAGAAATAAAACCACAATGCGTGGGGTTAGAACCCGAAGGAGTTGCGATTGGTACTTGTGAATTAGAAGACGTCGAAGTAAAATTTTTATTATTTTGAGTAGAGTAATTTTGAGGGAAATTAGTTTGAGTAGAGTAATTTTGAAGCGGACAACCAGTAGCCGGGGATCTAAAACTTTGCTGACTGGCGAAGTAACCACGTGGTGCACTACTTGAAGATGCGTTGGGAGAAATATTAGAGAGATTTTGTGAGAAATTCACGTTAGCATCAAAATGTGATCTATTTTGATTTTGAGAATTAAAGAAATTAGAATTTCGCTCAAAATGAATTAATGAGTGATGTCTTTGATTACCAGGGCAATAGCGACATGAGCGTAGACTTTGACAAGAATTTGTTAAATGTATTGAGCTTAAACAATTTAAACATAGTTTTTTATTTTTAGCGTAAGCATAGCGTTCGTAGGGAGATTTACCTTTAAATGCGTGACATAAATATATTGAATGTGTGTTAGAATCACAAAAAGCGCATCTATCTTTAGAATGAGTATTTTCCGTACCAAGTAGCGTTTTTGTATAATAAGGCGAGGCGTTATTTTTATAAAACTGTTTATTATTTTTAAATCTATTTTTAGATTGTAGCGAATAAAGCGAATGACATTGAGTTTCAAGGAAATTATAAATTTCTTGATATTTGGGCATTTCATTAGACCTAGAATTAGCTAGTTCAAAGCGCGAAAGTAGTACCTCAGGCAATTTATCTAGTAAAATGTTGGCCAGCGGAAAACACCATTGATCAGTGTCGTAATTGAGAGTTTTTAAAGCCTCAATGTTTTCTGAAAAAACATCAAGCAGCGTGCGCAGCGTTTCTGGATTGTCGTCTTTGAGAGCGGGAAAATTATACACGGAGCGCCAATAAGTTTGAGCCGATAAGCGGGGGTTATGATAGCGTTTTAGAAGCGTATTGTAAGCGATTATATAATTAGCGTCGGTTATTTGTAAGTGTTTAACTACGTTTAAAGGCGGTCCTTTTAGGAAGGACAGTAACAAATTAAATTTAGCGTTTGTAGGAATACTAGGATTATTGTGTACAGAACTATTGTACATATCTAGAAAGGTTGGAAACTTAGTGATGTCGCCATGAAATTCGCCAATGCGCAGTCTTGGCATTAAAGACGCCATAAAGCGGTCTGGATCAGAAGAAGTTGAAATTTGCGTTAAGTTTTGAGGTTGAGGAGCTTCAATTTTCACCTCAAATAGTTGTTTTTGAATTCTTTTAATATCATAAAAGCTGTCGTCAAACTCAGTAAGGCGTTCATTTTCTTCTTCCAGTCTCTCCGGACTTGCCGAATAAGCCTCTATTATTTGATTTTGATAAATAAAAAATGTTTCTTTCATTTCATCAAGGTCGATAAGTCGAACCTGTAAACACGGTTTTTTTGTATCATCCGTTAGGCAAGCATTAGCTAAGTTATGAAGAGTATTAATGCGATTATGTTGCACATTACGGAGTGCTTCTAACTTCTTAAGTTGCGTACTCATTGTGATGTTTTTAAAAAACTCCGTTAACACAGGTGAACGATTAGTTTCCGAAATTTTTAATATTTAAAAATTAAAAGCGTTTAACAAGAAAAGAAAATAGGCGATAAAAAATGTAAACAAGTCTCATTTACCTCTCTAATATCCTTTACAGCGATGTGGTGGAAACTTTTCCTACGTGCAGGTGACGCCAAGCCAAAAAGAGGTAGGAAATGCGCGAAAACAATGCGCGTTCGGTACTTTTTTACTTGTTATTTTTACTGCTAGCACAGCAAAAAGAGCAAGGTCATGCGTATTTATTAAAAATTTTATTTTTAACAAAATGCGATTTAGACTTTAATTTTTCCCGGGGTCCTGTTATCAGGCTCGAACCTGGACCAAATGGTGAGGTTAGGCCTTCTGTAGAAAATAAAATATACCGAAGGACCACTCGAGATAGCTCGAGAAAAACGTGGGGGAGTTAAGAGGGACTGTATCTTTCCACAGGGCTCCAACAGGGAAAAAAGAGCCTAAAAACTTAAATACTAAAAATAGCGCAGCAATGAAAAATTATCAAGAAACGACTTACCATTAGATGTCTTTTGTAGCTACTTGGCTGGCCAGCCCGATTATACGCGAAGTACCAGACTCTCCATTGTTCTATAGTTCACAATGTTCCAAACACTAATATCTAATAAACTAAAGCGTAAAATTAATAGTTTCCACAATTTTAATATAAAATAATAGCGGTGCGGTGACTTTCCTTGCACGTGGCGCGTGGTTGAGTGTTCGCTCAGACAATCGGCGTTTTCGTCTGCTAGGCCGAATTTAGCCGCTTATCTCAAATCCTTCATTGCTGGAAGAAGCGCGCGAAGTTTAAATTTAAAATATGGAAAGATATAGCGTAAAGTAAATCAAAATAATATTCTAAAAACGCTTGTAAGCGTAGAAAATGTAACCCAAAAATATTTAAAAACTAAGAGAGATAGCTTCTCTAATTTTAAGTGAAAATTAGAGAATATAATTATTTACAAAAATAAAAACAAGTTGGGAAACTTGTTCAGGTTATGTTCTTGTTGAATGGAAATTTGTTCAAAAATATGTTCTTCAAAAACTTTTTTGAACATTTTCCTTATGAAAAAAAATGACTTTCAAAGAAAATGTTTTTGAACAAAAAAATTTAAAGAAAATGTTTTTGAAGTATTAAATATTACTTTCGAACAAATGGATTTTGAACAACATGTTTTTGATCAAATTCCGCAAGGCAGGACAGTTAGGTTTAGTTAAAAGAAACTTGTGAAATATTATATATGTTTACAAGGTGTTTCGAATCCTTATGTTTAAATTTTGGGAGCATAAAGTACACTTCTGGTTAGGTTTTTTCGAAAAACAAGCGCGAAATACAGATAACTACTCTATCTGTTGGTATACGAGCACAAGCCTGTATTCAACAAGGAGGTGGGCATTTTTAAAATATTCTTATTAACTTTTTTTAAATAAAATCATTATTTATTTATTTGACGAATTTTTATTGTTATCTTAGGATAATATTTATCGGCGTGTAACTTTGAAACAAATTAAAATGGATATCGTCGTTGGCCTGATAAAACTACAGGTTGTGTGACATTTTTTCAAAAATGAGATTTTTGCATAATCAATTTGCCCTATTCATAATGGATATAGTATAAAAAATTATTTGCAAAAAAATGTTATATGAACGTTGCTTAAAGTAAGAATAAAAAAGAATTTCTACAGCTCATAATGGCATACCACACGAGTGCGATTTTTCATTTTCCGCGTGTTCCATTGAAACTGCACTCGGTGCAAATTTTTGACAGCACCGTTTCAGTGTCAGTGCACCACCAGTGCTGCACTCATTTTCCCAATGGAATACGGCATATTATTATATATATAAAATGCCGTATTCCATTGGGGAAATGAGTGCAGCACTAGTGCACAACTGGCTCGGTTTTTGTATTCCATTGACCTGCACTTTTTCAGTTTTCGTATTCCATTGAGGAACTTATAAATTCAGTTTTGCACTGAGTGCGGCTTTTTTGACACCGGCTCTGAGGGCTCGTGCCGCACCGAAAACTTTTTCCCGCCATTAATTTTAAACGCTTATTATTGTCGTGGGACGTAAAAATGAGTGCGATAAAGTAGTGAGCGATTTTTTATTATTTTCCTCGCTGCTAGGTAGTAGCAGCGATGAAGATGAAGAGGAACAGTTTTGTGCAATGCAAACAATAAAAGCGAAAACCCCAAAAATCATAAACTTTATTGAAAATGTGGTTTACAGATTCAACAACAAATCTACATGGATTTGATTGACTGGGGCCCTGGGTCTAATTTTTCGACAGTTGGGGTTTTCTGGCAGCTATGATTATAAGTAAAAATAAATATATTTTTTAGTTCAAGAAACACTTTCGGCTCGAGTTGAGCAATGAGGAATTCGTCATAAACAAGTTCAAAGGGTCTCAATATTGTCCAAAAATAGAACACAGACGAAACCCCATTAGTGCTGAGGCACATGTCGTGTTGTCATTTTTATTGTATGTTAAAACACCCTTACCTAGCTGTAAGGTTAGATTATGTTCTTGTTAAATTGAAATTTGTAAATGACTTTCAAAGAAAATGTTTTTAAACAAAAAAATTTTAAAAAATGTTTTCAAACAATTTTTTCTTTGAAGAAAATGTTTTTGTATAATTTTCTTTTTCAAGAAAATGTTATTGAAGTATTAATACTGCACTCGATCAAATGGTTATTGAACAACATATTTTCAACCAAATTCCGCAAGGCAGGAAAGGTAGGTTTAGTTGAAAGAAACTTGTGAAAAATTATATATGTATAGAAGGTGTTTTGAATCCTTATGTTCAAATTTTGGGAGCATAAAGTAGATTTCTGTTTAGGTTTTTTTGGAAAACAGATAACTACTCTATCTGTTGGTATACGAGTACAAGCCTGCATTCAACAAGGAGGTGGGCATTTTTAAAATATTCTTATTGACATTTTTTTAAATAAAATCATTATTTATTTACATCACGAATTTTTATTATTATCTTAACTTTAAAACAAATAAAAATGGATATGGTGGTTGGTCTGATATGAGATTTTTGCATAATCAATTTGCCCTATTCATAATTGATATCCTATAAAAAACTATTTACAAAAAAATGTTATCTTAACGTTGCTTAAAGCAATAATAAAAAAGGAATTGTATAGCTCATAATAGTCATTGGAAGTTTTTTGTGTCTCCTGTAAAATTTCATTTTGAACACAAACCATTTTTTATCGAACCAACCACGATATATAACAAAACAAAAAATGTAAGGTTATTGCACAGATTAGGTTAAATATTGGCTTGCATACCACATGAGTGCGAGTTTTCATTTTCCGCGTGTTCCATTGAAACTGCACTTGGTGCAAATTTTTGACAGCACCGTTTCAGTGTCAGTGCACCACCAGTGCTGCACTCATTTCCCCAATGGAATACGGCATAAGATCCACGGTGGATAGAATAGAGCGGTGTTCGGATCTTATAAATATATGTCGAATTTCACGTCACTGGTGGTCCAGCTGATATATGTAAACAAAAGTTAGATATGATATAAACAACTAATATTTTTTGAATTTTTTGAAAACTAAGGCAATTTTCTCACTATTTTTTAGTGTGTTCTTATAAAATAATATTTTTTAGACATACCAGTCTTTATTTTTTTTTAGCCCGCATCATTTCTCTTTACACAAAAATGAAAATTCGAAGAAAATAATGTGTTCGTTTCTTCTTCAAAAATAATCCGCTGACCTACATCTTTGGTTACTTCCCAAGTCCTTGGTTCACCTTTGATACTAAACGATCACATTCAGTTTGACTTGTAATTTAATTTTTGTGTAAAAAAAATAAAGCGAGCTAAAAAAAAATAACGACAATACGTCTAGAAACTTATATTTTATAAGAATGTACTAGAAAACAGTAGGAAAATCGCCTTGGTTTTCAAAAAATTCAAAAAATATTAGTTGTTCCGTTGTTTATATCATATCTCTTTTGTTTACAAAAATCAGCTGGACCACCAGTGACGTGAAGAATTCGACTTATGTATATATATATATATATATATAAGATCCGCACACCGGTCTATTCTATCCACCGTGTATTCTATCCACTGTGTGGTTTAATATTTCACATAAATGGAGAAAACTGTCTCGTCCCAAAGTACGTTTTAGTTCCATCGAATAAAACGCTACTTCTTACTTAACAACAAAATATAATTCTCTCATTATTTGAAAAGGACGTTCTCGTTTCCTCTAAAGCTAGTTACAATATCACCGATATTAATCAATTTTTTGAAAATCATATTTTATAGTGGAAGAGTCCATTTTTCTATAAATTATTTTCTTTTTTTTATAAACCAATATTTAATTAAATAATTTTTTTAAAACCTCTTTGTCAAAAATGTTTTATTGTATTATACAAGCCTAAAAGTAAATGTTTGAAATTTAAATAAATCCTTGTCAGTTACGAGATGGTAACATTCAAACCTTGTTTGTTTAATTTAAAATCATTTTTTACACAAGGAGATTGGGTTTTGTTTCTAATGCGATAGTCTTATAGCTGCTCAGTGTGCTATCAACATGGGACTATACAAGAGAATCAAAACTCCATTATAGGCACGAAGCTCCTATGAATATTTTGTAACCAAATCTTAATTGAGAAATAATTTGATATTTACTAAATAAATGTATTATTAATATAATTTATTAGCTATATATGACATTAAAATAAATGACAAAGTACATGGTGTCCCAATAGGGTGACGATATTCCTTTAGTATAAAGAAGGACGTCCAGGATAAAAAAGCCTGATTTCTACCAAGTCTGCCTGTGAACTTACAGCACAAAGGACAAATTTAGAAGACACACATACCAAAATTAGGCATTTGTTTTTTCCACTGTGCTTTATGTCACTGCATAAATTAACCTTTACCTACCAACTTATGTTATGCTAGAAGGGATCTGATGATTGATAAACATTATTATACAAACATAATAGAAGTATTGAAAGCTAAGTAATTTTTGTTATACCGTAATTTTTAATAAATATTTGTTTTAAAGCGGATTTAATAATTTCTAAGAAATTAACTATTTATTTTCAGCTTATGTATGTGGAAAATTAGGGGTTATTCGCGTACTATAGAGTTTATTCATAAATATATTAAAGGTATACAAGATGACAATTGGAAGAAAATTTTGGAAAAATGGTTATAGATTATTTTGTTTTATTTACCGTTTATTTAACTCTTATATGTATTTTTTCAGAAAAGAAAACGTAACTTGTATTAATTCTTTTATTGAACCACCAAATCACCAAAACCCTGTTTATATCACATGAGAAAAGCTAAATATTCCACAAAAATGTAAAATCAAACTAGAAGTATTACAGGACATTGCACTAATAACATGTTGTTTACTCGTGACCAATCGCAAAAAAATCGGGTGACATCGAACTATTGCGTCTGCGCAATGCTAAGTTTTTGACAATGAATTTGAGTTGCTCTATCGATGTTATATTTAACGGTTCTTAAAAGAACAACCCTAAGATTAGTGATCGATGTTTGTAAAAAATGAACAGGTTATCGAGATATAACGAAACATGATTCGTTCTTAAAACGCATACAATATAGATGATCTGCTTCCGAAAGTAGCAAAGTAATGCAACTTAAAAGAACAAGTATATAGCAAAGTCAATCTAAGAAACGCCGCGTCGTTTTTGTTCCTTCATATATCTGCAAATATACTTAGCCTTAAAATAGGGTTACTTAGAATCTTTTCTGAGCAAGTCGGGCGCATGTATATTCACAACATTCTTAGCATGTGCACAATTCTCTATTAAAATATTGTATGCAAATCCAAAGCAAGTAAAATTGCTTTGTGGCGGGAAACGACTTCGCTGCCCAGGCCTTGTGGGATTGTGCTGATGACATAAATATTCTGATCACTTTAGAGAACTTTTTGGAACTGAAGAACTTGGCTTCTACACTCTATAGGCCCACAAATATTTTCCAAGAAAAATAATAAGACCTTTATTATCACGCGATATCGAGCTGTTTGAGGATACTAAATTCTTAGGGGTATACAGTGCTCGACATCGAACGTTTAGCCTTTCTAAAAGGCGTATAAAAAAGGATGAACTTATAGAAAGCAAGAAGTCAGTAAGGGTCCAAAGACGCGCGTATTCAGGAGCATTTGCCGCTGTGACTCAAAATTCATTAATAGTTTTTTATTACTAAACAGGAGCAAACTCAGCAGATTTCCACTTTTAAAGGACGAAGAAATAGTCATTATTATTTATTTCGATATTTTAGCTTTAATCGGGAAACATTAAATCGAAAAAAATTCAATTTTTTAATAATTTTTAATTACACAATAACCTTACTCTATTATTAAAGTCGCGCTTAAATGCCGCCCAAGTGTAGGGTCACTGCATCCTGGAAGCCTGGCGTCACCATGAGTAGCGACAGCCCACGTGACCTGCCTCGGAATTTCTATGGACGACTCTTCAACTTACCTCGGAATAATTAGAACGCCATAAGAAACGCAATGTTTGGACAATTTTGTAAATTAACCTCGGGATTTTTAGAGTACCTATCTCTTGTTTTCTGAACTTATGTATTTTCGAGCTTTTGTGTTTTCGTCATTCTGAACTTTCGACTTTTGTGTTTTCGACCTCTTGTAGTTTCGGCTTTTTGTTTTTCGACATTTTATACTTTCGATCTTTTGTATTTTCGGCGTTTTGTGCCCTGATGTTTTCGACCTTTTGTATTTTCGACCTTTTGTACTTTCAACCTTTTACACTGTAATAGAATAATTGTAGGCATATTATAAACCTGGACACTACAGTGTTTACTTTTAATCCCGCTGCGAGAATTTTCGAGCCCGACGGAAAGGACGGCTATAATTTGCTAAGTAACTAAAAGGGATTTTAATGCCAAGGTTTATACAGGGTGTCCCATAACTTAGGGGCCATAGGCCAACAGGTGATAGAGGAGGTCATGTCTGACAATAAACTTCCTCTTTCATTGTCGAGATACAGAGCATCAAATTTGGCAATTTTTTAAAGTTTTTTGATAATAACTTTTCAAAAAAACTCAGTAAAAATATGAAGTTCGGTAAAGTCGTGTACTAGAACAAGATCAATAAAATAAAATAAAAATTATTTTGGAAAAAATTAGTGGGTCAATTTTTTTTTGCAGAAAACTATTTTTTTGGTATAAACTTTTATAAATGTCATATTAAATGCAATGTTTCTTATATATTTTTTCTTAATAATAACAAGTCTCTAGCGGGACATAATAATAAAATATTATTGATATTTTTTAAAAGAATAAGTAAGCAAAAAAATTTTTTTTTCATTTATTATTTTTCATAAATTTTTGGAGGTTATTTTGACAGCCGGTATCTCCTCAACTTGTAATTTTATCAAAAAAAGGAATACCGCATTTTTCAATCACAATTAGCTGAGTATTCAGCTGTCTGCGACAGATTTTCCTTTTTTTGTAAAACCCTCCCCCCACTCTTCTAACTTTAAAAATTTTATATCTTAAAAACAGATGTGTGTTGCCCCCATGTTATATAGACTTTTTTCTCGGAAATAACCTCCTGTATCACCTGCTGCATTATGGCCCCTATGTTATGACACCCAGTATACTAAAAATAATAATAATCATAAAATAAATAAATATTAAACCTCTAACCGGTACTCTAGGGTTAGCAAGACAACCCCCGGTATTTAATAATACAGTGGGCAGTGATAGTTGTCGTTTATTTGGTTGGCTATGAACGCGTTGCTATAGCATGATATTAAACAAAAGTCAGTCAGACGCTAACAAATAGAAAAAGTATGAAAAAAATAATATTTATTTCATAACAAACTAAAAAGGTTTAGTCAAGAAAAAGGTCGAATTAAATTTCTTTAAGATGGAACAAACATGGACCAAAGATTAAAGCCTATTCCTACTTTGAGATGGACATTAAAAAGGCCACCGAAGAAAGCAGCCTTCAGAGTACCGAAAATGAAAATTTCACCGAAAAAGTATTTGATTTACATCCTGGAAAAATCTAGAAAGTTAAATGCTTCGTTTATATGTAGGCAATATTTTATAACAAAAGACAAAATAATTATTGAAAGAACCAAGTCATCAGCAAAGTACAGTAAACTTAGCAACAGAAGAACCGTTATCGTGTATCTTGATAGCTTTTTGTATTCTAATAAAATAAAATAATCCAAAACACCTATATTTGACCTTTATAGTTTTAAAGAAGTTACTTTTAATCACTGGGGATAAAAAATACTACCTTAGTCTCTGAAAAAAGGCATTAAACGTACACTTTTATTACAACATAATAGTTTTCTATATTTTGTTATATAAAACATGTCAACTAATTTTTGGTTTCACCGAACCTAATAAATATTAAAATCATAAAAAACTTAGTTTTTATATTCGATAATCTGAAAGAGCATTATTTTAATGGTTTGTTTATTTGGACAGTTTAAATATACATACCGGGTGTGATGGACAGTTCTTTATACATAACATTTATAATCCATTTTATTTTTTTGAACACAAAAAAGCTCCTGACAGTGTCAGATTTGTCATATAACCACAAATATTTAGCTGTCGTGTCGCTACCCTAAGAAGACACTACGTCTTCGTGATGCAGTGTGGTGCCACCTGCCTGCATGTTAGAAAGTTCTACTTGTACACTTAATTACGGATTCGAGTATTGATTATTAGTCATATAGTTCAAATAATATCTAAGAGATGGCGCTGTAATCAAGGCCTTTTTAGGATTTTATTAATTGCCGTCTTTGGTCTACTCAGCCGGTAAGAGTAACGTCATTAGATCGCGAAAAGAATACCATTTTCTTGAATTACTAACTTGACAATAGCGCTAAACTACTTATCTCTCTTAGTGCCATTTATTTAAATAGCGATCTTACTTCAATTCACATATTTTCAATGCCCAAACGATCGCTGACGTGTATATAGATCAACATTTAAAATGGCATAAACATATTGAATACTTTCAAATAAACTAAACACTACTTGTTACTCATTTAGTATTCTTAAGCAGGTCTTTGACCAAAAATCTCTTTTTTTAATCTACTATGCCAATTTCTGCTCAGCCTTATGATATGCGATAATATTTTGGTGGAACGCAGGCGCAGGATGTCGCGAAGACTGTTTTATCATCCAGAATTAGTATTACGACTAATTCTGAACATTTCATATAGAGAGTCATGTAAACGATACTAATCTACATCTATAAGTGTCTGATATTCCTAAACAATCACTTGAAAAAATTTCAACAGTTTCTATGTATGTTAAATTTTTTATTCATTTATCTGCCTCGCAACCTCTACAAGTAATATTGAGACAAAATACTGAATCATACACAATTAAAGAGTTCTTTACTTATAAGGACATATAGGTTTTTTTAAAAATTTTAAATAGTGTACTCTTCTTTTTGTTTGTTTCTATTGTTTCTATTGAATTAGGAATAATATTTTCCAAAAGAATATTTTTTATTTATGTTTTACTGAATCGTCGGTATATGGGATAAAATAAAACTGGATATTTCAAGCTAAGCCAACGTTTCGATGTTTATTAACACCTTTATCAAGGCTAAAATGACAAAAAAATACACGTTAAAACTGATCTCTAAGCATTAATTAAGAAATATTTGAAAATTGATAGGTTTTTTAGTTAATAAAATTTTTTACAAAAATAGTTTTTTAAAGGTACATTACAACCAGAAATAAAATACGCAACACACAAATGAACAATTAAAAATAAAGAATATACAGAATAAAAAGGGGGTGATGAGCACACTTACCTAACTTGATGCAATCCTAGAGTTGTTAAGTATAATCACCTTCGTACTATATGATATATATAACCACATCACAAATGACAAATTTGAACTGTTAGAGTAGGTATATGTCGAACACGTTATTAAAAAATATAATTTTGAAAACGAATTTTACTTGTTTTCTTGTCAAATGGAGCTGTGCAATAAGATAAAATATACCAAACTCTGGTTAAAAACTGTTTTGTATGGAAAACAAAGAAAATTAAAAAGAATTTCGCGTTAGACGGTCAGTGACACAGAATTGGTAGTCTTTAAAATTTTATGAAACTTTTAATTATGTTATTGTAAACAGAACTTAAATTGTCAGTGTCCGTCTTTTTGTGACTGTATTATCATGTGATTGGATGCACGCCATGTCATTTGTGATGTGGTTATATATATCATATAGTACGAAGGTGATTATACTTAACAACTCTAGGATTGCATCAAGTTAGGTAAGTGTGCTCATCACCCCCTTTTTATTCTGTATATTCTTTATTTTTAATTGTTCATTTGTGTGTTGCGTATTTTATTTCTGGTTGTAATGTACCTTTAAAAAACTATTTTTGTAAAAAAATTTATTAACTAAAAAACCTATCAATTTTCAAATATTTCTTAATTAATGCTTAGAGATCAGTTTTAACGTGTATTTTTTTGTCATTTTAGCCTTGATAAAGGTGTTAATAAACATCGAAACGTTGGCTTAGCTTGAAATATCCAGTTTTATTTTATCCCATATACCGACGATTCAGTAAAACATAAATAACTCCAAGGGATACGAATTGCATTTAATTAAAATCTATCGGTTGTCTGACGTTCTACATCATCAACATGGGTTTCTACAATGACATGAGAACACAGTTTGGAGCTGAGTATGAGAAATATTTCAAAGATTGGGCTACGACTCTGAAAAAATTGGCGTCAATTAATAACAGGATTATTTTTCTTTTACAATGTCGTTACAATTATATTATTCCTAATCACATAACGCATAAGTTTAATAATCTGTTTTCACTGTTAGATGGTGAGCACCCTTACCACAACGAGATAGCTAAACTTATTGAGGATTTCCAAAAAAACACTCTTCAAAAAGAGATAAAAATTGCATTTTGGTATCAAAACTTTTACAACAACAGAATTACATTAATAAAATCAAACCTCAGTGTAAAGGTTCCGAGACACACAATTGAGGAGTTCCAAAAAAGACAAACAAAATCGTATGAAGTAATATTTTCCCGCACAAAAAACAGACAAATTAAAAAGTTTAACGAACTCTTAGATAAACAAAAATCTTTTGCTTTGAGTACTAATCAAAAAGCATTAGTTAATTTAACGGACATTGAGATTCCGTCTGATGTTCGATGTTTGTTAAGTTTGGGCCCAAAGTTTAGTGTTGATTATAGTAGCAAAAAGGAATTACCTTTACTAGATGTATTAAAAGATGTAGAATTTTGTATTCAAAACAATACTGACCCAGCCGTTAGTAAGAATTTGCTGAGATGTCATGCAACAAATATAATTACAAATTTTTTGCAAACTCCATTAAAACTAGATTACCAAAGTAAATTCCTTATTGATACATACAAACAAACCTCTTATTTTTTAAAAGATAATCCAGATATTTTTGTCACAACATCTGATAAGGGTGGTCTGACTGTCGTAATGAATATAAATGAATATAAACAAAAAATGTTGGAATTAGTATCTGATACGAGCACGTATGAACAACTTAAAAATGACCCAACCAAAAAATATCAAACAATGTGTAATAATTTAATAAACAAACTCAAGGATTATCAACTTATTGATGAAATACAGTATAAGTCTCTAAAATGTTATAATGCACAACCTCCTAGAATTTATGGACTTATAAAAGTTCACAAAAACAACAAATTAAGACCAGTGGTACCCTGTATTCGCTCTCCATCTTACACTTTATCAAAATTAATAGCTCAAACATTGTCACCATTGATTCCAACTTTCAAACATTCAGTAAAAAGTTCGATAGAGTTTGTCGAATCGATGAAAGATCTTACTTTGACGCCTAATTACATACTAGTCAGTCTTGATGTTGTGAGCCTTTTCACAAATGTGTCCAAAGATCTGGTTCTCAGTAATATTAATGAAATTTGGCCTAAAATTCAGTCTTTTTGCCCCTTCCCCTTGTCAATTTTCCTTGAAATGATTAATCTGTGCTTTGATACTAGTTATTTTGTGTTCGATAACATTTTTTATAAGCAAAAATTCGGCACAGCAATGGGCAATCCTGCAAGCCCCATATTGTCTAATATCGTAATGGAAAACCTAATAGAAGCCGTTTTAAATAAGGTAAACTTTACAGTACCTCTGCTCAAAATTTATGTAGATGACACAATTATGGCGATACCTAAGTCGGAAGTTAATAACATTTTGAGTTACTTTAATAGTTACCACCATAATATACAATTTACACTTGAAAACGAGACTGAGAACAAAGTACCATTCCTAGACACTTTGGTTATAAGAACCACAGAGCAAAAAGTAATTACAACGTGGTATGAAAAGGAGATCAGCTCAAATAGAGTATTAAACTTTTATTCAAGACACCCTTTGCATCAAAAATTAGCTATTTTGAAATCCTTAAAAGATAAAATCGTAAAACTTAGCGATAGTCAATTTCTAAATGATAATCTTCAAAAATTTAAACAAAAAATGAAACTAAACGCATATCCTGAAAATATCTGTAACATTGTTTTGAATCAAAATTCCGCTGAAAATACACGAATTGTTAATAATAGTCTACCTACCAAGTATTTTAAGGTTCCCTTCGTGAATGGGCTGTCCCAAAAATTTAAACAATTGTTAAACAATGATTCCCATAGAATTGTCTTTTATCATAAAAAAACTGCAAGAAATTTATACTCTTTATTAAAAGACCAACTAAATAAAGATTATGAATCTAACGTTATATACAGCATCCCGTGCGAGTATGAATGTGGTAAGATCTATGTTGGGCAAACGAAGCAACTACTAAAAACTAGAGTAGCTGAACATAGACGGTCTTGCGAGGAAAAGCATAGAAATAAAAAAGAACAAACTGCTTTGGCTGCACACCGTTTCACTGTTAACCACCAATTTAATTTCAACGAAGTCAAGATACTTGACAAAGAAAGTAACTATCAAAAAAGGTTGATCAGTGAGATGGTGTGCATCCAATCACATGATAATACAAAAAGACGGACACTGACAATTTAAGTTCTGTTTACAATAACATAATTAAAGGTTTCATAAAATTTTAAAGACTACCAATCAATTCTGTGTCACTGACCGTCTAACGCGAAATTCTTTTTAATTTTCTTTGTTTTCCATACAAAACAGTTTTTTAACCAGAGTTTGGTATATTTTATCTTATTGCACAGCTCCATTTGACAAGAAAACAAGTAAAATTCGTTTTCAAAATTATATTTTTTAATAACGTGTTCGACATATACCTACTCTAACAGTTCAAATTTGTCATTTGTGATGTGGTTATATATATCATATAGTACGAAGGTGATTATACTTAACAACTCTAGGATTGCATCAAGTTAGGTAAGTGTGCTCATCACCCCCTTTTTATTCTGTATATTCTTTATTTTTAATTGTTCATTTGTGTGTTGCGTATTTTATTTCTGGTTGTAATGTAGCTTTAAAAAACTATTTTTGTAAAAAATTTTATTAACTAAAAAACCTATCAATTTTCAAATATTTCTTAATTAATGCTTAGAGATCAGTTTTAACGTGTATTTTTTTGTCATTTTAGCCTTGATAAAGGTGTTAATAAACATCGAAACGTTGGCTTAGCTTGAAATATCCAGTTTTATTTTATCCCATATACCGACGATTCAGTAAAACATAAATAACTCCAAGGGATACGAATTGCATTTAATATTTTTTATTTATTTTTGTTTACAATTTTTTGGTAAAATTTAAGAAAAATTGGATTAACAGTTTTGTATTTTTCTTTAATTTAAAATTCGAATTGCGCGCTCAGAATGTCAGCCAAAGTTTCGATAACACACACCAGCGCGCCACTCCGCCACGAGGCGACGATGCAACGATCCTAAACACACAGGATTGCCTATTAGCTCGAATCTTTCAGCGGTAGGCGGCGCCTTGCTTACGTCACTAGTGGACCTCTGCCCAGCGCGCTTCATTTAATGCACATTGCAATCGTGAGTTTTTCCCGCTTTTTTCTTGCTTATTTGCAAACAAATTTTTTATTCGTGTTAGTAAATATAATTAATAATTTCAATCATTCAAAACAAGTGATTTGATAAATCAAGAGTTTGCTCTGAGAGCTGAATTTTCCTACCAGACCATATGTTGGAGTTTGTTTTTTAAATAGTTGAAAGTTTTACAATAAAAGTAGAATTTTTTCTAAAAGTTTAATCAATTTAAATCATTAGATGTATAATTTATTGTTTTTGTGGCGGATATATTAAAATACACTTATATTATCTAGTAATAAAAAAATGTTTATTTGATATTACAGATCTAAAACTAGAAGGCATTTTATCATACAATTTATACAAAATACAAATTAATTAACAATCTTTTTAATTTTTTCAAATTACGGTATCTCCAGTCCTACGTACACTCTTTCTCTTTAAACATTTTTTTTTTTGGGATTGATAGTTATTATAATTCATTCTCATTATAGTTCTTAACTTACAAAATAGAAAAATTATACCATAAGTAAAACTAGGCTCTCTTTTTTTTATTTTTCGTGCTAATTTAGAAACAATTTTCAAAGGGCAATGCACGTTTACGCACGATCATAATGGCCGACTTCAACTAAAACACACATTCCTTTCGCCCCCGCTCGAGAACATCCACCCATACCCCGCTGAAAAACGGGTGAAATTGAAACCTTGCCCCGCGCGCCGCTGCCAGCTTGTAATTATTTTCGCTAAAAAAGTTTACCCAATTAATCGCTTGATATTAACCACAGATAATAAAAAGAAACAATCATGTCGTAAGGGAAGATTTAACTTTTTTTAAATAAATCAATTAAAAATCAATTTTGTTGTCTAGTTTTGGGAGGGCACTACCCCGTTGCCCTCCCTGTAGCAGCCGGCACTGGTGAAACCCCCTCCCCCTTGAGCGTCCCGTTATTTAAGAATCCCTACACTGAAAATACAAATTGTTGGGACAAACGCATAATACATTTGATATATGACAAATGCAAAGATTTTAAGCTGCTGCTCATGACAGGGACGGACTTACAAGCCAAAAGTAGCCAAATTTTTCACTTATATTACATTTATCAAGGTTTATTTACCTCCTCAATAGTCGCTTGAGCGACGCTAACATAGAGTTAAATGGAAATAAGCAATCCTGTGGCTACGGCAATTAAATTGATTCTTTTTCTAAGTACTACGGCCGTTCTGTTCAAATCCAACAAGTGAGGTGTGCACATGAGGTGAACAAAATAGGAATTTCAAGGTAAGCCAGCGTTAATTTTGACGTCATACGATCTATGTTTTTTATAATCATTAATCGATTTATTAATTAGTGTGTTGGTTTCCCTATGAATTAATATTATTGAGTTTTTTACCTATATTTTATAAAAATTCAAAACATCTACAACATAGGCAATGTGTTTTACCACTGTCTACTAAGCAACGTTTTTACTCTGTTAACAGTGTTTTACAATAACTTTAAAATGTATGTAAGCTTGAATGTGTCACAGTAACTTTTATTATTATCTTTTCATTTGTCTAAAAACATTTGTCTATTTCTATTTAAAATGCAAATATTTTAACAACGGCTGGACTGTCAACATATTATATATTTTTGAAAAAACAAAAAGGAGCCCTATCGACTAAAATTAACCATACGTCAAAAATTTGATAAGAGTATGACATATGTTATTTTTAAAATAAAATATGGTTAATTACCTGGTACGTGACATATGTCTACTTTTTTTCGGTTCGGTTCAATAATTTGTTTCATAAAATATTTAATTAAACCAACAAAATACTGTTGTTTTTATATTTTGAACGCCGCCATCTTGGATTGTATTTATTATGGAATTTTTAAAATCAGCGACTCTTTTAGTATAAATTCATATACTACATAGTAACACTAGTTCTGTCAAACAAGAATGAAAAAATAACTTTTTTATCTTAACTTTAGCCGCCATCTTGAATGTTAAATGTTAGATTGTAACTTTTTATAAATACTTAGCAAAGTTGGGTTACTCTTGATCAAATCCATAATATATTTTTTGTAGAAATCAAATTTGGTCTATAGGTTATGAAGATCTCGTTTATCTTTGACATATCAAACGCCATCTTTATATCGGCTGGGGAACAACATTTTTTACAGTAATATTATAAAAAGTGGTTTGGTAGTCCTAGCCGCCGTATATATACGTTCAAGGTGGAATGGTCTCAATTCACCAAAGCCGAAAATATGCGCTACTTTTAAAATTTTACCCTACCCCTCACAATCTCTGAGGTCAAAAACGTGTGCACAATCTTAAAAAGCGCTAAATCTGCCAGACCAGGAAATATCCAGCGGAACTTATTAAATATGGCACTGAAGAACTGTTTTGGAGATTACGGAATCTTTTCCAAAAATATTTAAATGGAACTGTAGTACCAACTGAGTGGAAAACGTCATATATATCCACAATACACAAAAAAGGAAGGAAATATATATGTGACAATTATAGAGGTATATCTGTGACTAGTACGCTAAGCATAATATTATACGGTAAAATAATAAGAAATAAAGTGAGGAGCAAATATAAAGACATGGAGGCAGAAGGACAAGCTGGTTTCAGGGCGGGTAGATCGACTTCAGATCATCTCTTTTGTATAACCCAAGTTATTGAAAAGAAAATGGCATACGGACAAGAGCTGCATCTGCTTTATGTCGATTTGCAGAAGGCATATGATAGTATACCACTAAATCTACTTTGGAAAGCGTTGGAAAACATAAGCGTACAACTAATTAAGGCCATCAAAGAGTTATACCGCAATAGTAAGGCAAAAGTTAAAATAAAAGCAAAACTAACCAAAGGCATTCAAGTAAATAAAGGTCTTAAACAAGGTTGCTGTATCTCGCCTACGCTCTTCAAGATATACTTGGAACAAGTCCTTAAAGTATGGAAGAGAAAATGCCAAAACATGGGAATTCCGTTGGACGAAACCACCTTGTATACTTTATGTTTCGCCGATGATCAGATAGTAGTGGCTCAGGATTATGACGACCTCGAATATATGACACGAAAACTAATAGAAGGGTACAATAAGTGGGGACTAGAGGTTAATCTCAATAAGACAGAGTATATTTATATCGGTGGAATGAAACAGGATCTAATCTTAAATACCGGGCAGCGAATGCAGTCCTGTGATGAGTATAAATACTTAGGTCTAAAAACTACAGCTGACGGAACACTAGACAAAGCTATAAAAGATCGAAACGTACAAGGAAGAAAAGCAATAACTTTATTAAATGGAATAATTTGGGACCAAAGTATATCAAAACATTACAAAAAGCTTATATATAACACCATTGTAAAAAGTATTATTACATACGGCTCAGAAGTATGGACAATCAAGGATAGAACAGAAAAAATTCTTTCCGCTACGGAGATGGACTATTGGAGAAGAGCAGCAGGGAAATCAAAAAGAGAAAGAGTTACAAATCAAAGAATAAGAGAAATTATGACAATGGGTGAACATACTTTAGTGGATGATATAAGAACAAAACAACTAATGTGGACGGACATGTACAAAGAATGAATGATGAAAGACTACCTAAACAAATACTACAATGGAAACCAACTGGCCGAAGAAAACGAGGACGGCCAAGGAGAAGCTGGAGAGAAGGAATAGACAGTAAAAGAAGACTAAGAGGCCTAGATGATGAATTATGGGCAAACAGAAACGAGTGGAGATTGGGTATCGGAAGACGTAGAACGTTGTGAAACCGATAAATATATATATATATATATATATATATATATATATATATATATATATATATATATATATATATATATATATATATATATATATATATATATATATATATATAATTTTAGACCCATTGGGGTCCCAAGCCGTAGAAATTGTGAAGCTGCCCCAGGGTTTCGTGAAAACCGAGCGAATATTTTTCTAAGTTACCCCGGGTGCAGTTACAAAATCTTTACCATCTTTTTAGCGTAAGCGTTTTAGCGTAAATTGCTTTGTTTACAACCGTTTTATTGATATAAATTAAACACTTTCATTAAAGCAAGTTATTATATATTGATAAATAAAATATAGTACATATCCCAAAGTATTGCATGTCGTTATTTTGATTCAAGTCACACAAAAGTTAAAACTATAACATCAAATTCCTATTTTTCAATAAACTCTTTTTGACCATAGTCTATCAGTTAACATATTAGCAAAACGCTCTTGTGAGCAAAAGTTTGTATGGTAAAACAAAATGATTCAAAGTCAATTTTCATAGTCCACGAATTTTAAGCAACAACCGATAGATTAAAGTTCAAAATAAATCTCTCACCATAATTACAGCCAGAATGCCACCACTAATATTTAACACTACTTAGTTTTTTGTTTTGTGGCATTACAGTTACCTTTGGCACATTTAGTCACTTTTATTATTTATTTACTTATTTTCACTTTTTGGTTTGGATTCAAAAATCATAACTTATTACGAATGATATTAAGTTTTTGACTGATTTGAACTGATCTTAACAGAGATCATGACTCCGATTAAAATTAATACTCCGACTGATTTGAACTGATTGACTTTTGCTATCCCGATCGCGCTTTTATAACAAGTCTTAAAGTGGGGAACAACATCTCGTGATGTTATTCACCATTTAAGGTCATACAAATATCAAAGTTTGGCCTAGTGGGATTAACCTCGAGGTCTGTCCGCTTTTATTTTTAGCAATGCGCAAAGCCATGCAAACATTGCCTTGTTTGGCTGTCCTAATTAAAATTAGGTAGCGTTGGCGCCGATTTTGTCTCGAGGCTTTAGAACCTTGATTTGGCGGATATTTCATCATCGAACAGAGTTGATAAAAAGGCTAGGATCAATTCGTTTATTATTTAATTCAAGCTCAGAGTCTCCACAAGTAAGGTGTTGTCAAGTGTTATTCAGTGGTTATACAAAGTCTAAGTGATGGGTTGAATACAATAACGTGAGTTACTTTAATTTAATATCGTACAATAGTGATAAATGAATTTTCTTTACGGTTCAACCTCTAACTGAGTAAAATTATTAATTAAGTTGCCATTGTAGATTTTTAAAATTAAGCTGTTAGCTGACCCCTACATTCCTCCCTTCTTACAAGACCAATGTAAGCTCTTAAATAGCTTACATCTGGTTTATGTACTTTTCATTGGATGAAGATTTTTTTTTTTAATATAGCATAGTTTTTATTGTGACATAAATTTAAGTAGTTATTGTTTATATAAATATTTACCTTGATAGATAATAGACACTTTATTTTAAATTAAGTTAAGAGATATTGCTGTGCATTGTTAGATTAAGTAAAAATTGTAAAAAAACTAAATATGAATATCATTAAAGAAAATATTACGATTATCTCTGTGACTTTATTTTTATGTTAACCTATATTTTCTTTTGACCTACTATTATTGTATACCAATAATTTTATTAAGTATTCCTAGTAATTTGATACAGCTGTCTAAGAACGTCTGTTAACGCCTACCTGCTTTAAAGCCTCTTGGGAGTGTGCGATAATCGCTTTAATTTGACCCACTTTTATGAGGCCCTAACTTTCTGTTGACAGAAATGATTTATGGCTTTCCAAAGAGCTGAATATTTAATTATTTTATTTTACTTTGGCCTATTATAAAGAGCCTTTAATCTACAAAACCAAAACAAAAAAATCTCGACAATCAACTTATTTGATTGCGAATTACTCAAATGGCAACAATTGAGACTTTATTTATTACCATTTTCAAAAATATAATATTTGTCTTGTGCTTTTGTGCTTAAAGGTAAGGTACATGCCACGCTGAAATTAAAATTTCGTACAATCATTATTCGGTTTTAGTATGATCTTAGAGGGTAAGCTATTTACCAAAAAAAATTACCTAAAGTTTCATTCTCTAAATTTAAATTCTACTTACATCCTTTTTCTGCATTTATAATACCTATGTCTAAACCTCACTTGCTTCTTAGTTTTCGTAGCTTTCCTGTAAAAGGTGGTTGGATAGAATCTGCACGTTCATCTTTCATGTAGATATCGAACTGCAGCTACATCTGACGCCGTCCCGTTCTAACCATATTCCAACACGTTTGTAATTAGGTTAAACTTTTTCTTTTATATTTACTTCTTTTTATTTTTTTTTAATTTCCACTTCACTTTTGAATTATTATTTTCTTTTATTGCACTTTATGTAACCTTTCTTATTAATTTTAAGTTACTTAGCCTCCGCACTCTTTAAAATTTATCATTTTAAACTTAAAACTAAAGGTTAGTTTGACACATACAGAACTAAAAGGATTTACTGCTATAATATTTCCTAAACTAATGCCAAATTTAAATTAGAACATTTTTAATCTTTAGCGGCCTAAAATAGTTTACATGAAAGCAATATAAATCAACTTCCTCTAAAGTTTAGCAAATACAACCCAATAACATATTTTATAAAACATTTGCTCCTCTAGGGCTTAGTTTCATAGCTGTCACTATTTAAACACTTAATAACCCAAATGAAAAAAAATACTTCTCATGACAGTAATAACAAACGCACCCTGAATATCTTCTTGCACACTAGTTTGAGCATTCACCGCAAACAAAAAATATATCATCTCAACCTATAAAGTTGACGCACTACAAAATATTTTATTTGATACGTGTTTCAATTTTCAAGACCAAGTAATATAAAAAAAATCCGACCGCAAGTAAGACACTGGCTCTGCCCGGTCTAGGCATCTACACTGCATCTAACCCTGTTTGCTGTTCTCGGTCTAAGCATCTTCACTATAACGTAGGACTTCTCTTTTCGTCGAGCCGCTATGACCCAATTAATGTATTTTCCTGGTTCAAATTTCAAGTCGTCTGTCGTCTAGTATATTGTGGACCAGTCCGATGTCCGATTGGTTTATTTTTTTTTACTAACGTCTAGTAAAAGAAAAGTGACGGCACAATGGGTCGAGACAAGAAGGAACTCTCTTTAGTTCTTTTACGCACATTTTATTTTAGCTTTATTGTTACCAAGGCATTTTGTTGACTACTCGCACTTTTCTAACTTTGCAGAAATCTTGCATCGCGCCAATGCAACATCATATTGCTAACTCCTTACACTCGCAGAGAACTCTTTTTTGAAAACTGCATTTTGATTTGTACATCAAAATGTTGTGTCGTTGCACATTTTCCATTTCAAAGCTGCTTAAGTTCTACTGATTCATTGGATGTCTTCCAAAACTTCTCCGTGACTATCTCTGTCACAGTAGCTGACCATCTACCAGCTACCAACTCACCGTAACTGACTCTGTGTCAGCTACCTCAAAACTCAAATGATCGCGGGTAATTAAAACTGCTCTCTTTTAGCAACAACTTCTTTATTATCCGCTCAACCAACTTTTCACATCACCTCTCGTACTACATCTCCACAGTATCTAATAAAATAATTGGTTTAACTCTATAATTCCTCTATATTGATCAAAGTTATCTAAACTCAACTTTGTCAATAACTAAACTCACCATCCAATTCTGCATTTAGATCACATCTAAATTCTATATGTGCGTAAACTTCTTCTCTTATGTCTCTTCTACTTTTTCTCATTGGTATTGGTATGCTTCTTTCTCTGCCTCCCTCTTTTTTTTAAAATCTATAATAACTCAACCTAATATCCCCACCAAAATATCTTCACCACTGTCTGCATATTATTAAAAGGGAAATCCCATCAAATCCGTTTGCAATTTCACTGTAGTACATATACGTTATATTTTATACAACTAACTCTATTGTCGATTTTTAATCAATTTGAGGTTTAACTATTTAAAAATCTCGGCAATATTTTCAGAACACACTTGTCAAACTTCTTGTTCTCTTTGGCGGATTTCTTCTCTTTGCTCTGCATTAAAAACCCTGGCTAAAGCCGTTTTGCACAAGACTCTTGCCACAAGCAATCCCGTAGGATTATCCATTACTGGTTCCAGAACCATTTGCTGGGTATCAACTTTGAATATTTTGCGAATGGTAGCTGAACAAAATGCATGGCTATGCGGCGGTATAATTAAGTCTTCCTTTAAGTACACAGACAAACTTCTTTCTTTTTTTCTACTGATACAACTTGCTCTAGAGATGGCCGACTTGCTGTGCCTTCACTTCTCTGGGCTTTCTCCAAAACCCTATCTCTTATCTCTCCGAACAATTTTTAATTTTTCTTACTGAAGAGTTTCTGCTCTCGGAAGCTACAGTCTTCCTTTCTTTCCTCTGTCGTTTGGGTCGAAGAATCAATCCTTGAGTTGTTATGACACTTGAGACCGGTTGCCGCCGATTCAGTGTACAAGTTCTCAGTAACGGCACTTACATGAGAACTTTCATTATTTCTTCTTTCCTGGGACAAAGTAAGTTTCGTCAACTCTTTTTAAACTTCCACTATTTTTCTTGTCAAATTTTCAATCTGAACGGAAGTTTGCTTGCATATCTTATTGCACAAACTATCGAAACTTCTTTTCTCTTTAATTAAGGGTATTTCTCTATTTAAAAGCGTACATTAAATAATTTCCCCATTTTTTCCATATTTTTGCAAAACTCTAACCTAAGTTAGCTCCAATACTATCAACTTTTTTCAAGAAAAATTGTTGAGGCACTTCTAAATCTATAAATCAAAACTGAATACAATATTTCTTCTAATGTGGGTATTAATTAATTCTTTGGTTGAACCCCTTTGCTCTATGGGTTTTTATCAGGGATAATGCACTATGTACTAAAGCTGAATATACACGTCTATTTACTTGTACTTTAACCATATTAAACGGCGTTCCTTCGGACGTGCACGCAAATATCCCTACCATTTCGATCTTCACTCCTATCTTTTTTCTTCCTCAGCAGAGCCCCAAGGTTGCTGTTCTGCTGCGTTGTAGTTCCGTAAAGTTGAGGCTCTATTTGTACTTTCGGCTAGGATTGTCTTGCAAAATGGAGCCATTTGACTAGTTCCTAGCAAAGCGAATTTTTTGATGATCGCTACAAATTCATCAACGCTGGTTTGTCCATCGTAGGTTGGGATCAATTCGTTGCCTATTTGCAATATTATAGGCGCCGCTGACGCGTTTTCGGTTGCCATTTTAAAAGCTATATACTGTCCAAAGGGGACCTAAAACTTTTCTGTGTTTGTTGTTGTTCTCTTCTTCTTCTAGGGCTTTTCGCCCTCTTTCAGAAAATCATCCTACCGACTGCGCCAATTGTGAAGCTGCCCCAGGGTTTCGTGAAAACCGAGCGAATATTTTTCTAAGTTACCCCGGGTGCAGTTACAAAATCTTTACCATCTTTTTAGCGTAAGCGTTTTAGCGTAAATTGCTTTGTTTATAACCGTTTTATTGATATAAATTAAACACTTTCATTAAAGCAAGTTATTATATATTGATAAATAAAATATAGTACATATCCCAAAGTATTGCATGTCGTTATTTTGATTCAAGTCACGCAAAAGTTAAAACTATAACATCAAATTCCTATTTTTCAATAAACTCTTTTTGACCAAAGTCTATCAGTTAACATATTAGCAAAACGCTCTTGTGAGCAAAAGTTTGTATGGTAAAACAAAATGATTCAAAGTCAATTTTCATAGTCCACGAATTTTAAGCAACAACCGATAGATTAAAGTTCAAAATAAATCTCTCACCATAATTACAGCCAGAATGCCACCACTAATATTTAACACTACTTAGTTTTTTGTTTTGTGGCATTACAGTTACCTTTGGCACATTTAGTCACTTTTATTATTTATTTACTTATTTTCACTTTTTGGTTTGGATTCAAAAATCATAACTTATTACGAATGATATAAGTTTTTGACTGATTTGAACTGATCTTAACAGAGATCATGACTCCGATTAAAATTAATACTCCGACTGATTTGAACTGATTGACTTTTGCTATCCCGATCGCGCTTTTATAACAAGTCTTAAAGTGGGGAACAACATCTCGTGATGTTATTCACCATTTAAGGTCATACAAATATCAAAGTTTGGCCTAGTGGGATTAACCTCGAGGTCTGTCCGCTTTTATTTTTAGCAATGCGCAAAGCTATGCAAACATTGCCTTGTTTGGCTGTCCTAATTAAAATTAGGTAGCGTTGGCGCCGATTTTGTCTCGAGGCTTTAGAACCTTGATTTGGCGGATATTTCATCATCGAACAGAGTTGATAAAAAGGCTAGGATCAATTCGTTTATTATTTAATTCAAGCTCAGAGTCTCCACAAGTAAGGTGTTGTCAAGTGTTATTCAGTGGTTATACAAAGTCTAAGTGATGGGTTGAATACAATAACGTGAGTTACTTTAATTTAATATCGTACAATAGTGAGTGTTAAAAATAAATGAATTTTCTTTACGGTTCAACCTCTAACTGAGTAAAATTATTAATTAAGTTGCCATTGTAGATTTTTAAAATTAAGCTGTTAGCTGACCCCTACAAAATATGTCCGAAAAAATTTTTTCATTATTTTTTTTTGTTACATTTTTTTAAGTTGCTTTTGCTCTCTGATGAATACTTCTAAAAAGAAAAACATTGTTTCTTCATTTATCTGTTTATTTATATGCAACGTATATATCAGGCAATGGGACTCTAAGCATCAAAAACCTCTGGGACTCAGGGACCAACATCTAAATTAAGGCCCGGGACAGAAAGGAGGAAATAAATAAATAAATAAATAAATAAATAAATAAAAAGGCCTTTATTTTAACCTCGGCGAAGTTAAGCATAGCTGTTTTTAACGGAGTATACAAGATAATAAATACATTTAAAATATTGCACTAAAAAAATATTTGTGATGCCTATTTTGTATTGACACACTATCAAATTAAATATTCAATAAAAATATGTGTACGATAAAAATAAATAAATAAACAAACAGCAAAAAGAAAATAATAATAATTATTATAAAATATCTAAATGGTCGTTAGCCTAATATAAGGTATCAAAAATAAATAGTGTGCAAGGGCAGGACAACAAGGAAATCAAAGATTTAAGGAGGATAATTAAAGCTATATCACATAGAAAAATTTGTGGAGATTGCCCGTTTCGTTTAGGAATAAATTTACTTTAAAAATGTCAAAAAAATGGGGTGGCTCACTTCAATTTTTGAGCAGTTTATAAAAAAGAAATATTGACTGGCAAAAATATCTACGCTATACGTTTTTTTCTCACCTGGTGACGTCATTAGAAATGCGTATAATTTAGACTATACTATGCCAAATATAAAAAAATATACCCATTTTGCACCTTTTTTTTACAAATTTACTCTACTATAAATAGGAGAGCAAAACCAAACCGCTTTGGCCTTAAATGTACCAAACAAAAAACTCTTTAAGAAAAGAGAACTTCACGTTTGCTTGTCCCAGCTGTCTGGCAGTTTTGAATTTTACTAATCTTATTTAACCTAATCTGTGGTTTTGACCTGTCCTGTGGTTTTGACATCCCCGGCTGTTTTGAAATTTTCACGTGGGTTAATATTTTGTTTTCGTTGGAAAAAGGCTTTTCAATCTTTTCATCCTGCTTTTATTGTGGTAAATTCATTAGATTAGGAAATATTTTGTTTGAGGTACGCATGATACTGAACTGGAAATATTGTATTATAATCATGAAACAATTTTTGAAAGGTTATGTTCCTATTCAAAATTGGGGCAAATTTGACACTAGCTATAGATTACAAATGCTTCTGCTTGTCTTCGGTTGCACTGCTGCGGGTAAACATTGAGATTTCCATAATTGAATAATTTAAAATGAGTCTCCTTCAGCATGATTCATAGCACTCCTTTGTCAACTGTATTGACCAAGTGACAAGCAGAAGTGTTTTTAATCCATAAATAGACCTTTAGATGGAATGTTTGCATTTACTGATTTCCTTATATTTATTTTATTTTAACCCAGGGTTAACCTAAGGTTTTAAATAAATAAGAGCTTTACAAAATTTTGTACTGCCATATGCAAAAATTTTTTAAACATCTTATATTGTTTGGCAATATTAAGAATACTAAAGCCAGATAAATGTATCTAGTTGGGTGATATCCAAGAGTCTTTGTTGGTAGTAGTGTATTGACATATATCTTCAAATGTATCCCACTGACAGTGTTGCTGATATAAGGATGCAGACAGTTAATTAGTTTTTAAAAATAAAATAAAAATACCTACTAAGTTAGCAGTATTCATTTAATATTTTCAAGGTTGGGCTTAAATTTGTGCTACAAGAATTTTTTTACATTGATCACCTAAGAATCATTCTGTATATTATTGGCAAGTTCATTAACACATTCTGTTATTAAGCAAGTTTCCATGTTTCAAAAACAATGTACGATTACGAAAGTGTGTCATGCTGAGTGTCCATTCTATTTTTAAAAGAATTGATACTTGGAGCACAAACTGCTCAAAGGAGAAAACCTTACTCAAACTTAAAAACCGCTGGCTGTAGGGTGAAAATGTAGAGGAAGAGATGAAATGAGTACAAGTAAAGATGAAACATTTACAGAGTGGGTGGACGGATCCCCAGTTCCGGTCGTTGTCAGTGGTGAGCGAACAGGCCCTATCCGACCATCAACACATGACTGTTCAGGTTGTCCAGTGGGAACCCAGGCTGGAAACCAAGTAAATGAGACTGGAAAATGTAATGACAATGTGTTTGAAGTAAGCATTGACCCTTTCAAAAGAAGAGATTCCTTAGCTTGTTCACCTCCATGGAGCAGGACAACTTCGACAACAATGGAAGCTACAAAGGGAAATGAAGAAGAAACCAAGAAACAAAAAGAAAGAGGGAGCCCAGAAAATACAGAGGCATTCTCCAAAAAAGCAAGAAGCATAGAGAAAAGCTTGGAAAAAGCAAACATGGTGGAACAAACAATAGATTTTGTACACAAATGCTTTAAAGAACTAGAGGTATTTGTATCATTTAATGCAAACACCAAGAAAGAAATTAAAGATACAACTGCAAAACTAGGAAGATATGTTAAGATCTTGCATGGAAAAGATACAAAAGAGTGGATACAAGAAAGAAGAGATGCATATGAAAACATTTTGAAAAACAGAGAAACAAAAGATGCTAGTGTGCAGACAGAAGTGCAAACAATAGATTATGGGCAGCAGTTTAATGGAGAAGAGCAGGAAATGGAAAAGGAGAAACTAAAACTACGAGAACAAATAAGAAATGCCAAAAAAAGTGAAAGAATTAGAGAACTACTTGATATACAGTGGCCAAAGGATCTCTATACTAAAACAAAAGTCGAGGAGGGCAACCCAATAAACAACAAGGAACACATAGTAGTGCATGTAGAAAATGAAGATCCAGATAAAGGTATAGGTAAGCAATTTAAGGAGTGCTACCCTGAAATCTTTGATAGCGGAGAAAATGAAAATCAAGAAGAAATAAGATATGTAAAACAAATTACAGAATCAAAGACAAACACCAATACCAAGTACATTTTCTGAATTCTGCCAAAAGAGAAACCTGATGAAATAAATAGAGAAGATTTATTCTTGGAGATGACAACAAAACTAAAAGCGGAAATGATAAAAGAAGGTATAGAAAAATTCTCAGTTGTAGCTCCAAATGACATTGAACAAGAAGCAACACGAAAGATAGTAGAATGTGTCTTTGTAGATAAAAACCAAGAGGTTAAAATATATGTACCTAGGGGAACACAAAATATGAAACCCCAAAATATCCATGGAAGACCAACAAATCTCCCAGTCCAAAGAAGCAGACAAATTAAAATAGAAAGACCCAAGAGTATTGTGCAAATTAAGCCAGGAAATAGATCATATGCTGAACTGCTAAGAGACGTAAAAGAAGAAGTCACTAAGGCAGATAAAAACATAGAGATCAGAACTATAAAGAAGAGTAGAGATGGAAACCTACATCTAGAAATAGAGGGAAATCTCGAAAACGCGGAAAAGGTTAAAGAAATAGCGGAAGGTAAAGACATGGAAGTCGAGGTGCTTGAAAAAGGCAGAGAAGGCAAAACATTACATGTTAAAGGATTAGATGCTGTCACAAAAATTAATGAAATTGAAGACGCTCTAAAACAAATTCTACAAGAGACAGATAAGACAATGTTTACTGTAAAATCCATAAGAGCGGCACATGGAGAAACACAAAATGCTACAATAACAGCCACAGACAACACAGCAAAAAGACTATTCGAAATGGGCAGAGTAAAAATAGGGTGGTTAAATTGTAGGATAATGGAGAGGTTACAAATAGAAAGATGCTATAGATGTATGCAGTTAGGTCATATTAGCAAAGAATGCAAAGGTGCTGAACAAAGTAGTCAGTGTATGCGATGCGGTCAAAACGGGCATAAGGCAAAAGATTGCCAACAAGAAGAATATTGTTTTAGCTGCCAATTAAGAGGACACCAAAACGGATCGATGAAATGCCCAATATATAGAGATCTGGTCAAACAAAAAAGAAAGAGAGGAGGACGGACAAGTAAGTAACTTTAAATTAAAAAATGAAGATACTACAAATAAATGCAGACAGATCCAAGAAGGCACACGACATGGCCTACGCCACAGCAAAAGAGAATAACATAGATTTAATTGTGACCAGTGAGCCAAATAAGAACTTATCACAAACCAGAGGCTGGATAGCAGACGAAAACAAAGACGTCACAGTATATTTTATAAATTCTAATATAAAAGTTAGTAAAATAAGAAGTAAAAAAGGAATAGTTTCAATTTGAAATCCATGGATGTTATATTTCTCCTCTTAGAGAACGAAGAGAAGGAGATCGTAAATCACTTGTACTGGGGGATTTTAATTCCAAATCCTATGAGTGGGGGGCACCAGTAACAGACCGCAGAGGAGAAATAATGTTAGAAATAATAGCGGAAGCAGATCTTATAGTACATATTACTGGCGGCAAACCAATCATACATACGTTTGACTCTGACAACAAGAAGCCTTGCAAATAAGCTACGAAATTGGCAAATACTGGATAACGAACTGTTGACACCACATAAACATATAGTCTTTGAAATAATAGATGCTACTCTGAAAAACACCGAGATGAAGGGAAAAGTATTTATAAACAATGATAAATTTCAAAGAGAAATCAAAGAGGAAATAAAAAGAACAAGAGAAAACGAAATGACGGCAGAGATTCTAACTAGTATTATTAAAAAGTGCTATAATGCAGCAAAAGTTTGTAAACCCAAGAAAAACATTGCTCCCTACTGGTGGAATAACGAGATAAGTCAACAAAGAGAGAAATGTATCAAAAGCCGAAGAACATATACACGGAACACAAGAACAGAGGCTGGCAATGAGACCCTAGGAAGGTTATGGGAAGAATATAAAAAAGAAAAGAAAGAATTAGGAAGAATGATAATAAAGGAGAAAAGCCTACACTGGGAAAAACTTTTAGACGATCTAAATGAAGATGTTTGGGGTGAAGGTTACCAAATTATTAAAAGAAAATTCAAAGACGTGGGCCCAACTTTTAAACTAACAGACCAAAAGACTAAAGAAGTTACTAACGTATTATTTCCAAGGGGCAAAGAAAATCCCATGACCCCAATATACACACAAGAAGTCCCGCCCTTTGAAATAGAAGAAATTAGGAAAGCATGTGATAAACTCAAACCAGGAAAAGCACCAGGCCCTGATGGAATTCCGCCCGAGGCAATCAAAGAAACAGTAGATCTAGCACCCGAAATAATTCAAAAAGTTATGAATGAACTGCTGATGCAACAGACCTTCCCAGAAGCATGGAAAATTTCCAAACTCGTTCTTATACATAAGGCGGGAAAATCATATGATGCTCCAAATGGATATAGGCCTCTTTGTCTCTTGCAAAACTGTTCGATCATCTTATCAAGGAGAGACTCGAAAGAGAAATCATTGAAAGAGAAGGCATATCACCTAACCAATACGGTTTCCGCCAAGGGAAGTCTACTATAGATGCGGTAAAAACGGTAATAGACATAGCAAAAGAAACAAAAATTCTTGTAGAAGGCGAAAAATGGTGTGCATTTATAACACTAGATGTTAAAAATGCATTTAACTCAGCCTCTTGGCAAATTATATTGGAAAGGCTTGGCGAACTGAGGGTACCCCAATAGGGTCAATCCTTGGGCCATTGCTATGGAATATGTATTATGATTCAGTTCTAAAACTTAGACTAGAAGAAGGAGTTACAGCCACGGGTTACGCAGATGATCTAGGTCAATTACCGCAAGGAATAAAACCGACTTAACAGAAAAATCAAACGACGCACTCAAAAAAATAGATAGATGGATGAAACATAATAAATTAGAATTGGCTCCAGAAAAAAACTGAATCAGTCATACTCTGTGGAAAAAGAGACCGAAAAGATGTAAAGTTCAATTTAAATAGAACTGAAATTGTACCTAAAAAGGCAATTAGATATTTAGGAATAATGATTGGAGAGAATATGTCATTTGGAGAGCATGTTAAAAGAATAATACAAAAAGCATCAGAAAAAACCACCAATATCAATATATTAATGACAAATAAGAAGGGACCATCAACTGCAAAAAGAAAGCTGCTCTATGGTGTAATACAATCCACCTTGCTATATGGTACACCCATTTGGGGAGAAGTGGTAAAAAGAGACAAATACAAAAACATTCTAATTAAAGTGCAAAGGAAAGCGATACTAAGAGTAGCAAATGCCTACCGCACTGTATCAAATGAAGCCCTACAGGTCATAGCAGGAACACCGCCTATTGACCTTGTAATAGAAGAAAGATTATTTTTAGAAAGAAACGGCAACACAGAAGAACAGAAAGAGAGGGCTAAAAAGGTTACACTTGAAAAATGGCAGGAAAGGTGGGAAAAAGATACCGGAAAAGCTGTTTGGACAAAGAGACTAATACCAAATATAAAACGATGGATGGAATGTAAACATAGATATGTCAATTATCAAATAACGCAGATTTTAACAAATCATGGGTGCTTTAAAGTATACACAAAACGCATAGGAAAAACAATAAGCGATAGATGTATGTACTGTATGGGCATAGACGACGCAAATCATACACTGATTCATTGCCCAAAGTTTAGAGAAAAACGAAACATTATGCTAGAAGCCTTACATATAGAACAAGGAAACGTACTACCAGAACAAATCATAAATGAGATGCTAAAAAACAAAGATAATTGGAAGGTAGGTAACCAATTTATCAAAGAAATAATGGATAATTAAAGTAAAGATGAACACTCAGAGCAAACAATAATACTAGAGTAAAATTGAAATTGTTTTGTTTGATACCAAACGGCTTGATAGTATTGAAGTATTGCTAGAAGTCTCCAAAAGAAGTTTTAGTCAGTAATGAGAGTAAAGGAGCACGACAAAATAAAGTACCAAAGAGAAATTAGATGATATGCACGAACTCCTAATCGCCAGAGCGGAAGGGAGATGTAGTGACTACACAGAAAGACTGCTGTGCCACCTGATGTAATGTTTAGAAAACGGTTCCGGGGGCACATGCATTTCAAAGGGATCACTTGCTTTTCAGTGCTTGCACTGACTACGCCCTTTACAAAAAAAAAGTATGGTAATAAGGCAGCAATATCTTGTATGTCTCTATAAGGTCTCCTCTCAAACGTCTTTCTCTTAGTGTTGTTAAATTCAGCCTTCTCAGTCTTTCAGGGTATTCCAAATTTGCCAATTCTATAGGGATTTTTGTGACCCATCTCTGTACTCTTTCTAAAAATTCTATGTCTTTCGCGAAATATGGGTTCCATATTGTCCCTCCATACTCGAGTTTTATATATGTTTTATGTAGTTGCATTATAGTGTCTATAGATCTGTCTGAGAAGGCTTTTTGAATGCAGTAAATGAGACTATTACACTTTTTTACAACTTTGTTGACATGCGACTCCCATTTTAAATCGGAGCTTATCAAGATGCCAAGATCATTTTGTTGGTCGACATGAATTAAAGAGGTGTTGTTTAATTGGTAGTTGTGGGCGGTACTGTTCGTTCCAATGCTAAGTACGGTACACTTCTCCTCGTTGTGTTTCATGCCCTATGTTTTGGTCCAGTTCTATTTTTTTAAGATCTTGGAGCTGAATGTGGTTGTTTGAGTTTGAAAACAATTTGGCATCGTCAGCAAAAAATATAATAATAGTTTGTATTTGCATAGATAAATCGCTGATGTACAATAAAAAGAATACAGGACCAAGGACTGTTCCTTGTGCAATACCACTGAGACATGTATGTATGGTTGATAGCTTGCCATTAATCCTTACTTGAAAAGTTCTTTTTGTCAAGAAGAATGATAGATATTTGAAGAGCTCACCACCAATACCATAGTGATCCATTTTGTGAAGCTTCTTTTTAAAAGGTACTTTATCAAACGCTTTCTCGAAGTCTAAATGTATGTCTTGGTATTTGCATAAGAAATTCATCTTTTTATTTACAACTTTGTAACATTTAATTATATGCAACTACAATAATTTCAAAACTAAATAACTCAGAATTTGTATGATGATGCATCAGATGAGCTGAATTTAAGATAAGTTGAGGACCAAATCTTCCTGATATTTTTTCCAAAAAAAATTGGTAGGGGGTCATAGGATTCGTTTCTGAGCCATACTTGGAGAGTGTTACTGGAAAAGAGCCAAGCGCCAAAACCTAAATTTTGCATTATAAGTGCCAAGCGCCTTCAATAAAAAAAAACCAAAATTCTGCCAACATTTTTAAAGGTATAGTTAATTAGGAGTACATAATTTGATTCTCTTTTAAACGATTTACAATTTAATCTTAACATTTACTCTGATTTTTCCAAAATATAAATAATGGCGCTTGGCTCCTTTTCCAGTAATGCTCTCCACTTATTCAATTGCATGCCACTGAAATATGGTAAAACATGACTTTTTGTAGTTTTTTTGTAATAACTTAAATAAAAATAAAAAACTGATATTAGTTTTATTTTATTGAAAAAATTAAGAATTCTATCAATTTTTGAAATATAGTTTGTGTCACATACCGACAGTGTGGCTCAAAATAATCACGGCCTGCGCACTGATAGTTCGGTAAGCATTCCCGAGATGGCACTAATTCCATAATTTTTACAGTTTTTTTTACAAAAAGTACCCGCGCTGTTGCTACCTCCCGGTATATACCGTTGAACTTTTCAAATTTATCATTTTTTTATATTTGTCATTCAAAAATGTTTGTTATTTTAATTTCTTGCGTATTTTAAGTAAGATCTTTATTCGAAAATGGCTTCAACGTGTTGCTAACTCAATTCCCTTTCAAAATTAAACCCTTTCATAGATTCCCGACAAAATTTCAAGTAAAAATATATATTTAAATAAGCATTGCTTTAAGTATGTGATATAAGTATAAGATATAATATAATAATATAAGTAAGTGATATAACCTTGTTTTATAGAAAGATTTTTTATGAAAAAGACTTTTATTACTTTCAGCTCCGCCAAAAATATTTAAATTAAGGTGAAATATTTGAACTAATTAAAAAAAATACTGAACATAAATAAAAAATAAATGTGTAGTTATTGGGTTGTTTTTTATGTACTTCTTTGAAATGAATATCTAAAATATTTTAAAGACTTTTCGATACAATTGGTGGTACCGAACATAGCAAAATAATAGATAAATGCATATTATTGAGAGATTATGGATTAATTTCACCAAAATGATTTTCTAAAATATTTAAAATAAATTTTAATATGATCTAAAGATTATGGAATAGAAATAATCTATAAGTTATATTGAAAATATTTTTAAATCACTTAGTATTTTTTAAATAAAATTAAATGTATCACCCGTGCGCGATTGTCGAAAATGTTTGTAGCGCAATCTTTGGACTGCTTACCCGAACTTATGTACGTTCGACACACTGTATATAATAATAATATAATTTTGAGTGGCCCATCTTAATAATATATATTATAATCTATAATCTTTGAAAATAATTATAAACAAAATACAGGAAAAATACATGAGATTTAATAAATATAAAGAGAGGAAACTGAAAATACATGGACAAAATTAACTTCACTTGCTTTTATGTGAGTCATTTTAACTATTCTAAAGTAATGTTTGTATAACAAACATTTTTTTAATTCAACACATGACATGTTTACTAATTGTCTACAGAATAGTGTCTTTACCGGGATGCGTCAAATGAGGTGATATGTTAGGGCCCAAACTGTCATGATACTTGTCTCAAAAAGATTGGGGGGTCATCAGTTTCGTTATGAATATAGAAAAATGTGAGTTTTTTTAGTTTTTTCTATAACTTCTCGTCAAATAGAAATAAAAAACCAATATTAATTTTATTTTGTAGAAAAAAAGAATCTTTAAGTATGTTCTCAATTTTTTTATAGTTTTCATCATATATCTACTGAGTGGCTCAAAATATGAATAATAGAAATACAGGAATAATAACTCAAAATAAATTCATTTGCTTTAATCTGAGTCCTTGTAACTATTATAAAGCAATATTTACATACATAATGGTTTAAAAATAATTTCCATGGTGAACCTTCAAGCTAGTAAAATATTGGCCTACCTTATATGCTGAAGTCGAAAATTGAAATAGAACGAGCCCAGGACAGTTTCCCCCGCTCTTGATCTTCTCTCCATAGTATCAGAGTGGGAGAAGCACACGCGACTATTCGCGAAAACTGTGGCCATAAAGGCACCAAAAGGCTCACATACATAGGAGTATATTATAATAAAGCGAAAAAATGTAATATTAATTAATTTTAATTATAACTAATTACCGAATCTGCAAAAATCATAAAAGGTAAAATTCTATCATTTATCCCTAGATAAGGAATAATTTTATTAAATTTATCCAAAATCCAACATACCGGCCGCCAAATACGGCAAAGCGGTATTTTAAAAATAAAAAGTAAAATAAAACAAATATTATTAACGCGTAACTTAAGAAATAAACTAATTTGATGGCAAAGGACAGACTTTAACCACCGGACGCTTAAACATACCAGTCTTGGTTTTGACATTAACCACACGGGTTACACCATCACACCCAGGACACACCGAATTTATTTTCCCCAGTCTCCACTGGAGAGGGGAAACGTTATACTAATTCATTATCTGTGATTTGTTTCCGTTTAGGCCTATTTTGACGCCGCTTTCTTGTTTTATGTAAATCGACAACTTTAATTGTGACACCTATTAGTTACCTCTAAAAAATTTTAATTGTGTGGTTTTTAACTGGGAGTTCCTACATTTTTTCTGTTTTTTACATATTTATAAGTCACTCATTTCCCAATATTGGCTAATTACCACATTTTTAAATTTTACCTGCTAGTTTTATAATATTATTTTATTATTATTATTTTTTTTTTCATAATTATTTTGTTTTTTCTCTTTGTTTGTATTTTTTTTTTGTTAAGGGGCGTAGTCATTGCAAGCACTGAAAACAAGTGGTCCCTTTGAAATGCATGTGCCCCCGGAACCGTTTTCTAAACATTAGCAGCAGTCTTTCTGTGTAGTCACTACATCTCCCTTCCGCTCTGGCGATTAGGAGTTTGTGCATATCATCTAATTTCTCTTTGTTACTTTATTTTGTCGTGCTCCTTTACTCTCATTACTGACTAAAACTTCTTTTGGAGACTTCTAGCAATACTTCAATACTATCAAGCCGTTTGGTATCAAACAATTTCTATTTTACTCTAGTATTATTGTTTGTTCTGAGTGTTCATCTTTACTTTTATTATCCATTATTTCTTTGATAAATTGGTTACCTACCTTCCAATTATCTTTGTTTTTTAGCATCTAATTTATGATTTGTTCTGGTAGTACGTTTCCTTGGTCTATATGTAAGGCTTCTAGCATAATGTTTCGTTTTTCTCTAAACTTTGGGCAATGAATTAGTGTATGATTTGCGTCGTCTATGCCCATACAGTACATACATCTATCGCTTATTGTTTTTCCTATGCGTTTTGTGTATACTTTAAAGCACCCATGATTTGTTAAAATCTGCGTTATTTAATAATTGACATATCTATGTTTACATTCCATCCATCGTTTTATATTTGGTATTAGTCTCTTTGTCCAAACAGCTTTTCCGGTATCTTTTTCCCACCTTTCTTGCCATTTCTCAAGTATAACCTTTTTAGCTCTCTCTTTCTGTTCTTCTGTGTTGCTGTTTCTTTCTAAAAATAATCTTTCTTCTATTACAAGGTCAATAGGCGGTGTTCCTGCTATGACCTGTAGCAAAGAAGATATATCAACAAGAAGCGAAATACTGTCACTCAAAGCATTGTTCATATGAGAAACAAATATGTGACGTCACGCTTGGACCAAATGACACTAATGCAGTTATATTACACTGAGAAAAAATTTGTGTAACTGTGGTTTGTGGTGCATTTTTATTACACAGAAGAAAAAAATCAAATTAAAATGGACATTACACCTATATAATCATATAACTGTGGTCATAGAAAATCGACCCTTTTTAACTTTTTATTGTTTGCAAAAACGGTTATATATTTTTATCGAGAAAAATCGGTTACGAAATTAATAATAACTAAAAAATAAACAATAATTCTTGTAATATTTAGAAAAATCTAAGTAATATTATATTGTTTAAAGATTCTTTCCTGCCATTTTAAATTTAAAAATTATAAGAAAAAGGGAAAAAGGTGATTGACAATAAAATAAATTTAAGTAGAGTTATAAAACGTTTTGAATCTCCGTTATATGTTTTTATTGTTTTAGAAACAGGAACAAACCCAACCACAATTGGGAGAAAATACAATTAATAGCTATTTACGTTACTAAACCTGTAAAGATAGTTTCCGGTCGTGTATCATACGTATTTTTTTTAAACCGGTATAAAACAGCACAAGCACAACCCACATGTAAATAATAATGTTTTTAAAACGAGATGAAACACAACAAACATGCTACTCTACATGTAGATATTAAAGTACTTACTCAAAAGCTATTATATTTATAAATATCAAAAAACCCATAGGTTGCATTTATAACTGACTATATTTCAATTAATTCATGCTTAATTTTAAATTTCACTTTATATTTTAGATTATTTTTAAAAAAGGGATCATAAAAATAGATTTTCCGGTCTCTTTGTTCATTTTCCGTGCCTTTTGAAAACGGAAAATTTTCCAAAAAGATAAAAATATACACAAAGTACTTGTTTTCCAGTCTGTTAAAAAAAATTAATTACAGCTAAAATATGCAAAAAAATTGTGTTTATAAAACAAATTCTAACTAATATTTTTTTTCCAGAGAACTTCAAAAATAAGAGGCACATTCTGGTGTATTACACACCTACATGCAATTCTTTTATGAAAATAAAATTTCCACTATACACTAGAGAAATGGATTAGTCGGATAAAATATTTTGGAGTCATTCGCGGCTCGTGCCGGTGGCCAGCTGAAGACGCACATTATAAATACCGGTACAAACCTTATTTTTTTTTTTTTAAACTCGTTACATCCTAGAACTCATAGAACATGCTAGACCCGTTGAAAGGGATAACAAGTATATTTATAGGCCAAAGTGAAACATGCATCCCTGTATACAGGACGTGGTTCCATTATACAAATAAACAAATAAGGTTACCATTCAAACAAAGTAAATTACAGGGATTCCTGACAATATTTTTTGCTAGTAAAGTTTTGAATTTGTTTTTGTTTCGTGTAAAACAAAAATTGCTCAAGTTTTTCTTTGAGTGTAATAGTACTGCATTACTGCCATTCAGGTATTGTCGCTTCTTGTTGATATATTTTCTTTGCCTGTAGGGCTTCATTTGATACAGTGCGGTAGGCATTTGCTACTCTTAGTATCGTTTTCCTTTGCACTTTAATTAGGATGTTTTTGTATTTGTCTCTTTTTACCACTTCTCCCCAAATGGGTGTACCATATAGCAAGGTGGATTGTATTACACCATAGAGCAGCTTTCTTTTTGCAGTTGATGGTCCCTTCTTATTTGTCATTAATATATTGATATTGGTGGTTTTTTCTGATGCTTTTTGTATTATTCTTTTAACATGCTCTCCAAATGACATATTCTCTCCAATCATTATTCCTAAATATCAAATTGCCTATTTAGGAACAATTTCAGTTCCATTTAAATTGAACTTTACATCTTTTCGGTCTCTTTTTCCACAGACTGATTCAGTTTTTTCTGGAGCCAATTCTAATGTATTATGTTTCATCCATCTATCTATTTTTTTAAGTGCGTCGTTTGCTTTTTCTGTTAAGTCGGTTTTATTCCTTGCGGTAATTGTAAGACCTAGATCATCTGCGTAACCCGTGGCTGTAACTCCTTCTTCTAGTCTAAGTTTTAGAACTGAATCATAATACATGTTCCATAGCAATGGCCCAAGGATTGACCCTTGTGGTATTCCAGCCGAGACATTTAGTGTTTGTTTGCCACATAGTATCGCTCTATCGTTTAGATAGTCTCTAACAACGTTTCTCAGATATTGGGGTACTCTCAGTTCGCCAAGCCTTTCCAATATAATAGAGGCTAAGTTAAATGCATTTTTAACATCTAGTGTTATAAATGCACACCATTCTTCGCCTTCTCCAAGAATTTTTGTTTCTTTTGCTATGTCTATTACCGTTTTTACCGCATCTATAGTAGACTTCCCTTGGCGGAAACCGTATTGGTTAGGTGATATGCCTTCTCTTTCAATGATTTCTCTTTCGAGTCTCTCCTTAATAAGATGTTCGTACAGTTTTGCAAGAGTGTCTGTAAGACAAAGGAGCATCATATGAATTTCCCGCCTTATGTATAAGAACCAAATTTTCCATGCTTCTGGGAAGGTCTGTTGCATCAGCAGTACATTCATAACTTTTTGAATTATTTCGGGTGCTATATCTACTGTTTCTTTGATTGCCTCGGGCGGAATTCCATCAGGGCCTGGTGCTTTTCCTGGTTTGAGTTTATCACATGCTTTCCTAATTTCTTCTATTTCAAAGGGCGGGACTTCTTGTGTGTATATTGGGGTCATGGGATTTTCTTTGCGCCTTGGAAATAATACGTTAGTAACTTCTTTAGTCTTTTGGTCTGTTAGTTTAAAAGTTGGGCCCACGTCTTTGAATTTTCTTTTAATAATTTGGTAACCTTCACCCCAAACATCTTCGTTTAGATCGTCTAAAAGTTTTTCCCAGTGTAGGCTTTTCTCCTTTATTATCATTCTTCCTAATTCTTTCTTTTCTTTTTTATATTCTTCCCATAACCTTCCTAGGGTCTCATTGCCAGCCTCTGTTCTTGTGTTCCGTGTATATGTTCTTCGGCTTTTGATTCATTTCTCTCTTTGTTTACTTATCTCGTTATTCCACCAGTAGGGAGCACTGTTTTTCTTGGGTTTACAAACTTTTGCTGCATTATAGCACTTTTTAATAATACTAGTTAGAATCTCTGCCGTCATTTCGTTTTCTCTTGTTCTTTTTATTTCCTCTTTGATTTCTCTTTGAAATTTATCATTGTTTATAAATACTTTTCCCTTCATCTCGGTGTTTTTCGGAGTAGCATCTATTATTTCAGAGACTATATGTTTATGCGGTGTCAACGGTTCGTTATCCAGTATCTGCCAATTTCGTAGCTTATTTGCAAGGCTTCTTGTTGTCAGAGTCAAATCTGTGTATGATTTTTGGCCGCGTCTTTCAAAAGTTGGTTTGCCGCCAGTATTATGTACTATAAGATCTGCTTCCGCTATTATTTCTAACATTATTTCTCCTCTGCGGTCTGTTACTGGTGCCCCCCATTCATAGGATTTGGAATTAAAATCCCCCAGTACAAGTGATTTACGATCTCCTTCTCTTATCGTTTCTCTAAGAATACTAATATAATCTTCAAAAGTTTGGATGCTTATATTTGGAGAAATATAACATCCATGGATGTCAAAAGCGTCTGTACTAATTGAAACTATTCCTTTTTTACTTCTTATTTTACTAACTTTTATATTAGAATTTATAAAATATACTGCGACGTCTCTGTTTTCGTCTGCTATCCAGCCTCTGGTTTGTAATAAGTTCTTATTTGGCTCACTGGCTACAATTAAATCTATGTTATTCTCTTTTGCTGTGGCGTAGGCCATGTCGTGTGCCTTCTTGGATCTGTCTGCATTTATTTGTAGTATCTTCATTTTTTAAATTTAAAGTTACTTACTTGTCCGTCCTCCTCTCTTTCTTCTTTGTTTGACCAGATCTCTATATATTGGGCATTTCATCGATCCGTTTTGGTGTTCTTTTAATTGGCAGCTAAAACAATATTCTTCTTATTGGCAATATTTTGCCTTATGCCCGTTTTGACCGCATCGCATACACTGACTCTTTTGTTCCGCACCTTTGCATTCTTTGCTAATATGACCTAACGGCAGACATCTATAGCATCTTTCTATTTGTAACCTCTCCATTATCCTACAATTTAACCACCCTATTTTTATTCTGCCCAATTCGGTTCATATTTTTTCATATAAATTCATATTAGTCGTTTTGCTGTGTTGTCTGTGTCTGTTATTGTGGCATTTTGTGTTTCTCCATGTGCCGCTCTTATGGATTTTACAGTAAACTCTTTGTTTGTATTAACTTTCTTTTGTTTGTTTTAGTTAGGTATTTAGTTATTAAGCTTAGCTTTGTCAATAAGTCTTGTAGATTTGGACAATAAAGCCTGTGTTGGTGCAAGACTTATCCCCGCACCGAGACACGCGCGAGCCTGCGCGAAGAGTCGCAATCGGGAAACCGACAAGAAGCACACGAAACGCCGTGAGTGCTACAATTTTCTCCTACTATACTTTATCTTCCAAGCGACCAAAACGACTGCAACTAGATGAAAACTAAGGTAGGTGCACTTTAGATATTTTATATGCATCGTTTTTACTGATTTCCTTTCAATAGACTTTACAATTACGTGTGCCAGTCCAATCATGTCCTAGCCAGATGTCCCGATTTCCTAAATAAAAATTCAGAAGAAAGACTTTCCTATGTAAGACAAGGAATTGTTCTTCTTCTTATAGCTGCAGATGGTGTGGCCTTAAACACCACAGTTTACTGTGCCCCCACCCCCGTCAGAACAATACACGTGTTCAGCAGGGTACAAATACTAGTACTCAGGAAAATCCACACTTTCTTTCTGTTTCACAAGGTACTTCCTCAACCAATTGTCACGCCACAACTATTCCCAATCAATCTACTTTCAACAGTGGTAGCTGATTTTGGATTCTAGAGGAAATTACCAACCCGTGCGGATTTTGCTAGATTCAGCATCTGAAGCCAATTTCATTTCGGAAAAATGCCTTAATAGACTAGGTCTCCCCAGACAACAATTTTCAATTTCCATTCAAGGTCTAAATCAAAAGGCATCTTCGACTACCAAGGGCAAAACTAATTACATTATTCGACCGTAAGGAAGAATAGATCCTACCTTTCAGTTTGAGGCTTTAGTATTGCCTTAATTATGTTCCAATATTCCCTCTGTTTCTATAGATTCCAGTCAATGGGATCATATTCGGAACATTAAACTTTCAGACCAAACTTTCAACATACCTAGCCCCATAGATATTTTACTCGGTTGTGAATTATTTCCTCAGATTTTAAGAAATGGAGTCATCCATGGTCAAAAAGGGCAAGCTAGCGCTTTTAACAGTGTTTTCGGTTACGTCTTGATTGGTAAGGTAGACGCTTCGATTCAATCCAAGCCAAGTACAGTCGTTAGCTGTTATACATCTTTAGAACCGCCCTTAGAAGTTTGTTTAGAGAAATTTTGGGAAATAGAACAAGTCCCACATAAAGTTCACAGCAGCCCTGAAGATATTCTATGTGAAAAAATCTTTTCGGACACAGTATCTCGTAATGAATCAGGCAGATTCATAGTTTCATCACCTTTCGTTAACTCAGAGCCTACTTTAGGTGATACTTATCCTATTGCTGTAAAAAGGTTTAAATCGCTCGAATTCCGACTTCTTAAAGACCCTGTGCATTATGAAGCATACAAAGACTTCATGAAGGAATACATATTATCAAATCACATGATTCCAGTCCCTACACCTAGTTCCAAAGAAATCTTAGACTGTTCATATTTCATTCCCCACCATAGTGTTTTCAATAGTTTTCAAATTCGCTGCGTTTTTGATGCTTCACAAAAGGGTCCTAGGGGTTTATCTTTAAATGATACATTGTGCGCAGGTGCTAAACTTCAATCTGATGTCCGCGAAATACTTCTGAAATTCCGATATCATGCTGTAGTGTTTACTGCAGATGTTGTTAAAATGTTTCGACAAATTCTTGTCACACCTGAGCACACACGATATCAGAATATCTTATGGAGATTCTCTGAAACCGATCCTATTCAAACCTACTCTCTCAGAACTGTTGTCTATGGTCTTAAATCATCACCCTACTTGGCTATACGTACTCTACAGGAATTGGCTAGATTAGAGTCTAAAAACTTTCCTAATGCTTTGAGTTCTGTTAAAAGACGTCTACGTCGATGACGTTTTAAGCGGCCACAATTCCGTAGTTTCGGCCATAGATCTACAGCAAGAACTCATTTCACTATTACGTCGTGGTCAAGTAACAAACCAGAACTTATTTCATCATTTCCAGAGATGGACACACAAATGTCTATTTCTTTCGACAAAGCAGAGCCTAATTTTGTCAAGGTGCTTGGTCTCCAATGGAATCCAGTGACAGATTCATTTACATATCTTGTTATACCTGACGATAACCCTTTCACTAAACGTGGAATCTTTTCTCAAATAATGAAAATATTTGACCCGTTAGGTTTCTGTTCTCCAGTGTCCTTACTGGCCAAGCATCTGATGCAAGATTTATGGAAGGAAAAGATAGAGTGGGACTCTCTTCCGCCCCTTCATATCATAAATACTTGGAATCAGTTTCGCATGGAGCTTCCCGAACTTTCTAATCTTCATTTACCTAGACGTCTTACAATAGACAAACCTACTCGCATAGAATTACACGGATTTTCCGACGCTTCAATGGTTGGTTATGCAGCCACAGTCTACCTTCGTATTGAAGCATCTTCTGGCGAGCTGTTTACTTTTCTTGTTATGGCAAAATCTAAAGTTGCACCACTTAAAACGGTTAGTCTCCCAAGACTGGAACTCTTGGGCGCTACCCTACTGTGTGATCTTATCTCTTTCATTCAAGCAAGTTACGCTGAAACTTTGGTGTTTAATGAAATTTGGACGTGGTCTGACTCACAAGTGGTCTTGCGCTGGTTATCTGGTTCTCCCCATAGATGGGTTACATTCGTCGCTAATCGTGTTTGCAAAATCCAAGAAACTTTACCCCCTCATGTATGGCACTATGTTCCGTCTGCTTAAAAGCCAGCGGATTGTGCTTCTCGTGGACTGACACCTAACCAACTTGTTCACCATGACATGTGGTGGAAAGGTCCACCCTTTCTAAGTCTTCCACGAGAGGAATGGTCTAATGGAAAGGATTGAAGGGAAAGTCCAAAATACTTCACAATCTTTTTTATTTCTCAAAACACACTACGCGTTTCGATATGTAAATATCATTATCAAGTGTGATCTGCAAGCAAAATAAAACCGGATCTTAGTTAATTAAAAAGAAAAGTATCAAAAAATTTACTTACAGAAAATAAAAATCCCTCTTTTAAGGACAAAATCTGGAACACAAGTCAAAAAAAATTAAAACAAAACCACACAATTAAACAAACATCTTAACCTTAAAATTTAAATACAAACAACAATATTAAAAACAAACTAGATAAAATAAATTAAAAATTGGTACAACTAACGACATCTTACAACAGTTTTAAAAAGATTGTGAAGTATTTTGGACTTTCCCTTCAATCCTTTTCATTATGATTCTACTTCACCCTGGAGAAATCTACGATTCTATATGGTCTAATGGCTTTCATTGTCCAGATCTTTGCGACAGTGATGATTTGGAAGAACGCAAGACATTTCTCACGGTCATGTCAGACCCACATGAGATCGATGTTCTCTTGAATAAACATTCTTCTCTCACGAAAATACAACGAATCATTTCCTACACGCTTAGACCAATTTCGAAAATCTATTACTCAGATCATTTGGTAACGGAAAAGGAACTGCAGAATTCCATGATTGTTCTTGTCCGCCATGTCCAACGTACAGTATTTTCAGATCTTATTTCAAAACTTAAAACAAACAAGTTGCTTCCAAAACCCTTTCGTAAGCTTTCATTATTCCTGGACCAACAAGACTGTCTCCGAGTAGGCGGTCGCATCAAGCATGCTTCTGAACTTTCTTATTCTGCTAAGCATCCGTTGCTCTTGCCACGTTCACACCGGCTTACTACAATAATTATCGAATATACACATTCAAAATACTTTCATCCAGGTCTCAAAACCCTACATTATCTGCTAAGGCAGCAATTTTGGGTGCTGTCTGCTCGATACGCTATTGAAAAGGTAGTTTCTCATTGTATCTTATGCTTCAGACTTCATCCAAAACCAGCTGTGCAATTTATGGGAGATTTACCTCCTTGTTATGTTTTATAAATAGTGAAACTTTAAAGTAGTTAAAAGTTGTGAGTTGTGCGCAATGATACGCTACTGTCTACTTAGTAAAGGTCGCGCTAAAACGTACGTGATCAAGAAGTCAGTATTAGCTCAACCTTCGTGTCATATCGCGAGCGTGTACTCATTGCTACTTCGGCATATACTTCATTATACTTCGAACTACTTCAATAACTTCTTACTTCATAAAACTAGTGATTAAATGACTTCTATAAACTATAGTGTTAGTGACTAGATATAGTGCAGCACTTTGTGCATAGACACATAATAGTGTACATAGACTAATAGGATTACTCTAGGATTATTCTACATAGATCCAGGTACGTCTTATTAACATTTATAATTGTTACGATAAGCGGGCACGTAACAACTGGCGACGAGGATATTTAAAAATATTATTCAAGAATAATATAAAAGTCTCCAAAGTGCCGTATAATTGCCTAAAAATACCTACATGCCACAGAGATAAGGCTAGTCATTTTTTGCTTTGCGATATTTTCAAGTTAAGAACAGTAAACAAAAAAACTACAAAAGATTTTTATTTCAATAAATTGAAATAAAAGGAAAATGGTTGACAAAAGCCTACTTATGCAAAAACAGTCGAGTTTGACCCTAGTGTCATAGATTTTGACTTGTATAAATTAAAATTCGAAAATTTTTTAACCCTCAATGGCATAAAAGATGAGACTTTAAAAAGGGCTTTGCTCATTGACTCACTCACTCAAAGACCTCAAATCGGTAGATAGCTATGATTATAAAGCACTCATGACAAAGCTACAAACGAATTATGCTAAAGTTACATTTAAGTCTACAGAGCAATACAGATTTTTTACTACAAAACAGCAAACGGGAGAATCGATTCAAGATTATGCAAATAAATTGAGGAGTCTTACCTCAAACTGCCAATTTCCTGATTAATTTTTAGATGACGCTTTAAATACTGCTTTTACGATGGGAATTTTTGATAATAATATAAGAAAAAATTTGTTACAAAAAGATCTCAGAAAATTTGACCAAACTATTGAGGATGCAAAAACGCTAGCAGGCCTCTACAATTCAGGACCAGGACCAAGCAATGAAAACACTGTACAAAAAACTTTGTTTCGCAAGCGTCCAACTTCTACAAGTTCTACAAAAAATAATTATACAAAAACAAGCTACAATCAAGACAGGCAAAAAAGTGAAATAACGCCATGTCACAGCCGCGGGGGATTTCACCCTAGAGAGGGGTGCAGGTTCAGAAATGCAACTTGTTTAAAATGTTCTAGGGTTGGTCACATAGCCAAGGTTTGTAGTACCAATAGACCTAGCTTCTCGAGAGAGAGCAGAGCTAGAAGCAAATCTTCTCGTAGGTACGGAAATCATGTAAATTCTACAGAAAAAAGTCATAAAAATAACTACGATGTATTCACAGTAAATCAAATGTCATTGTGCAACAAAAAATTTATGATTCCAGTTGAGGTAGAGGGCGAAATCATACAGATGGAACTAGATACTGGAAGCTGTGCTACAATAGTTAATAAAAATACTTATATTCAACTCGGGAGTCCACAAATTAATAAACCTACTACTTTAGCTAGTTATTCGGGCCATACAATAGAGCTTTTTGGAGAGAGCTTTGTAAACGTTAAATTTAGAAATAAAGAGGAAAATTTAAAACTATGTTTTGCTGAAGGTAGCACCAATAATTTATTGGGCAGATACTGGATAGACCAGCTAGATTTAACCTCGTTAAGTTTAAAAGATATTTGCACTTCCTAGTGTTGTCAGTATACATGAAAAATAAAAAAGTTAGTTTTTCAAAAGAAATTGATTATTTTAAAGATACTCCTACAAATTTAAACCAGCTACTAGATAAATACAATGATATTTTCAAGGACGAATTAGGACATTGCACAAAAATAAAAGCTCATTTATATTTAAAACCAGAAGCACAACCAATTTTCCATAGGGCTAGACCCATTCCTTTTGCGGTTCAGGATTCAGTAGAAGCCGAATTAAATAGGTTAGTCGACGCATGCGTACTGGAACCTATTGCCTACTCGGAGTGGGCAGCACCAGTAGTGGTAAGAAAACCAAATAATAAAATTCGTATTTGCGGAGATTTTTCTACAGGATTAAATAATTCAATAAATATTCAAAAATATCCCCTACCTACTGCAGAAATGATTTTTTCTTCACTACAAGGAGGACAATATTTTACAGTCATCGATTTTTCAGACGCATATTTTCAAATAGAGCTGGATGAAGACAGCAAAAAATTTTTAGTTATAAATACTCATAAGGGGTTATTTAGATATAATCGCCTAGGATTTGGAGTCGCTTCAGCTGCTGCTATTTACCAAAAAGTAATGGACCAAATGTTATCAGGATTAAAGGGCGTGGCTTCATATCTGGATGATATTTTTGTGACAGGAACATGTCAATCGACACATTCAAAGAGTCAACAATCATGCCAAGCTTGCCAATCTGCTCATTTACGTAATCTTCAAGCTGTTTTTGAAAGGATTAAATCTTATAATTTTAGAATAAAATTATCTAAATTCGCATTTTTGCAAAATTCCGTAGATTTTTTAGGTTTTGTTATAGACAAAAATGGAATCCATAAATCGAAAGAAAAAACTAGAGCGATTTTGGAAATGCCTAGACCAACAGATCTTAAAAGTCTACAATCCTACTTAGGTATGGTAAATTACTATTCCAAATTTACACCTTACTTAGCAGATATTTGCAATCCTTTAAATAGACTACGTAAAAAAGACGTTTCATTTGAATGGTCACGTGACTGCGAGGCAGCATTTCAGCGGATACAGCAAGAATTAAGTTCTACGAATTATTTGATGCATTTCGACCCTTCATTAGAGATTGTTTTGGCTGCAGATGCAAGTAGTGTAGGCATTGGTTGCGTAATTTCACATAGATACCCGGACGGTAGTGAAAGACCTATTGCGTACGCTTCAAAATCGTTAACTTCTGCAGAAACGAAGTTCAGCCAGATCGAGAGAGAGGGTTTAGCACTAGTTTTTGCCGTGCGTAAATTCCATAAATTTTTATGGGGCAGAAAATTCAAATTATTAACAGATCATAAGCCATTAGTTACATTGTTTAATAATTGCAAAGGAATACCTACTACTACAGCAAATAGAATTCAGAGATGGGCAATATTTTTAATGGGCTACAATTTTGATATAGAATATATCTCTACACACAAATTTGGTCAAGCAGATGGTTTATCTAGACTACCAGCAGGTCCAGATCCACAATTTGATGAAAATGACTATGGAATGAACTTAGTTGTATCACAGATACAAGAAGAAATTCAAAATCAAGTACCAATTAGATCGGAAGAAATTGCTGATGCTACAAGAAAAGATCCAATACTTAAAAAAGTAAAAGAAGCAATTCTAACCGGTTGGCCTTCATATTTACAAGATAATTCATTGGAGCCGTACTTTAGAAAACGCAATGAATTGACAGTTTCCTTCGATTGCATTTTGTGGGGTATAAGAACTGTTGTACCACCAAAATTCCAACAAAAAATACTACAATATCTACATGCTACACACCAAGGTATAGTCAGAATGAAATCTGAAGCTAGAAGATACGTTTGGTGGCCATCATTGGCTGAAGATTTAGAAAATATAGCTAAAAAATGCGATGCTTGTTTAGCACATGCCAAAACTCCTCCAAAAGTTCAAATTTCTCCATGGAAACCGGCTGATTTTCCATATAAAAGACTACATATTGATTTTGCAGGACCATTCTACGACAAAATGTTCGTAGTTGTCATCGACGCACACTCAAAATGGCCTTAAGTCATTGAAATGCGTGATATCACTACGGAAACTACAATAAAAGCTTTAAAAACATTATTTGTGCGCTATGGATTTTGCGTGGAACTGGTGTCAGATAATGGTAGAACCTTCATTTCTCAAGAATTTCAAGATTTTTGCAGTAATTTTGGCATAAAACATATAAAAATACCTGCATACCATGCGTCGTCAAATGGTGAAGCAGAAAGAAACGTGGGTACGTTTAAAGATGCCATGAAAAAAGCAATTTTCAAAATTCACATTCAAAAATGCATGACTGCATGCAAAATTTCTTATTTCGGTATAGAGCAACTCCACATTCCACTACTAACGAAACTCCAAGCGAAAGGTTTTTAAAAAGACAACTTCGCACTCCGTTAGATTTGGTAAGACCGACGAACATAAAAAATGACCAGAAATGGTTTAAAAAAGAAAAGAATACAAGAAAGTATGAAAAAGCTTTCGAGATAGGGGAAGAAGTTGGGGTAAAGATTTTAGAAACAGAAATAAACCGATTTGGGTGAGAGGAAGGATAATAAAGAGAGAAGGAAATAGAGTATGGACAGTACAAGTAGATAATTTGCAATGGCGTAGGCATACAGATCAGATAAGAAAATTTAGTAGAAGAGGCACGGAGAACGAATTCATACCATGGAACCCAGAATTAAAAGAAACTGATCAGAATGACATAATAGTCATAGAAGATAACAGTGATGAATTTTCTAGTGCAGAAGATGATGTAGACATAGAGAATAACTCTTCAGTAAGACGTAGCTTACCATTAGCTGTAAGGAGACCTAGAAGAGAAATTCGCGCTCCGGATAGGCTTCAAGTTCAAGCTACAAGAGCTTACTAAGTAAAGGGGAGTTGTTATGTTTTATAAATAGTGAAACTTTAAAGTAGTTAAAAGTTGTGAGTTGTGCGCAATGATACGCTACTGTCTACTTAGTAAAGGTCGCGCTAAAACGTACGTGATCGAGAAGTCAGTATTAGCTCAACCTTCGTGTCATATCGCGAGCGTGTACTCATTGCTACTTCGGCATTCATTATATTTCGAACTACTTCAATAACTTCTTACTTCATAAAACTAGTGATTAAGTGACTTCTATAAACTATAGTGTTAGTGACTAGATATAGTGCAGCACTTTGTGCATAGACACATAATAGTGTACATAGACTAATAGGATTACTCTAGGATTATTCTACATAGATCCAGGTACGTCTTATTAACATTTATAATTGTTACGATAAGCGGGCACGTAACACTCCTCAAAGGATTTCCCAGTTAAAACCATTTTCCCATGTTGCCGTGGACTATTGCGGACAGTTTGATATCTTAATGTCAAGACACCGTTTCTTTGCGTTTGTGCTGCAACCAAAGCAGTGCATTTAGAATTAACTTCCGATCTTTCAACAGATACGTTTCTTGCGGCCTTTAAAAGGTTTGTCTCCAGACGTGGAAGGATATCACACGTTTATTCTGATAACGGTACCGCCTTTGTCGGTGCAGATAGGTTACTTCAAACCTACTCAAAGGAAGCATGTGAAAGCTTAAGCATTTCGTGGCACTTTTCTAGCCCTGGAAGTCCTCACTTAAACGCTTTAGCCGAGGCTGGAGTAAAATCCAAGGCTCACCTCAAACGTGTTGTAGGCGAGCAGCGCCTTACATATGAGGAATTTACTACCTTCTTGTTTCAAGTTGAGGCTTTACTTAATAGTAGACCTCTCTATGCTCAAAGTCTAGATCCAAATGACCTCATTCCGCTGACACCAGGTCATTTTCTAACATTGGAGCCTATAAATTCTATACCAGAACCTGATTTTTCCGACCTCAAGCTTAACACTTTGTCTCGCTGGCAGCTTGTCCAAAGACTTCAAGCTGACTTTTGGAAAAAGTGGCGTTTAGAATATTTAAACACACTTCAACAACGTGTTAAGTGGACTGAGAAATGCAATGACATAAAAGTCAACACTTTAGTCGTTATTAAGAATGAGCAAAAACCACCTATGCAGTGGTCACTCGGACGTGTTGTAGCGCTACATCCAGGTGCTGATGGGCTTACTCGCGTCGTGACAGTAAAAACCGCCACTGGTACTTATCGAAGACCGGTGGTCAAGTTATGTGTCCTGCCCCTGCCGGAGGTAGAACACAAGTAAATTTTTCGAAATTTTGCTCAAAATTTTTTATTTTTTTCTTTTCTTTATATATATATATATATATATATATTTTTTTCCTTTTTATAATTTACTAGAATTAAGGTAAATTTTCGTGCATACTTGCACGATTTGGGTATTTAGATATAGTTTTTTTTTCGTATCCTTACTAAAAACACACGTGTTTTGGTGGCCGGAAAATGTTGGTGCAAGAATTATTTGCCAGCTTTTGGCTACTTTTATATTTTAATATTATTCTTAATTTCAAATTTCGCGGGGTATATGCATATGACTTATCCCCGCACCGAGACACGCGCGAGTCTGCGCGAGGAGTCGCAATTGGGAAACCGACAAGAAGCACACGAAACGCTGTGAGTGCTACAATTTTCCCGTTTTTCCTATCTTCCAAGCGACCAAAACGACTGCAACTAGATGAAAACTAAGGTAGGTGCACTTTAGATATTTTATATGCATCGTTTTTACTGATTTCCTTTCAATAGACTTTACAATTACGTTTTTCAATTTCTTATCTCAAAATATTGGGTATTTCTCGAATGAGTGGTGTAAGTGGTGAACCAGCCAACCTAAACTCAACCCAACTTACGTTTGCACCCTCAGCATGTTTTGATATGATTTTGATTTGATTTGACAATGAGGGTACCGGGTTTATAAGAGAGGTATCTCTATCCCATTTACCGCTTTGCTGCAGAGAATGAAGATATTCTTTATGCCATCGATTCCAAAAGGTTTGATGTAATTGGGTTAATAACTGCCACCTATCAAATCTTTTAATTTGAATAGAACTAAGATCAGGGACAGTAGAAAGTGGGGCTAAAGTGAGAAAGTGCCCAGGAGTCAAACAAGACAAATCGTTTGGATCACTACTCAAAGAGCATAATGGTCGGGAGTTGAGAACTGCCTCAACCTGGGTGAGGACAGGATACATCTCCTCATAGGTAAGGATCTGTTCCCTTATTATATTTAGTAAATGCGATTTCACACTTTTAATGCTTGCCTCATGAAGCCCTCCAAAATGAGGCGCGGAAGGCGGCAAAAATTGCCACTCAATTTTTTCTTCAGCGGCGGCATTTGCCATGCAATTAGCTAAATATTTAGCCGAAGCAACGTAATGAGTTATGAGTGAGTTATGAGCATGAGTTAGTGGCATTATCACTATGTATTCGAGAGCACTTCCTCTTCGGTTTATAAAACGACGCAATGAAGCAAGAAATGCGGAGGCGGATAAATCCGAAACTAACTCTAAATTACACAGTACACTCTTAGTGCTACAGCAAACAAATAGAGATAAATACGCCTTCTGAGTACGACACCCTCTATAGCGAGACATACTAATTTGGAAAGGTCGACCAAAATCTACAGAAACACATTGAAAGGTTTGCATTGTGTAATACGATAGCTAGGTAAATCACCCATTTTTGGTTCTATAGGCTTAGGATTCACCCTAAAACAGCGAAAACAACTCTGGACTATGCGACGAATGGCTCGTTTTGGACTCAATATCCAAAAATGTTGTAATATAAAGTACTGCAAAGCTTGCTGTCCACAATGTAAAAATCTCTTATGAAATACTTCAATTATAAGATCAGTGAGTCTATGTTGGCAAAACTTCATACTACACCTTTTTTACAACACAGAGCAAAGTTTGAGATAGCTCCAGATCCGTAAAAGGCTCCCTTTTAAGAACAGAGTCGACTTTAAATTTAAAATTAACAAAACGTCGCCAGTACGTTAAAAGACGTAAGATTTTCTGCAGGCAAGAAAATCTATCTAGAATCCAGATAATTGGATCATAACCCGTAGATACCATGAAAACTAGAGATCTTTCTTCAGGCAAAGGCTCATTTACCAAAAAAGACTCAATTTTTGGCCACTGTTCCATGGGCAGAGATAGCCAAGGTGGCCCCGCCCACCATAACGCGCAATCGACTAATTGACAAGAAAGTATGGGTCGACTGGCTAGGTCGGCAGGGTTGTCTTCTGATCTGATATGATACCAGCAATCAGGTGCTACATTATCTTGGATCTGACTGACCCGATTTGAAACAAAAGTATGCCATCGATGAGGAGGCGACTTTATCCAACCAAGGGCAATTGTCGAATCCGACCAGGCATAACTTTTATAAACATTTGGAATGCTATAGGTGTCTAAAACAAGCTTAAGCAATTTAGGTGCCATTAGAGCAGCACTTAACTCTAGTCTAGGAAGACTCAATTTCTTTAGGGGAGCGACTTTACTTTTTGCATAGAGCAAATAGGTATATATAAAACCATTTGCAGAAACTAGGCGAGAGTATACGCAACTTCCATAACCTAATTCTGAGGCGTCCCCAAAAGTGTGAAACTCTAAACAAATGTCTTCAGAGAAAAAACAATATTAAGGTATTTCTAAGCAAGATAAACTTGATAAGTCATTTTTATAATTTGTCCACTTTTGAATAGGCCTCAAATAAAGGCGGATCTTTGAGCAAACGTCGCTCTATATCCTCGGTAAAAGTTACAAAAGAACTATGTCCTACAGGATTAATTCTGCCCATTACAATCCATCCAAACAAAGTATTGATTGCGATTGGTTCAAATGTCTCACCACAAACCTTTTCCGGCAATAAGATTAGTGAGAAAAGATCCACCCCAATTAAGGCGTCAATGGGCCCAGTAATATGAAAAGTATCATCAGATAAAGAGAGGTTTTTCAAATAGGACCACCTTTCTTGCGAAAAGGCAGTACTGCACATAGATTGGCACACTTGAGGGAGTACAATGCACTCAATGTTACGTACGGGACAGACTGTACAGGAAGTTATACCTTTTGAGGTCACAGATGTCATATCACCTAGGCCATTAATAGGCACATTTAATTGAGAACGACTTAGACCCAATTTTTTAAACCATCTCTCAGATAAAAAATTGCCTTGACTAGCACTGTCACATAAGACTCTATGAGTGTGAAAATTACCATGAACGTCCATGAAATTAACTTTTGCGGTTGCCAGAAGCGGAAATGAACCATTAGAATCGGTTAAGTTTATTGAGGCAGTAGCACAGAGCGCAGGATCATTTCTCAATTCACTATTTTGAGAATTTAGACCATTATTATTTTGAGCCACAGGGGGCTGCGGTGGCAACAAAGCGGGTTGTTGAGAAGGTGGAGTTTGCGGGGATTCAAAATGTAAAAGACTATAATGGCGGCTGTTAGGATTATTGCAAACAGAGCAAAATTTATTGAATTGCATTTTGATAGTCTGTGAACTTAAACAATTTACACATAGACGATGGCGTTTGACAAGCAAGTATCGTTCATGAGGAGATTTACTGAGAAAAATAGTACAATTATAGACCGAATGCCTGGATTGGCAGATCCCACAATTTTGTGAGTTGCCATTATTAGGATTCGGTGTATTGACATAAAAGTTATTGCAAGCAGGGCCTCGATTATAACTTCCTCTATTATTTAAGCGTGAGCTAGGAGAAGATTTAATCGAAGGCTAAACTGAGCCACCAATTTTTGATTTATCATCTTGGGTACAGTTCAAAGTATCTAATAAAAAAATACTTTTATTTGCGTGTCATTGGACATATCAAAAATTTGGCATGCGCCATTTCAAACCTCTGTGAGATATCTGAATCAATTTTTAAAAGTAATAAATTGAAAAGCACACAGTCCTACTCTGCAGTAGGAAAATTCAATAATTTTAAAGCTTCCACGTTCTCGCAGAATCTATCTACTAAATTACGCAAAGCGTAGTTCTGAGGGCTTGACATTTTAGGTAAATTCAATATTTCATGAAAAGAAGTTGTGGCCAATAACCTACGATTATCGTACCTCTGCACCAAAGTATTTTACGCAATGAGGTAATTATCATCAGTTATTAGGATATTTTTTAACAAGCCAAGAGGCTCCTCAGAAACCACAGTAAGAAGCAACTGAAACGTTTGTGCGTTTGAAAAATGAGCTGCATGATGCACAGAACTTTTATATAAATCAAAAAATGTGGGCCAGCTTTTTAAATGACCTGAAAAACAGGGTATATCCAATCTAGGCATATTAAAATTAACGTGTGGGGTACTATAGTGCCCTGTTGGTAATGGTGGAACCGACAACATGACGTCATGCCTTATGCATAACTCATGTAAAGGGACCTAGTTCGGGGTTGCCAAACTTCGGTCTTTTACATTTGACACTCAATATTTCACCCTTTCGGACGGAATCTTGGGCGCCACTCTAAGAAATAAGGGAGCTTAGAGCCTCCACCGGCCAGTACGACTAGCTTTTAGACAGTCGAGAAAACGGGTTCATGGAATGGTTGGAAAATAAATGTTTAGGCAATTTAACTAAAATGAACCACTTTTATTTGTCTAACCTTGCTACAAGAATCAAATTTTAATAACTTTCTTACTCTAAACAAATTAAACAGGATTCCCAAAGCACAGGCGGTTTCTTTGTCTTAATTTGACACAATTGAATACCTTTCAAATTTCCAGCAAAGAACAATTCGATAATTCTTTCACGAAACGGTATATAACGGATTTACATGTCCGTTGGCTATTCTATAACTCAAATTCCACTTTTATTACTCAGTTTGGTCCTAGTTAAAATGTAGATTCTTTAGTCCGGGAATATGCTTAAAATCAACCCTGTATAAGACGCGTGCCTACCTGTATGGCATCCAAGGTAGGGGTCCGGGAAAACAGGGTGATTTGGGGAATTACCAACTTTGAAACCAACCCTAAAGAACGCATACCCTGCCTGTATGGCATCCAAGACAGGGGTCCGGGATTAGAGTGGTTTGAGTTTAAGAAACGGGTTAAAGATGAAATGTGCAGTTTTCCTTCGAATTATGTACCCAGGAGGAAAGTGCACATTATCTTAACCGGGCAAAATCAGGAAAAAGACGCGTGGCTACCTGTATGGTATCCAAGGTAGGGGTCCGGGAAATATACCAATTTGAAATCAACCCTGGAAGACGCGTGCCTACCTGTATGGCATCCAAGGTAGGGGTCCGGGAAATCAGGGTGATTTGGGAAATTACCAATTTTGAAGCCAACTCTAAAGAACGCGTGCCTACCTGTATGGCATCCAAGATAGGGGTCCGGGATTAGAGTGGTTTTAGTTCAAGAAAACGGGTCTCAAGAATCTACAGATTACTTCTCCGTTTCATTGTATGAAGCGGTGGTAAATTGCATCGTTTTCTAACCGGGACTTTAACTTTAAATCAACCCTACAAGGCGCGTGCCTACCTGTATGGCATCCAAGGTAGGGGTCCAGGAGTAGGGTGATTTGGGGATTTTACCAACTTTGGGACCAACCCTAAAGAACGCGTGCCTACCTGTATGGCATCCAAGGTAGGGGTCCGTGAGTTAGGGTGGTTCGGGATTAGCAAAACGAGTCAAACTGGAAAATACAATTTTCCTTTTGCTCAAGCCTATTTACACCAGCTAGGAAATTGCATTTTCTCTGGGCCGGAAAATAACTAAAAATCAACAAGACGCGTGCCTACCTGTATGGCATCACAGGTAGGGGTCCGGGAAATATACCAATTTGAAATCAACCCTGGAAGACGCGTGCCTACCTGTATGGCATCCAAGGTAGGAGTCTGGGATTAGAGAGATTCGAATTTAATAAAATTGGTTAGAAAAACCGTCTGCAATTTACCCAGCAAAAGAAAAACATTTTTGCATTAAATATAAAGAATAGCGTAAAATAAATACTTAAAAATAGCCTACGCACTTACCTTTTGACAGTCTCGGTACCGGTGCACTAGAAATATCGCGAGTTTAGTTTTAGCACTTCTTGCTACGGCGGGCGATGACGGATAAAAAAGGGTCGAACACGATGTGTCGATTGCTTAAATAGCCTCTGTTCGGAAGTGCTCGTTTTTCAGAGGTGGGAGGCCAAAGAAAGCCGATCACTTCCGAAAGGCTCCGACTAACCCCCACGAAATCAGAGGTGGGAGGCCGAAGTAAACCGACCCTTTCCGAATGGCTCCGACTAACCCCACGACATTAGATGTGGGGAACCGAAGGAAGCCGATTATTTCCGAATGGTTCCGACTAATTTCCACGACATTAGAGGTGGGAACCAAAGAAAGCCGATCATTTCCGAATGATTTCGACTAACCCCCACGAAGTCAGAGGTGGGGATCAAAGAAAACCAATCATTTCCGAATGATCCCGACTAACTACGAATATCCCCCACGGTATCTGGTTCAATAACTTATAATTTCTACTCACGGCCGATGGATTACGAGAGTTTTACACGACAAATTAGACCTGCCCATGCTTTAGGAGACTTGTAAAACAACTTAACCTAAATTACTCCGACCTAACAAAGATAGAAATTAGTAACTTCGTTACACTCATTATAAGTGAATTTTACGGAAAAAAATTGTTCGTCAACCTCAATACGAATTTCATCTTGTTGATCTATAGCAGAATCCGTCATCTTTTTTATACGAAATAATATCTAAATGTAACTTATTAAACTCCAAATAGCAAGTTTCTAGAAGAGAATAACGAGCTTTAAAATCAATAATTTTTGACGGATCTGAGGAGGCTAACAAGGACAAATCATACATCTCTTGTATAAAGACTTTCCGTTTATTTATTTTCGAGCTGTCCGACATTTTTAAAATGAACCCTGTATATTATTGTGAAAGCAAAATTTAATTAAAGTGTGTCCTTTACTTGCCACCAAATACCAACAATGCAAAAAACACTCCAAAAATAAACGAGCGTATTAAAATTTTAAAAATAAAAAACTAAGAAAATAATTCCTTATCTAATTTATTTCGCGATCGGCCGTGCACATGTGTACGGTCACTTTAACCTATTGTAGGTATTTCAAAATTCCAATGAAACAAACATCTTTTTTGCCGATTTATTTTTAAAATGCAAAGTGCAAAAACAAAAATATATTATTGAAAATAATGAAATAAAATTTAATTGCTGTTCAATAACCGGTTGAGGAAGCACATGACACGTATAGGAGTCGAGAATGATCCTACCTGCCCAGCCTGTGGACAGGAAGAAGAGACATCAAGACACCTCGTGGCAGAATGCGAGGCCTACGCAAGGATGAGACAACAGGCACTCGGAGCGCCAACTCTGAGCAAGGAAGAACTGCACATGCTCAAATGGGCAGACTTACTGGACTTTGTAAAGAGAACAGGAAGGCCCAATGAGTTACCCGACCATCAAAGGGAAGTGCAGAGAGTGGGTTAAGGGACAGACTTGGGGCATGGCAAAAAGGGCCTACTCTGGCCTACTTGTCAGACCTGCGGGTCAACCCCCCCCCACTACTACTAATTGCTGTTCAAATGCGGTTCGAATGGACCATGAAAAAACCCAAAATGGCTTTTGGATCCTTTTATGGGATCGCGGGTGAAACAAATAGACCGGTTCGAAAATAGCAAAAATAATTTCCGCGGTGAACCTTCAAGCTAGTAAAATATTGGCCTACCTTATAAAACGAGCCCAAGATACATTGTAGGATCATAAATCATAAGCTTAAATTGAATTCATAAGCATTCGTAAGCTATCATAAACAACATAAGCAATTACATAAGCATAAATATAATATCATAAACATATTGTCATAAGCTTATTATAAACCTTTTATCATAAACTAACATAAGTAATTTACATAAACACTTTATAAACATAAGCAAATCATAAGCTAAGTCATAAGCTATCCTATCAGAATGTAATATTTTTTTTATTTTTGGCTAAAAATAAGTAACAAAATAATGTTAAGTTAAAACACTAATAACTAAGTAAAAAATTAACAGTTATTTTTTTTTGTTTTATTGCTCATATGGTTTTAATCTTGAAGCATCAAGAACACCATCATATGGAATTTGAGTATTTTGAAAACCTATTATGTCATTAATAACATATGTCATTATTAAGAACTGTTTTAATTTCATATGGGCCTCGATACTTCGAGATTAACTTTTTACTTACACCTACAGTTGTATCTACGTTAGCTACCATAACATAATCACCTACTTTGTAAACATGTGGTGGCTTATGTCTTCGATCATATTGTTCTTTATTTTCGTTCTGAACTTTAACAATGTGTTTTGCTGCTTTTTCTCGTATTTCGTCCAAATTAGGGTCATGATCATTTAAGTAATATTCTTCCAAAATATCGCGTAATTTATCCTTTATTTTGCCTATTTGATTTCTACCAAAAAGTAGTTTTGCAGGAGTTTCACCTGTCGCACGATTTAAAGTATTGTTAAAACAAAATTAAACATGTGGCAATGCTTTTACCCACGAAATTTGCTCTTCATCTGAAACTTTTGCTAGCATAGGGGTTAAAGTTTTGTTGACAACCTCAATTTGCCCATTAGCTTGTGGAGCACCCGTAGCAACTGAAATAAATAAATAAATCTTTAAATTCAACAGAAGTAAAACCTGATCCTCGGTCACAAATCAATACTTTTGGCTGACTATAGTTTTGCACATTTTTGACAATTTCTTGAGCAGATGTACTTTTACTTGGATAAAATTTTACGAACTTAGAAAAACCATCAATGATCTCACAAATATATTTATACTGTTGTCTACCTACTGTTTCTAACGGACCATAATGGTCAATGTGAATGCACTTAAAAGGAATTTTACCTTTAGGAATACTATGTAATATTCCTGCTCTTTTGCCATACTTATGGTTATTATTATACATTTCAAACAATTCTGAATATGCTTTTTGATTTTGTCTTTTATATTCGGAAACCAATAAGTTCTAGAAATTAACTCTAAAGTTTTCTCAATACCAACATGGCCTGTTTGATTATGATAAGTATGCATGATAGTGTATTCCATATCATTTGGCACATAGAACAAAATCTGATAATTTTTCTTACGATACACCAAACCATTACGTAACTCGAACAAAGGCAATTCTCTGTTTTCCAAAGTGTTTCTAATTTTCACAATATCATCATCAGTGGACTGTTTTAAAGCTAAAGTTTGCTCAGTAGTGTTCCCCTCTAATACAAGAAAATTATGCACTCTACTCAGACAATCAACATGTTGCATTCTAGTGTTTGCAAAAATAAACACCATCTCATTATTTGAGGAACCACATCTTTTTTTAGCCAAAGTTAAACGAAAACTGTCACAGTTTGTCACAATTTTGAAAGGTAAACCTTGCAAATAAGGATGGAACCTTTTAATAGCATAAACAGCAGCTAAAGTTTCAAGCTCATAACTATGATATTTCGATTCTGCTTCTGTATTTTTTTTTACGGTTAAGCGCACTCGCAAGGAGATCCCTATCACGCTTGAGGAGCGGCCAGTGCGCGGAAATGTTGGGTGTGTGTTGGTTTTGAAACGGTTCAGGTTGTAACCTGCAGGGAAAACTGTCGCAGGAAGTTTATTCCACAGCGATGCTGTTCTCCAGAGATATGAATTCTGATATAATGAGGTTCTTGGTGCCTCTATTTTGACAGTAAATTGATGGTTACCGTCTGTTTGACGTGTTCGCCTAGTAGGTGCTACTCCCGGGGGGATTATACGTGCCAACTCTTCAGAGCATTTTCCGTGATAATACCTGTAGAAGAGAGATAGATCGCCCACAGTTCTTCGATGTTCAAGACTATCCAAGCTACGGGTAAGTGCGGGGTCATTGATCAGCTTGATAGCTCGTTTTTGCACGGTGTTCAAAAGCATTAAGGTATGTTTGGGTGCCGCACTCCATATATGTTAGCAGTACTCCATAGTTGGTCGAATCTGGGCTTTGTAGAGTGTCAGCAGTTGGCTTGGTGTATACAGATGTCTTGTACGAAATAGCACCCCAAGCTTTTGGGACGCCCTTTTAGCTATATCTGCCACGTGACTGTGCCAAGACATGTTGGTCTCTGCAGTGACTCCTAAGATGTTCAACTGGCTCTGCAATGTGACAGCACTTCCAGATAGCATGATGTTTGGCTCACCGTTGCTGGTCTTTTTTGAAAACAGGGCTGCTTGGGTTTTCTGCGCGTTGAACTGTACAAGGTTTTTGTTGCCCCAGTCCTCTATTATCTCCAGGTCGTTATTTATCTGCGATATTTGAGTTAGTCTAAGATGATGGAATTCACGTGCGGATAGACACTGAGTGGGTGGTTTGACTGAGGAGACTACATTGCCATCATCTGCAAAGCAATAAAGTGGATTTACTGTTTTATCTATGAGGTCATTTATGTAAATCAGAAAAATTGTTGGCGAAATGATTGCAGTGCAACATAAATGGATCTATCCTTAAGGTAACTTTCAAACCAAGTGCAAAGTTTCGGCGACAATCCCATTGCTTTGAGCTTGTTGAGCAGATTTTCATGCCAGACTTTATCGAATGCTTTTGATATATCTAAGGCAATTGTTCTTGTTTCGCCCCGTAACTCAATCGCTTTTTGCCATAAGTGAGTGACGTATGTAAGTAAATCGCCAGTTGACCTATATTTTCGAAATCGGTATTGCTTGTCGTTGATAATTTTGTACTTTTCGAAGTACTTGGTTAGGTGATTGTTCACAACTCTTTCCATTACTTTTGATATCACCGGAAGAAGAGCAATTGGTCTATAGTTTAACGGATCTGTCTTTTTTCCTTTCTTTGGAATAGGTTGTACTGCGGCAGACTTCCATGATGATGGATATCCTCCTTGCCTGTAAGATAAATTGAATAATTTAGCGAAGGTTGGGGTGAGTTCGTTAGCACAATTTTTAAGTACTATCGCGGGAATGCCATCTGGGCCCATTGCTTTGTTTGTATCCAACTTTTTAAGGGATTTTCGTATTTCTCTGTGACAAAAGTGTACCTCTGGCATACTGTGGGAAACCCTTCCAATGAACGGTGGAGTTTTTCCATTTGGCACTGTTAGGTTTGAGTTGTAGGAAAAGATTTTGGCCAGCATATTGGCTTTTTCCTCTGATGTTGTGGCTAAGTGAGTATTTTTATCTGTAAGTGGTGGTATGGATGACTTGGTGAAGTTTGATCCAACAGCTTTTGCAAGAGACCAAAAGGACCTAGAACTACTTGGACAATTCAGCAATTGTAGTAGTAGTTCTTTTACTGAAGTAAAATACTGGATGGAACTTTTGATCGTTCTGCTTTTGGAATAAGATTGCTCCATATCCCAAAGCACTAGCATCACAGTGTAATTCGGTTTCTGCATGAGGCGAATAAATTGCCAACACTGGCTGAGATATTAATTTACATCGTAAAGTCTCAAAAGCTTCCAATTGCAAAGGACCAAACACAAATTTGGCATTCTTTTTAAGCATATCATATAATGGCTTAGCAATAACTGAAAAGTTTTGTATGTAACGCCTAAAGAAAGATGTTAAACCCAGAAATGCATGGACTTGCTTAATGCTCTGAGGAATTGGAAAATTCTTAATTGATTGAATGTTTTCATCATTAGGAGATATTCCAGAAAAATCAATTTTATAACTGCAGAAATCTATGGAGGTATTTAGAAAAAAGTACTTATCAAGCCGTAATTCTACCAGATTTTTAGTTAACCTGTCAAGAACCTTTTTAAAATGGTTAAATTTTCTTCTATAGTATCGGTAGCAATTAAACCATCATCGAAATAAACGTGGATTTTATTACCTTTGACCATATCACGAAAGATAAAATTAATGTAACGACAAAAATTGGGTGGACTTGTGCTTAAACCAAATGGAGCCTTCATGAATTCATATTGCCCTGAATGGGTGATAAAAGATGTATATTTTATGGAATCTTCATGAATTAACACATGATGGAATGCATTTTTCAGATCAAGTTTTGTAAAATACTTTTTATCTTTAAGCTGATTTAAAAAACATATTGGTTCAAGGTTCTAAAATCAACACACATACGATAGTCACCTGACTTCTTAGGTACTAAAACTACAGGGCTACTATATAGTGATGTACTCTCACGAATAACTTCCCTGGACAATAAATCTTGGATCATGTCATCAATGATTTTTTCTCTAAAAATGAAAATCTTCGAGGCTTGACACTAAAAGGTTGATGTTCTTTTAATTTTATATGCATTTTAAAATCAGTTTTAGGTTTATCCAGTTTTTTTCCTAAAAATAATGATCATCAAGAATATTCTGGACTTTATAGAATTTATTGTTATTATGTCCAAAAACATACCTTTAACGTTTAACATTATTAGTTATGTATACCTGAAACATTTACTTTTCACAATGCTGAATGGAATTGGCTGGAATCAGATCTTCTGTTATGAGACTCACTGTACTACCAGAATCAAGAACACATTGGACTTTTCTCTTCAGGGTCTGTACATAAACATCAAAAATGTAAGCAGGTTGCAATGCTACATTATGTTGCACCAACATTGTTTGACCAAAACGAGCTGATGCTGAAGTGTTCGGAGTACGCTGAGATCTGTTTGGACAATCTTTAATTTGGTGTTGAGTTGAACCACATGCAAAACAACTGCTTGGGGCTCTTTTTGGCTTAGCACAATCCCTACTAATATGTCCTGACAAAGAACAATTAAAACATTTTACTGGTGCCTCACCTGGTGATGTAGTACTTGTACTATTTGTATTACCAGAACCATTGCGTGACGTAGACTGAAAACTTCCACTTTGAGGTCTTGGGGGCCTTATATCATGTGCACTGTTTTGGTAGTTGCTGTGTGAAGGTGGCTGGTTTAATACTTAGTGATGACATAACCTTCAAAAGTTCTTCAAGGCTCGTAAAACCTTTAAATTTGGCCTGGGATTGTAATTTTAAGTTATTGAAGCCTTCAATTGTGTAATAAATTAACTCTTCTTCAGTTAAGTTGCACTGATTCCCCATCATGACTTTCTCTGTAAAATGACTCCTAAACATTGACGAAATTCGGTCTTTAAAATAGGCTTAGGGAAATGTGTTGAGGCTTGGAATGATACCATGTTTCGGCATTGTCACTCAATTTCTTTATGAATGATAGCATAAAAATTTGGTCATCAATCTTGTAATCTTCTTGAATTTTATTCAATTTTTGTACCTAAAGGTCAACTTTTTCTGAGGGCAAACCTCCAAATTTTGGTATTAAGGCAGAGACGTCGTTCATCGTCAATTCTGGCCGTCTACTTACTGAAGTCTCATTTATAGCGGCCCTAATCACTTCCTCAATGTTAATCGACATAAAAGGGTTGTTTGCTGCTGAAGGTGTTGATTGCGTCTTACCGTCCGTCGACATTTTGTTTATTGAAATCTTAAAATATCGTCGTATTTAGTGGACTTTATGGCGATCCCACTACTGAAGCTGAAGGCTATTTTTACTTACAATTGATTAACGCCAATATTTAGTTTTAAATTTAGCTTTATTGTTACAAAAAATGAGAAAATACAAATGTAAACAAACAATTTTTAAAGATGGCCGGAAACGAAGTCCTTAGCAGAGGGCGTTCAATCCATCAGCTGACGAAAGTTGTGCATATGGCGGGAAATTTAATAAAGTAAAATTGCTACAGTATAAGTATATTAAGATGACTTAGGCTCTAACATAATATCTCAAATTCACCGCATCTGACGCATCCCAGTAAATAAACTATTTAATAGACAATTTGTATACATGTCATGCAAATTGAATTTTTTTTTGAACTACCCTTTAATTTTATTATTATTCCTGTATTGTAGATATATGTATAATATAAGTAAAAAGACTTCTTTTCAAACAAAATAAAATTATTATTGGTTTTTTATTTCTATTTGACAAAAAGTTATAGCAAAAAAACTTCAAAAAGTCGCATTTTTCCGTATTCCTGTGACGCGCATTTAAATAATTATAGCTCGAAAATTAAAACGATGATCCCCAAATATTTTTGTGTAAGTATCAGAACGGTTCGGGATTTAACTTATCTTAAGTTCACCTCATGTGACGCATCCCGGTAAAACCACTAATGTGTAGACAATTAGTAAACATGTCATATATTGAATTAAAAAAATGTTTGAAATACCCTGTCAGTTTATCACATAACCTATTATGCAAACTTTAGAATAGTCAAGACGACTCACATGAAAGCAAGTGAAGTTAATTTTGTCCATGTATTTTCAGTTTCCTCTCTTTATATTTAATAAATCTTAGGCATTTTTCCTTTATTTTTTTATAAATATTTTGAGCCACTCTGTAGGTATATGACATTTTTAAAAGGATTCTTTTTTCAACAAAAATCGGCTTTTTATTTTTATTTGACGAAGGGTTATTACAAAGATATATCATAATTTCAGTGGCGCATTTCAATAAGTATAGCTCCAAAACGAATCCTATAACCTCTCCAATTTTTTTGGAAAAAATATCAGGAAGTTTTGCCTTTAACATATCTCAAATTTAGCTCATCTGACGCATCCCTGTAAACAATGTATTTAGTGCCTCCTCCTTTACCGGCGGCCGCCTCTCCATTCCAGCTCTATTATTCTCAATATTTATTATTTTTATTATGAATAAGCTTTCCCTGTAACAAAAAATGTTTCTTGGGAAATAAATTGAATTAAAAAAAAAGTTTTCTATTTTTTTATCAACTGTATTTTACATATTGCTTCTTTATAATTCAAAAACCGCTATTCTGCTGTACTTAGCCTGACCCCTGTGTTTGAAAAAAACCAAAAATTCTCTAAACTCTAACTCTAAAAAACTCTATTGTTTATACTAATGTAACAAGAAGAAGAAAAAGTATTTAAAAAGTAATTTAAAATGTTCTTTTTTCCATAAGGCACTATGTATTTTCAAACATTCAAACGCGATTCACTCCATTCATGTCCAAATATGGGGGTTAGGCTTAGGATGGCAATAGTAGTTTAACTTGTCTAGCTTAGGTACCCTGTACTTTCTGCGTTTTTTAATAACTTTCTTGTTTTGTTTTCTTTTGGCTTTTGTTAAATTTAGACTTACTTTTTATTTGTTATTGTTTTTCAGCTATTTGAAAAAAAAGCTTTTAAAATATTTGTTTCTTAATTTGTGTAATCTGTTTACGGTAGTTGTTTATTATTTCTTTTTAAACTTATTTTCTGTGATTTGTTACATACTGATTAGGCCTGAGTGTTTTAACTGTTTTTTTTTTATGTATTTTAACTGTATGGTACGCCTTAATAAAAATAAAGATTGTTAAATGTAATTTCACTAGAAATTTAAATTTTATTTGTTGACTGATTTTTTGTTTTTATGGATTAGTCTTTTTCAAAATATTAGTTTCAACATTTTAAATATGTACTAACGAAAGACATTTTTTTAGTATTAAAAGGTAGTGAATTTTGAGATTTCTAGTTTTTCCCTAATTTAAAGAATAGTGCTATTGGTTAGAAGACAGTTTAAAACCCTACAACTTTTGTTATAAACTTTTTCAATATCTGGCACAGTTGAAGAAGTAATCAACTCTTTTCATGCTTATTAGCAGTACTGTGTCATGTTCCACTTAACTTGGCTGAGATGCACATAGTAATAAGGAAAAAAACACAGTAGTTGTATATAATATGTGGTAGTCAATCTGTTAAAAATGCTTCTTTGTATGCATCTTTATTTTCTGTTACTACAAATTCTCACACCTATTTCACTTACAGCTAACTTGCTTCCCCTTTTTTAAAATATGCATTGAAGTTTATGCGAAACAGTACAGAATGATTTTTTAAATAACAAAATTCTGGCATGAACTGAGCAATTTGGGAGGTAAAAGTTTAGTTTAGGAAGGGGTATTTTTCTACAAACAGTGGTCCAGTGTAAATTTTTAGGATGCAACTGATAAGCAAACACTGAGGAAGACAGATAGGACCTCAAATAGGACAAGACCAAGCAAACTATTAGTTACAGTTAGAGGATCAAACCAAATATGTTTAAATTTCTTCAATCTTCTCTAAAAAGCAGTTCAAATTTAAGAAATATTTTATTTAAAAACTATGCTAGTACTATATTTGCTCTGTCTTCAGGTTTAGGCAAATGTGGGGTTGCTGTAATTAGGGTGTCGGGACCTCATTCAGGACAAGCACTACAGAAGGTCACAGGAATAAAAGAATTGCCCCCACCTAGAGTTGCCATGTTAAGAAGTATCCGGCATCCAGTGTCTAAAGAAATTTTGGATAAAGGCTTGATCTTGTGGTTCCCAGGTCCAAAGAGCTTTACTGGTGAAGACTCTTGTGAACTTCATGTTCATGGAGGAATAGCTGTTGTAAATGGCGTTCTAGAAGCTTTGGCGGCTGTTCCAAATGTTAAATTAGCCAAGCCTGGAGAATTCACAAGAAGAGCTTTTCACAATGGAAAGCTAGACCTTACGGAGGTAGAAGGTCTGTCAGATCTTTTACAAGCAGAGACTGAAGCCCAAAGAAAACAAGCTTTGTTACAAAGTCATGGAGCTTTGAGTAAGCTTTACCAAAATTGGAGAACTATTTTACTTAATTCAGTTGCTCATGTAGAAGCTCATATAGATTTTGAGGAAACAGATACTTTGGAGTTGGGTCTTCTTGAAAAAGTTACCAAGGATGTAGAGCTTCTTTCTAAACAAATTGAGAAACATCTCTCAGATGGCCGTAAAGGTGAAACATTAAGGAATGGTGTTAGAACAGTGATTATTGGAGAACCAAATGTGGGCAAAAGCAGTCTTCTTAATATTCTTGTCCAAAGACCAGCTGCAATAGTAACTCCTATTTCGGGAACCACTCGAGACATAATTGAGGTTACTTTAAATCTACAAGGTTACCCTTTGGTGCTAGCGGACACTGCTGGTTTAAAAAATCAGACTGAAGATGAAGTAGAAAGGGAAGGTATTAGTAGAGCATTGGAAAGTTTTAGAAATTCTGATTTAGTAATATTAGTCATAGATTTTGTAAAATATGATAAATGGAGAAGAGAAAACGAGCCCAAAGGATTTTCTGAATATCTTAAACACTACTTATGTAATCTAAACATTCAAAATTTAATAGATGAACAAAATAATTTTAGAAAGCCTTGTTTAGTTGTCGTTAACAAGACTGATTTAGACCAAAATAATATGTGTAAGACTGTAAAAGGTACTATTAAAATTTCTTGTAAGGATGAGAATGGCATTGACAATTTAGTCCAGAATGTTGTGAGGGAAATGAAAATTTTATGTGGTGATCCATCCCAGGAACATCCTAGTATGAACCAAATAAGACATAGGCAGCACTTAACAGATTGTCTCCAACATTTAAGCTGTTATTTAAAGGAAGTTTCAAAGGGACAGTCATGTGATTTGGTTATTATGGCAGAATATTTAAGAAGATCATTAAGAAGTTTAGGAAGGTTGTTAAGAACAGTAACTTCGGAAGAAATTTTAGATGTAATTTTTAAAGATTTTTGTATTGGAAAGTAAAAAAGTTATGGTTTCTAATAAGTAACATTAGTAATAAGACATAACACAAAAATATGTAAAAATTATATGTTAACTCGGCATTACACTCTTAGACGAGGCCACAGCGAGAATGTAAATGGAGGCATCAGCCTTGCCTCGGTGTTCCTCGATGGCTCTTGTTCTTGTGTCGGTCTCTATGCACGAGTCAAACGCCTTCGCGTGAAGCGATCCCTTTGCACTCTCGTTTCTAGGGTTGGGTCGATAGAACTGTACCTCTTACTTTGGAACAGGTATCACCAACCTGTTCCGTGTACTTCTTACGTAATACAGTGTTCCGATTTCGCGAATCACAGATTCCGGTTTTGAACGTTTGGAATAGAAGATGTCGGCATTTTATAATAGGATAATATATAGGAATAGAATACCTGTTTCTATTTCATTTAGTTGTATGATTTAAAAAAAAGATTAAGAAAACCCTAGGTGACCTAATTTTGCAGAACGAATCCGTTCAGTAACTAATTAGGCGCTGACTCGTGACGTAGGTTGACATTAGCACCCCGACATAAATTGTAATTATGGAACATACTCATTTGCATCTCTTTTTAATGCACAGTATATTCATTTTATTGCTGTCTAACTCGTAGCGCTGCTGGAAGACGGGTTGTCAAAAATTTGGCAAAATGGATGCCATTAGATAATTTTTGTTCTATACAGAATGTTTTTAAAAGTTTATTTCGACTGTGTTAATTGTGAAAACGATATTTTAGTATCTTGATGCAAAGCGGATTTCCCGCTATCTAGAAAGGTAAGCTTTATAAAAACATGACAAAATACTAAAAATATAAAAAAGGAGGAATTTTAAATAATAGTTTGTGTCATCTAGTATAAGTAAAGGCTGATTTATTTAGAAATGCAATGGACAATATAAGCTTGTTGCTTAATTTTCGTAGGTATAATCAATCTTTTTTCCGCCTATGTTGTAATGATACTTAAGACCTTCATATTTTATGAAAATGTTCATATTTTTTTTCAGACTTTATAAAACTCCATATTTTTAGAAAAACCTTCATATTTTTCATATTTTCCCCAATGCAGAAACTTCAGTCATAGAATAAGTGTGGAAATTTTCAATATTTTCCCTAGTCTTGAATTTTGAGTTCCTTTTAGTTTGTTATTAGTTGGTTGCCTTTGAGAAAGTCTGAATACAGTAGGGCTTTTTTGCCTTTTGTTTTATTATTGTTATGGTTGTTGCATTTTTTATGTTAATTAGTTGTTTTGGACATCCGTGGTTAGTTCTAAAAAAGTCTAATTGTAATGTTGAGTTTTTTTAAATGTTTGAGCTCGGAATAGTAGTCTATGGACAAATCAAGTTTCGTGTGCAAGTCGTGCCAACTTTCTGCCGATAAGCTAAAGTTGTTAAGGGCGTCCCATATATCAGGTTTTGACTTGTTGTCATTCTGGTAAATGCGTTTTTTGAAAGATATGGCGGATTCAAAATGGCGGAAAGGCGTATCTTTAAAAAAATTGTAACTTTTTTATTTCTTATCCGATTTTCATGGAATAAAGTTTAAAATACTTGCTTTGTAATTTACTTAAAAATGTATTGGAAAAAAAATATGTATATTTTTGTATTTGTCAAAAAAATAAAAAAATTAAAAAAAAAGATAAATTTTTTTTATTTTATTTCTAGAACTATTGGAGCTAGAAAAAAGAAAGTTTATATAAAAAAGATAGCTATTTTGATTCTTTATTCAAATCTGGTTCAAGTGTTCCAATGCGTTAATTAGTTTTTAAGTTATTTCCAAATAACTGGAAAAAAATAGGGGTCTTTGGGGTATATTTAAAAATTATGCTTTTAATGAAAACCATAAGAACCTTTTGAAAGTAACTTAAATTTGTTTAACATACCTAGCAGATCAGGTTTTGACTTATTGTCATTGTGATAATCGCGCCTTTTTTTAAATATAGCGGATTCAATATGGCGGAAAAGCATATTTATTTTTTATATCTTTTTTATTTTTTATCCGATTTTAATACAACAAAGGTTAAATTACTTGATTTAAAATATATTAAAAAAATACTTTTTCGAATCGGGTGAAACATGTGACAAAAATGATTTTATTTTTTAATTAACCCCCATATACGGATGTCGCTGAAGGGTTTTTCATTAATTAAACCCCACTGCCTTACACATTGTTAAAAATAAAATTTTATTTCCTACAATAAAGTATAAAACACATTTTTGTCAATTGAGCTTAGTTTCTGAGAAAATTGGAAAAAACTTGTAACAAAATTAATTTGTTTGGTGATTTGTAAAAATTGATTTTAGTTGCACAGGCCTGTGAAATTTTAATCTGAAGATAAATCTTACACTATTATACACGTTTAAAAGGAAATTTTATTGTCTACAATCGACTATAGGTCACAATTTTTGATAGAAAGCTTGGTTTTTAAGATAATCGGGTAAAACCTATGTGGTTTCTTTAATTTTTTTATATTTTCTTGATAAACGGACGCCGCTGGAGAGTTTGTCATTAGCCTGACCCCACTGACTAATACATTGTTAAAAAGGAAATTTTATTTTCTACAATAAACGGTAAAATATTTTTTTTTTCCAAAAAGCTTAATTTTTGAGAAAATTTGATAAAACTTGCAAAAAATTGATAAATTTAGTGATTTTTCAAAATTGATTTTATTTACGGACGCCCCTAAATTGTTATAGATAAAACTATCATTACCTTATTATACATCATTTAAAAGGCAATTTTATTATTTATAACAAAGTGTGCATTTAATTTTTTGATATAAAGTTCGGTTTTTAAGAAAAGCGGGTAAAACCTGTAATAAACATGTTTCTTTTTTAAATTTATTTACACTACCTCAATAAACGGACGCCGCTGGAGAGTTTGTCATTAGTCGTACCCCACTGTAAGCTTAGTTTTTAAGAAAATTTGAAAAAAATCTAAAAATTTCAGGATTTGGGGAGTCTGGGGGGTTTTCCAGCTAAAATTTAAAAAACTAATATAATTTTATTTTGAAATTAGATTTTACACATTTTAGGGCGTCAACTTACATTACATTTTTAGAAATTCGAACACGACTATATACGGAGGGGGGATAAAAAATATGGCACCAAAAACTTGCCCGGCAACATCCAAATCGTTAGTCTGTGACCTATTCTCAGCTAGGATCCATTGCCAAATTGCGGTCCTCATATTTTGCATACTCAACTACCTCCAGCACCTGCACTATATTGTAAAAACTTTCGTCTATCTAAACAACGATAACAATAATAATAGAAATCACCTGTTTTACTAGATGCCTCAGCTGCGTAAAACCGCGCGCCGCCTTATAGGCGTCCGCGTACGGTAATACACCTTCGGTAGTCGTTTTGGTGACAAAAAATGTTTTTTTATTGAAATAAATATAAAATATACATCTATATAAGACTTATATACACCAAATTAAAGAAAAATGTTAATTCTATAACTTATTTAAACTTTTTTAGCTCACACTACTACTATATAAGTAGTGTGAGCTATGGTGATCCTAATCTTTTCAAAAAAAAAGTTGCTCCGATTTCAAAAATTTGTATATATCTTTGCGTTTCAGATGATTTTGAAACTTTTTTGTTTTGCTGTCTGTCTGTCTGTCTGTCTGTCTGTCTGTCTGTATATCTGTAACGACCAACCCGCATAACTCAAAAACCGCTTATCCGATTTTAATAAAATTTGGTACCTAAGTTGGGCCGTGATGGTCCCATTTATAAATTAACAAAATCCACCGAGCGCAAGCCAAATAAAATGGTGGGGGTAGATTCCAAAAATTAGAGTTTATGTGAAAATATGGCGTGTGTGATATCAAACGAAAGGTAATTAAGTCTGAAGTTAAACAAAATGAATTTTAGTTTATTTAAAAAAAAAGGGTGGGGGTAGATGTCAAAAATTAGAGTTTAAGTGAAAATATGGCGTGTGTGATATCAAACGAAAGGTAATTGAGTCTGGAGTTAAACAAAATACATTTTAGTTTTTTTTAAAAGGGTGGGGGTAGATTTAAAAAAATTGAGTTTAAGTCAAAATATGGCTTGTGTGGTATCAAACGAAAGGTAATTGAGTCTGGAGTTGAATAAAATATTCAGTTTTTGATGATATTAGCTCACACTATAACTATAGTACCTAGTGTGAGCTTAGGTGCCCATAGATTGGCAGAGTATTTTAAATTTTGCTTTGGTGTTATTAAGAATGTAGGTTAAACTTTACTAGCTATACAAAAAAAAGTAAAAATTCAGGTATTTTATTTTTTCTAAAAAAATGAAGCAAAATTTTGAAAAATATAATAGAAAGTTATTTTATTGCGGGTGTTTACTGATTCATTTGCCATTTTTTGCAACCCTCTACGACTATTTCTAAGAAAGATACATCGTTTTAACAAGTATCGTGCAAAAAAAAGTGGTGGGGGCCATATCTTAAAAAAAACGCATTTACCAAAATGACAAGTCAAAACCTGATCTATGGAGTGCCCTTAACAAACTTGGCTTATCGGCAAAAAGTTGGCACGACTTGCACACGAAACCCCCTTTTAGGCCGATTTGTCCATAGACTATAGGTGTTTAAAGTATACCAAGTATATCATCAAGTATACTTAAGTGTTCTTTGTTACTAGATGTACAGGGTGTTTTAATATATTTCCAAAAAGGTCTACTGCACTTATTTCAAGAGATAGAAAATAGGGTACCTATTTTCAAGAATTGTAGAGTAGGTCCCAAACTGCTAGAAATTGTAGATGCTAATATTTTAACAGTGGCTTTACCAAATGGCAGTTTTCATATATTTTTGAGTTTAGAAAGAAAATATCTATTTTTTTTTAAGTTAAATCATAAACATATTAATTTGTAGGATATTCCGTAAGAGATTTACAATGTTTGTGGTTTTTTATAACTTTTTTTTATGGTACAGGATAAAGCCTACAACTTTGGCATTTTTAATTTTTTTATATTTCTTTCAATAATTCCAGTAAACCTTGGTTTAAAAATACGGAAACACCTTATACCTTGTCGTAAAATATGCTTTAAAAAATGTGCGTTGTTTTTGTTTGGCCATACCCCATCAAGGCCTAATTCAACTTGAAAATATTTCTTATAACTTTTCTTAATAAATAGGTTAGGTTAAGGTTAGGTGTAAGAATAGTCTGTGACTAAACCTCGCCTTATTTCTAATAAAAGTCGATTAAATAAATAAATAAATAAATAAAAATAAAATTAAGAAATATATATTTTTGCTTAATAAATGAGGTTTCCTGAAAAAAAGTTGGGTTTGACATAAAAAGCCATTTGGTAGAGGACCCAAAAAGAAACTAAATTTTTTATTCATAATTCCTTCATATTTTGTTTTCTTAATTTCATATTTTTCATAATGTTATTAAAAAAGTTCATATTTTTCATATTATTTTGCTGTTTATCTGTTGAAAGCCCTGGAAGTTCACTGGGTAAAACATTACTTAAACTAGGGCACATCCTTAAATTATTTAACTCAAAAATTCAGTATTTTCGACCCTCGTTTCGACCTCCTTCCCCTCCCCCCTGATAAGGTATTTTTGTAAAAAATACATTAAAAAAACATTTAGTGTAACACAAGGTTAAACCTCCCTCCCTATGGCATTACATAATTTAAGAATGGTCCCTTACATTGTTGAGTAAATTAGGCATAAGGCGTAAATACTTACTGAGGCTATCAATATAATCTAGAAAATAATAAAAAAGACATAATCATACTACAGAGACAATACATATTATGCTCAAATTTTGGTTAGTGAAAAGCTTAGACTAATAGTGGGTTTACACATGCATGAATTTAGTGGCGCCAGTGTTCGCGCCAGTTCTATTTGCACGCCAGTAAAGGTTTACACTATTGTGCGAAAATTAAAAAGACTGGCACGCCAGTTTCATTTTTAAAGTGTACACGATACGCGATATGTCGGCTGAACTCTCGGAAGCCTGCAAAATAGTCGCTAAACTTTTATTGAAAAAAAAAATAAAAGAGATTCAGGAAAAGGAACAACGAAAAGGCCGTATCTGCATGGGTTAAAGCATGGATTGCTAGTCGATCTACTTTGGGTGCTTCCGAAAAACTTTTAGGAGAACTTGCAGCAGAAGATCCTGCGAGCTATAAAAACCATCTTCGAATGACAAAGCAACATTTTGATATTCTTCTAGAGTTTCTCTTATTTAAACATTCTTTAAAATTCGGTCTGCTACTTTAAACCATGGTACTTTTGGGGTGTATACTTCATTTGCACCGGCTCCGGAACGTTGGCTTTTTTTAATTTTTGTCAATTCCAAAGCATATGTGTTTCTTATGGATCATATTTTTGCTTTTACTTCTGCAACTTCAAAGCCTTTAATAGTCATTATTTTCCTAATATTTTGGGAAGCATTATCTCGACTATCTTTGTTTTTATACGAACTACTGTGTACATCCCATAAACAAGGAAAACATTCATAGCCTTCAAGAAACTGTATGGTCAGTTCTGCTGACCACTTTTTTTAGCCATATTAAGCTATAAAAACAAAAATAAACAAAATTTTTAAGCTCAAACACAATGAAAATAAAAAATAATGTAAAATAATGAACTTAAAACTGGCGAGCCGACGTGCAAGCACTTGTTTACACATTAAAATTTTCCTTTTCTGCGCGCATGCGTCACCACTGGCGCCAGCAAATTCAGTCAGCTGCAGACTTTTTTGATACATGCATGAAAAAAAATGACTTGTATGCAAGTCGGTGTTTACACTTGCAAATTTAACTTACTGGCGCGCCAGTTTTTATTGGCGCCAGAAAATCCATGCATGTGTAAACTCTCCTTAAATTATTATTTTGATGGCTTCAGTGAAAAGGTTCTTATTAATTGTTTGGATGTATTCCAGAGAAGAAAGCTTTCTTCAATCGCTGTGGTAGTTTATGTATTCCCATATCATGTTTCTCAAAGACTAATTATTATTTTGATGGCCTCAATGTAAAAGTTCTTACTTGAAATATTTTCATCCCTTTTATTATATACACATTCAAAACTAGGAAACAAAATTTGTTTCTTGGTTTTTGCCTAATAATGTATAACTTACATAATATAACTAATTTTATTCTTACTTATTTTAAATTATACTTACCGCAATGTTATAAGAACTATGTTCATTTTTCTCGTTTTGTTATGTACAAAAGTACCAATCAAAATAGTTTTATAAAAATCCACTATTTTATGCTTTTAGGGTTCCCGGCACAGTTTCCTGATATATGTGACATAAATAATAAAAAGAAATCTACTGAATTTAGGGAAGATAAAAACATGTATTGACAAAACTTTGATGAGAATTTGGACAAAAAAGGCTGGAAAACCACCCATACATACTTTAGCAACTGGAACATTTACATGATACTATAGATTAACTGGACTGGTTTAAGCAGGAAATAAATTTAGAAAAAAAAAACTTTTTGAAAGCAAGCTTTTATAACATGGACTAAAAAGCATAAAATAATTTTTTGAGTGTTCTGATATCATAATAATAAAAGCGATGGGAGTAAGGAAAAATAACCGTTTTTGTTTTAGCCTTGTTAAGTTTAGTGAAAATCCAAATTCATTAAATTATAGCAGAGAAATGTAAGGGTAGACAATTTAACCCAACCCACCCCAACCCTACTCAAACTACCCTTACATTTTTCTGATATGGATGGACATTATTACGCCTGCTTCATATTAGGCAGATCATCCGCGACCGGCAGTGTGTCGATTTATTTTGTCACATTGAAAAAGAAGCCCATCATCGGTTGTGGACGATCCACCAAATGCGCATGGAAAGGCATTTACCTAATATTAAATACGCCCATCGCTTTTATTATTATGATATCAGAACACGCAAAAAATTATTTTATGCTTTTTAGTCCATGTTATAAAAGCTTGTTTTCAAAAAGTTTTTTTTTTCTAAATTTATTTTTTAATTTTTAGATTTGTCTATGCAATTCAGCTAGCGCATCAATATTGCAGGAAGTCTTTCCTGTCAATCCCTAAAACTGTTCGTTATTATTATGATCATTATACGCTAGAATTAATTAATTTTGGTCGAGATCGAACAAACTAAAGCCTTACCTCTCTCGCCCCCCCCCCCCTTTTTTAGCGGGAGAGCATGTGAATTTTAAAATCAATCAGATACCTACGTGAAAGTCAGTTGAAAGTAATCAGAAAAACTCGTCATTAAATCGTCAATTTTGAATCCGCCATATTGAATTTTTGTAATCTGATCAAAAATTCGTAATCCTCATCCTCAAAAACCCTCAGATACCAATTTTGGTGGAAATCCGACAAACTAAAATTTTACGACCTCTTCGCCCTTCACGTTAGGGGGGAAGTAGGCAGTCAGTGATACCACATTAGTGGATTGTCATCGGAACTATAACGATATGCGAAATTTGAAGTCAATCGGACACGTGGAAGTCAGTTGAAAGTAATCAGAAAAACTTGACATTATATCGTCCATTTTGAATCCGCCATATTGAATTTTTATAATCTGATCAAAAATTTGTAATCTCCATCCTCAAAAACCCCCAGATACCAATTTTGGTGGAAATCCAACAAACTAAAATTTTACCCCCTCTCCGCCCTCCAGGTTAGGGGTGAGGTAGGCAGTCAGTGATACCACATTATTGGATTGTCATCCGAATTATAACGGTATGCGAAATTTGAAGTCAATCGAATACATGGAAGTCAGTTGAAAGTAATCAGAAAAACTTGACATTAAATCGTCCATTTTGAATCCGCCATATTGAATTTTTGTAATCTGATCAAAAATTCGTAATTTTCATCCTCAAAAACCCCCAGATACCAATTTTGGTTAAAATCGGACAAATTAAAGTTTTACCCCCTCTCCACCCCCCACGTTAGGGGGGAGGTAGGTACCCGATGAAACCATATTATTGTATTGTCATCGGAACTAAGACGCTATGCGAAGTTTGAAGTCAATCAGATGTGTGGAAGTTCTTCAAAAATGAGTTGCAAGATTTGATTACATACATACATGCAGGTGAAGTTAAATAAAAGCTTGTAAAAAAAGGTAGATTTTCTCAATAAGTAATGAGGATTAATAGTTAAGGTATTTTGGTTTATACTTTTTTTAAACTTTTTATGAAGTTTTGTTCTTATATACAATATTTTATATTTATAATTGGTAAATCTAACTAGAACTACAAAAACTATTTCCACTCACTTAGTATAAGTCCCCTGGGAGGTTGAGGGGTTCAAATTAAAATTCGTACCTATAGATAATTAATCCTAGTAACTTCTATATACAAATTTTAATATTAGCATCTATGCCATTTCCCATTAGCATCTATGCCATTTCCCCCAGGGGGAAAGGGTGGTGCTAGGGTGACCTTAGAGAGGTAACTAAGTAAACGAACACACCTTTTATTGTACCTAGACCTTTTTAGTGATTGGATTTAGCAAATATTGAACAATAAACTTTGAATTCATAAGAAATGAAGTTTTAACCTCGGTTTTAACACCAACATAAAGGGGGTTTAAAGGACGGTTAGGGCATGACTGAACTTTAGTCAGTCAGTTTTTGCAGTTTTAGGATAAAATGTTTAGTTTTCATCCCCCATTTTAGGGATGTTTAACTTACGTTTTATCCTCAGAATGGAAAGTAATGGATCCTTTTCCATTACGATGGAACAAACCAACATAAAGGAGGGTTAGGGAGTGACTGAACGGGGTCGTTTTATATTGTTACAAATTTAAGTATTTAAATTTTATAGTTAGAATTTATTTAGGTTTAGTGTAGTATTAGGTTGACGTATTTTATGGTTGTATTCTTAATCTAGGTTTTAGTTGCGTTATCTGTGACAAACTGGTATGCGAAAGTCTAGAAAAGGGCTGGAATGATTGCGAATCGAACAAGGATGGAAGGGTTCTAGAATAGTAGGCAGCCCTCATATATAAGGCCGGACGTCGTGCATCAGTCAGTCAGTCACAGATAACATACTGAGTGGTCGTGAGATTAACACGAAGTTAATAGACCGATTATAGTAGTGAATTATTAGCAAGTTATGTGTTTTTGTACATAATTTGTCGAAATAAATTGACGTATCGTTTTCAACAATTGCGAGTTTTAATTTGTCGTTGTGAACCCGTAACAATTGGTGTCAGAAGTGAAATTAAAAGAAATAAATAGTGCAAAGACTATCCTTACACAGTACCACCGGCTAGGACAATTAAAAAGAAGAACAGTAAGTGATTTTGCCAGAATATTCGGAACTGAATAGTGCAAAGACTACCCTTACATATTACCACCGGATAGGACAATTGGACAGAAAAACAGTAAGTGATTTTTTCCAGAATATTCGAAGAAGTTCGATATTGTTTTATTCAAAAACTAAAAGAGATATTTAAGAACCGACTTCGACATTAACTTTACAATCCAAAAATTGATAATTAGAGAGATTTTCTAGAATATTCTATAACATTCTACGACGTTCTATTCAAAAACTAGAAGAGATATACAAATACCGACTTCGACATTAGATTAGTAATTTTAAAAGTAAGAATCAGAAAGAATTTCTAGAACATTCCATCACTTTCTACGACGCTCTATTCGAAAACCAGAAGAAATATCCAAAAAAGAGACTTCGACATTAGTTTAGTTATTTCAAAAGTAAGAATTAGAAAGAATTTCTAGAAGATTCCATAACATTCTACGACGTTCTATTCAAAAACTAGAAGAGATATACAAATACCGACTTCGACAGTAGCTTAGTTATTTTAAAAGTAAGAATTAGAAATTATTTCTAGAATATTCCATAACATTCCACGACGGTCTATTCGAGAATCAAAAGAGATAATCAAAAAGTGACTTCTACATTTGCCTAGTAGCAGAAAGAGTAGCATTTACCAGTATATTCCAGAACATTCCATTAGGTTCTATTTAAGAATTGGAAGAGATATTGAAAAACCGACTTTGACATTCGCTTTATAGCCCTAAAATAGACGTTTTAAGTGATTTATCAGGAAGTTGATGCTTACTAGATAAGGATCGGCAAGGATGGAAGATCTAACTAAAATGATGCAGGCTCTCGCAGCTCAAATGGCCCAAAACCAGAACGATATAAGACAGACCATGGAACAAAACCAGAACGACATGCAGGAAAACTTTGACCAAATAAAGAGCAACTCCGAACAGCTGAGAGAAGAGTTTAAGACTGCAACCGAAGATCTTAAGGAAGAAATAACTCAAAGAATGCATAGTGTGGAACAAAAGGTACAAAATAAATTGCAGAATGTAGAAGAAAAGGTACATAATGTTGAAGAAAAGGTACACAATGTTAGGAAATAAATTTTTCAAACCATGGAAGAAAAATTCCAGGACGTGTCAAAACAGCTTATACAGCTCCAAAAAGAACACAACAAAATGAAAGCTCAGGGATGTGTTGTGAATTCCAACCAAAACATTAAGCCTCCAAATTTCGATGGTACGTCTTCCTGGTCTACTTACAAACAACAGTTTGAAGCTGCCGCTGCTGCAAATGGTTGAAATGATGAGGAAAAAGCTAGAGCATTGTTAGTAGCTCTACGAGAACCTGCTCTGGGACTTTTACGGTCCATTCCAGTCGAACAAAAACAGAATTATAACGCTTTAGTGGCAGCGTTAGAAAGAAGGTATGGAGACGAACACTTGCGAAATTTACATTGGTCAGAATTAAATATTCGTCAGCAAAGACCAGGAGAGTCATTACAAGAGTATGAAGCGGATATCAGGAGGCTGATGTACTTGGCTTACCCAGAAATGCCAGAAAATTACAGAGATCCCTTCACGGTAGATCGCTTTATTAACGGCTTGCGAGACACGGACTTAGCAAAATCACTTCGTCGAGAACGCTTCCATAACAGCAGTGAAGTGTTGATTCGAGCCCTTGAAATTGAATCATCAAATAATATGTCCAGGCCAAAAGTAAGAGCTGTTTCAATTCAGGAGGGAGAAGAAATGAGCACCGGAGATGAGGTCAACTTAAAAACGCTAAACCAACTGTTTCAATCACTGATAGAGAAGATTGATTCTTTGAAAGAAAGTAGACGATCCCCTCCAAATGTAAAGTGTTTCAGATGCGGACGTACAGGGCATATTCAACGCGATTGTCGTGTCCAAATGAGGTCTCGCTCACCATCTAGTGGGACAGAGTACCGAAGAAGAGATCAGGAAAACTAAAACTAGTCAACGCAGAGGGGCGGGTGTTGGCTAATGGGAATTTAGCCCCCAAAATTTACTCTATCAAGAGCTTAAAACATACTGCTGACAGTCTTAACATCGACGGACTTATTAATGGAATAAAAGTTAATATAACAGTAGACACTGGTGCTGAAATATCATTGCTTAAGTTCAAAATTGCAACGAGATATAAAATTCGACCAACAGAAAAGAAAATAACACTTAAGACTGTGACTGGAGAATCCGCCGACGTGTTGGGGCAGACAGACATAGACCTACAGCTGGGGAGGTTGAAGATTCGCCACTCGGTATTAGTTGCAGACATAGAAGATGAATTTATTTTGGGAATGGACCTGATAAGTAAACATGGATTTGCGTTTGATAATAAACTTAATACCCTAAGATTTGGGAACGAAGAGTTCATTTTGTCAAATAGTCACATCAATAAAGAACCAATTAAGGTGGTGGCAGTATGCACAACAAGACTAGTCGGTAACAGTGAGACCATAATTTTTGGGAGGCTGGAAAGTAAAACATCAAGCTGCGTCGGACTCATAAGCCAACAAAACACACCCTTCACCTACCTCGTTGCAAAATCACTAGTTAAAACCGATAAAGACATCCCGATTAGAGTCGCCAATATTTTCCCAAATGGTGTCAAAATTAATAAGGGGGAGGTGGTAGCATTATTTGAACCAGTACAGAAAGTAACAAGATGTGAAGAGCCAACTTCCGAGGATACAAGCAAGTTACCAATGGAGGTACTTCAGCAATTTGAGTCAACTTGGCAACATCTCACTCCAGAAGAATTTAGTAAAGCGAGAGAGTTTATAGAAGAACAAAGTAATATCTTCGAAACTAGGAGTAGTTCGGGACGCACAAACCTTATTCAACATGCTATCAACACTGGCGAGGCCCAACCGATAAGACAACCCCCAAGAAGACTACCAATGGCCAAGCAAGAAGAAGTTCACAATCTCATTAATAAAATGCTCAGCGACGGTGTTATTGAAGAGTCATCAAGTCCTTGGTCATCTCCTGTGGTGTTGGTCACTAAAAAGGATGGAAGTACTAGATTTTGTGTCGACTACAGGAAACTTAACGATGTGACCAAGAAAGATAGTTACCCACTGCCAAGAATAGACGACCCATTAACAACATTGGCAGGATCATATTGGTTTTCTACTCTTGACCTGAAAAGTGGGTATTGGCAAGTAGGAATCTTTGAAAGAGATAAAGAGAAGACTGCATTCTCTGCTGGAAGTGGACTTTATCAGTTTAATGTGATGCCATTTGGCCTGTGCAATGCCCCAGCTAAATTTGAAAGACTAATGGAAGTCGTTCTAAGAGGCCTTACTTGGAAAACCTGCCTAGTCTATTTGGATGATGTCATAGTAATGGGGAAATCATTTCAAGATCATCTAGATAATTTACGAGAAGTATTCTCAAGAATCAGGAACGCAAATCTTAAATTGAACTCAAAGAAATGTTTTCTGTTCCAAGAAAAAGTTGAGGTCCTGGGTCACGTCGTTTCCCGAGAAGGCATCCATACCGACGAAAAGAAGTTACAAGCAATAAAAGAATGGCCTCAACCTCGTGACAAACATGAATTGAGAAGCTTTTTGGGTCTGTGTACATACTACAGACGATTTGTAGAAGGATTCGCCAAAATAGCGTCTCCATTACATAGACTTACAGAAGATAATGCTTCTTACTAATGGAATACCGAATGTGACCAAGCATTTAGAAGACTAAAAGCAGCATTATGTTCTAGTCCGATTCTTGCATATCCCATTCCAAAAGGAAAATTCATATTAGATACTGATGCGAGCAACGATGGCATAGGAGCAGTACTCTCCCAAGTACAAGATGGAGAAGAACGGGTCATCGAATTTTTCAGCAAGAAGCTATCCAAACCAGAGAGAAATTATTGTGTTACTAGAAAGGAGCTCCTAGCCATAGTTAAATCCGTAGATCACTTTCACAAATATCTCTACGGACAAGAGTTTCTGATTAGAACGGATCATGCTGCGTTACAGTGGCTCATGAAAATGAAACAACCTGAGGGGCAAGTCGCGAGATGGATAGAAAAGCTACAACAGTACCATTATCAAATTAAGCACCGAGCGGGAAGGGTGCATAATAATGCAGATGCATTGTCCAGAAGACCTTGCCCTGAGGATTGTAAACATTGCAGGAAAATTGACCAGAAAGAAGGAATTACCTACGTGCGCCAGATAAAGTTAGAACCAGATGAAAAATGGATGTCGGCTTCGATTAGAACCACACAACTTAACGACAAAGATGTAGGACCTATCTTGCGATTGAAAGAAGAAAACAAGCCACGGCCATCATGGCAAGATATCGCAAACCAAGGGGTGATACTCAAATCACTGTGGGCACAATGGGATTCACTGATAGTAGAGGAAAACATCCTTAAACGTGCCTGGGAAAGTGCCGATGGCCTTACTGTGGTTAATCAAGTAGTGGTTCCTAGGAGCATGGTAGACAATATAATGGCCGAATGCCATGGTGGAAAATCAGGCGCGCACCTAGGCATAAATAAAACCATGGACAAAATTCGAAACCGATTTTATTGGGTCAATTACTTTCAAGATGTGAAAAACTGGTGCCGTCGATGTTCGACTTGTGCAGCCAGCCAAGGTCCCAAAACAAGGTCCAGAGGTCAAATGAAACAATATAACGTAGGTCTACCATTCGAACGCATTGCTATTGATGTGGCCGGACCATTTCCAGAAACTAAAAAAGGCAACAAATACATCCTTGTTGTCATGGATTACTTTAGCAAATGGCCAGAAGTTTTTGCTTTGCCTAACCAAGAGGCCACTACAGTTGCGGAAGTTCTGGTAAATGATGTTTTCAGCCGATTTGGCATTCCTTTGGAACTACATTCAGATCAAGGAAGAAACTTTGAATCAAAGCTCTTCCAGAATCTCTGTGACCTTGTAGGAATACATAAAACACGGACTACGGCTTTACATCCGCAGTCAGATGGCATGGTTGAAAGATTTAATAAAACAATAGAAGAACATCTGTGCAAAGTTGTTGATGAGCACCAAACAGATTGGGACCAATATATTCCATTGTTTTTGATGGCCTATAGAACCGCCATTCACAATACGACAGGAGCTACTCCATCTAGTATCCTGTTTGGTAGAGAACTGCGTTTACCATGTGATATCATGTTTGGTTCACCTGAAGAAGAACACTTAGAGATTAATGACTATGTCGAACGTTTAAGGCAAAAGCTGCACTATATCCATGAAGTGGTTAGAGAGCGAATAGAAATAGCCAGTGACCGCATGAAAGCGAGATATGACCTGAAAGCAAACTCTTCAGGGTTCAAAGAGAATGATCAAGTCTGGCTATACAATCCTCAACGCAAGAAAGGAAGATCACCTAAGTTGACACCACCATGGGAAGGGCCTTATAAAGTTGTTAAGAGAATTAATGATGTAGTCTACCGAATCCAGAAAAGCCCGAAGTTCAAGATGAAAGTTGTTCATCTAGACAGACTAAAACCTTACCTGGGAAATGTTGATCGAGGCGATCAAACCTGAAGAGGAGGATAGTGTTACAAATTTAAGTATTTAAATTTTATAGTTAGAATTTATTTAGGTTTAGTGTAGTATTAGGTTGACGTATTTTATGGTTGTATTCTTAATCTAGGTTTTAGTTGCGTTATCTGTGACAAACTGGTATGCGAAAGTCTAGAAAAGGGCTGGAATGGTTGCGAATCGAACAAGGATGGAAGGGTTCTAGAATAGTAGGCAGCCCTCATATATAAGGCCGGACGTCGTGCATCAGTCAGTCAGTCACAGATAACATACTGAGTGGTCGTGAGATTAACACGAAGTTAATAGACCGATTATAGTAGTGAATTATTAGCAAGTTATTAGTGCGTGTTTTTGTACATAATTTGTCGAAATAAATTGACGTATCGTTTTCAACAATTGCGAGTTTTAATTTGTCGTTGTGAACCCGTAACAATATGAAATCAACCAGGGGTTTGGCAGACACCCTCTCCGATTTTGATACACTTATTTTATTCACAGAGCAGTTAAAAAATCTAAATTTTTAAAATTTTTGGTCCAGTAGTTTTTTGTTATTAATTTTTAAAAATTATAAAAGTACCAAATTTTGCTCTTACATAAGTATAGAAAAATAAGGATCTCTCTATATGAGTGATACCTTGTTTAAAAGGTCTTTCAAAGACCTTTTAAATGATGTATAGCATGACACATTTTAAAAATAAATATATATTTTTTTAAATTTTAAAAAATTAAAAAAAAAATGATTTTTTTGGAAAAATACTAAAAGGCACTCACCAAATTTCAAGATGGAGAAATGATGGGTTCCATATAAAGAAATAAAACAATATTCAAACATGTAAAAAATGGTAGCTTTTTCAAGTAAAACATATAAGAATCAAAGATAAATGCTCTAATATAGGAAAAAATAATATTTTATAAGTAATAAGCACGCCTCTCAAAATTTCAAGTAAATTAAATATTTTTTAAATTATTTTTATTTCCAAAATTTGTAGGTCTAACCTGTAGCGGTAATGGGTTAAACTTTTCTTAAAATCATTTTTCTTTCAATAATTATAATATCTGCTTTAGGTTTAGGGTAATAGAAAGAGGGGGTTGACCCGTTTGGATGCAAAAAACTCACATTTACTTCATTTGTCTAAAATAATTTGAATATTGAATAAAAAATTATTTTTGTACTATCAATGAGTATATGACCCATATAGAGTGGCAACTGGCAAGCTTCGCAACAGTGAGGGGTAGATGGCGCTGAAATAAATTCGTTTAGTACGGTATTGGTAATATTTAAAACTTTTAGTTTATTGTAGGAAACTAAATTATCTTTTAAACAATGTATCACTTAGATGGGCCAATTCCACGATTAGCACTTAACTGACTAAAAACATTTTAGGAAAAAAACACCCTTTTCAGAAAAAATAAATTGTACTTTTAAACAGCATACCACAAAGTGGTGTGAAAGCTATTACTCACCCTATTATACCTCAGGGGCGTTTTTATATTTTTTTTGTTTTAATTCATTTTCTTAAAAACTAAGCTTTTCAAAAATTCCCGTTTTACTCTATATTATTGAAAATAAAATTATCTTTAAAGTGATATATATCTAGTAGTTTCTGGTAACGGAGGACACTTAAGAAACATACGCATATATGTGTTTTATCAATTTTTTTTTAAAGCAAGCTCTATCGGCAAAAAGTTTTACTTTATACTATGGACAATTAAATTTTCTTTCGAACAGTGTGTATATTTATAACATTAAGGCAACCGTTAATACCCCAGGGGCGTATAAAAACTGAATTGAAAAAAAAATCACCAAATATGCGTATATTCCTTGAGTATTCCCCGATTACAAAAACCCACTATATTCATATTGTTTTAAAAATAATTTTATGTTTAATAATACAGAGTAAAACTAAACTTTTTGATAAACTTAGTTTTTAAAAATTTTTTATATAATAAATAAAAAATTTAATTAAATTTTATAAAATGTGTTTTAAAATTTTTCCCAAAAATGCTTGGTTTTCTTGAAACCTGAATCAAACCTAAAAAAACATTTTTTTTCATGACTTAAAAAATAACCCCATTTTTGGGATGGCATATTAAGTGGTAACCGTGAAATTGAACCATTTAAATGATACACCTTTTAAAATATAATTTAATTTTCTACTACTATTTAAGCAAATGAGATAAAACTTAATAAGTTCGGTTTATTTTGCATATACTTAGGAAACGGGTGTACCGCTAACGCTTCAGAGTTCATATCTCAGCAAGGGTAATAACCAGATTCAGTTAGTCTTTATTTCATGTTCTTCTCAAAATTAAGCAGTTTTTAAGATAAAGGCCACTAAAAAAGAAAATTGGTCAATATCCATATTGGCGGCGAAATGTTTAGCTTCATAACTCGAAAACCATTCGTTCGACGAAAATACGTATACAAACGCTTTTATAGGAACTTTTGTTATCATCTATTTTGTCATCAACTATTATTTTTCTAAAATGCACAGTAACTAAATAATTTATAATAATAAATAACTCAATTTTTTTAGGACTCCAATGTGAACAACATATGTCAAAATCGCGACTACGCCACGTTTTGCAAGCTAAAATTCTATAATGACTGGACTATAAGTCTTAGCAAAAATAATATTTGAATATCTCAACATTATATTATTACTTTTAGCAAACTTTGTGGCCGTTTGGATAGAATACAAGAAAACTTGATGCAGCAAATAAATTATACATGTTAGTAGTATATTAGTTATTAGGATATTACATTTATTCTTTGTATGGTGAAAGTTATAAACAGTTTTAAAAAAATAATAAAATAATATAATTTCTAAATTCGTTATTAATTTAAAATATAAAATAAAATTTCATAAAACTTCTTAAATGTTTACACATGCCAAAAATCCTGCATGATATATTGCATGCAGACTTTTTTTATATATTTCTATCTCAGATATCAAACACCCAAAACCAGATCAGATTTCATAAAATACAGATTCAACTTTATTCATTTAGGTAGGAAAATGGGCTGGCTTACGAAATCTTGTAAAACGCTATAAGTAGGATCACTATCATTTATTTAGTCAAAAACAACTAATACAATACAATATTTATCTAAATCTAAATTAAGTAAGAAGTTGTAAATATAAGAATAATAACAATATTAAATAATAAAGATAACACAACAGCTGCAAAATAAAAAGATACCATTTTCCAAAAGCATAATAATAATAATTCTAAAAAATAAAATAATTTGTGACAAAACAAATAAAAAGTCACATACCTACATATGTTTTTTTTTTACTTTTAAGTTTAAAATAGACAATAATTAAAAAGTTAATACTTAAAAAGTAAAATAAAATATCTATTAACACAATATAGCATTTAAAAAAGTATTGTTTACTATAGGAACTCGCCAACTTTTATAATAGTTTGAACTCTATTCGCTTAGAGGCCTTCATGCACTTTTGATGAGGGGTTGAAAGCCCTTACATTTGGGAATACAATTACACTTATTGGACGTCTGTCGAACTTATGCCTAAATACAATATGGCAGCTCAAAAGTGAAAAATAGAAGAATTATGGTAAATTTACAATTTTTTTTATTTCTTAACCTAATTTTTTTTAAATTTATTTTATTTTATTTGGATTATAGTGCTTTTTATAAAAACTATTAATCACTTGCATTTTTAGTGTTTTTGTGTCTCAAAAAAATATTTTTTTTTATGTTTTTTGCGTTTTATAGAAAAACTGCTGATTTCCAAAAAAAAATCACAAGATACAAAAAAATTGTTTCCTGACAAGTTGTATCCACAGTGAGTTTCATTTTTACCATAAGTTAGAAAATTTTCGAGGTATGCTCAAAAAACTACGAAATTGGCCTGAGGGTACCCCTAGACACCAAAATTTTACTTTTTCATAAAACTTTCAAGAGGGAAAAAATGCTTTAAGAATTAAAAAATAACGTAAGCTAATTTATTATTTTTTAGTCTGTATTATGTCAAATATGATATGTCGTCCTACCTACGATTTTGAACCAATGTTTTCCCGACTAATTTTTACCTCTATAAACCTAAAAGGAACATCGGTGGAAAGATAATTTAAAGCTCTACAAAAAACTACTAAACCATTTTTCTCTTAAAATTACAAATTTTGTCACAAATCTAAAAAACTTCATATCATCATATCACTATCTAGTCGGTTCGTGACCTCCGTTATTTTAACGTGTAAATGCAAATTTGACGTCAGACGCCAAAAGCCGTTGCTTTTTGGAACGCAATTCGACTTATTCGACATATGTCAAACTCATGCCAAATACAAGAAACATCTCAAAAATGAAAAAAACAACAATTTTGGAAAATTCATAACTTTGTTATTTGTGAACAGATTTTTTAGATTTTTGACGAAAGCTGTCATTTTAAAAGCACAATGGTTTGGTAGTTTTTTGTAAAGCTTTTCACCACCTTTGGGTTCCTAGATGTTGTCGTAGGGTATAAAAAATAGTCGGGAACACATTGGTGCAAAATCGTGGGTCGGTCATTATGTAAGCCGTCATATTTGACAGAATATAGACTACAAAAACTTAGCTAACGTTATTTAAAATGGTAGAGCCTTTTGATTTTTGAAGCATTTTGTCCACTTTTGAAACTCATGAAAATGTGAAATTTTGGTGTCTAGAGGTACAGTCTAATTTCGTAGTTTTTTGAGCATACCTCGAAAAGTTTAACTCATGGTGAAAATGTGAAAACAACATCCTATAATCCACATCTTTTTTGTATCTTGTGATTTTTTTGTAAAATCAGCAGTTTCTCTATAAAACGCAAACAACACGAAAAAAAGACATGATGTTGAGGAATTATTTTTTTTTTTAAAACAGAAACATTAAAAATGCATGTGATTAATAGTTTTTATAAAAGTGCACTATAATCCAAATAAAACAAAATTTAATTTAAGAAATAAAAAAGTTGTGAATTTTCCAAAATTATTATTCATATTGCTAAGCGAATCGAGTATTAGATAATATGTACTATAGTTAATGAGAGTAGCAACACTCTTAGTGTTATGTAACCCTGACGGGGGTGGCTCCCCACTTAAATGTACCTCTTGACAGTTTTTTGTTAATAACTGGAAAACTCAAATTTAAAAAAATATATATTTTTGAAATCATTTTTCGACAAAACATTCTTTCCAATGATGTACAGTGGGGCAAGTTTTTGGGAAAAACAATGTGTGAAGGGTAAAAAATACCACAAGAAAAACTAACACTTGTACGACAGTTTTCGAGTTATTAGCAAAAAACTGTTAAGAGGGAACAATCAACCTTGCCAGGGTGGGGGTGGTTTACCCTCTGGAAATGTTCGGGAGAGTATGTTGCTTCTCTAATTCAATGCAGTTTTTAGCTCAAATCTCATATATAAGGCCGGAACGAAAATAGTAGGGACTTATTTCAATAAAGCCAGGCACAAATTGTGCCGGGCACTATTCTGATTTCCCATTGAAAACTGACAGTTGATCTTTCAAAATTGACATACCAAAGTCGAATTTATAAATCTAGTAATTTATTTTCCATTAATAGTGGCGTCACTATTCCGGCTCTTATATACACAAAGTCCTAATTTTGAAACAAGATAGCTGTTGTTATAATGCGAAACTGTCAGAATAGTGCCCGGCACAATTTGAACCTGCCTTTATTGCAATAAGTCCCTATTATGTACAAAAAATAAGTTAGAACATAAATAGGGTTACTGGTAATGAGTTTGCTTAGTAGCAAAAAAACTGTACATTTATTTATATTATTCCCCTCCGAAAAATGTTTAGGGGAGTCTCATGTTTATCCATCCCAAGTGTGTTGCTTCTCTAATTCAACGCAGTTTTTAGCTCAACTCTCATATATAAGGAACTAAAATATTATGTACAAAAAACAATTAAGAGCATAAATATGGTTACTGGTAATGAGTCTGCTTTTTATGGGCTTCGAAACAGTAATGTCACTTTCGTTAATCTTTACAATAAAAACTAAAAAACTCTCACCAGCATTTGAAAAAGAGTCAATGTTTTTTTTTAAAACTCATTACTAAAATAAGACTGGGACCCTAATGGCGTAGAGTACAAGGGGACCATTTCAGTTTTAAAAGGGGTCTACCAAGATTTACAAGGGTTTGTCTGACAATTCCAAAAAATAAAGTATAAGGCTTTATTCTTTGCTCATTAGTTTAAATCATTACTTGTTAGCAATAAAGAGAAAACTAATTATATTATTATAGTCAAAATAGGCATTTTTTTAGAATAACACATATTTAATTCGTAAAAATTAAATCAATCAATCGCGGCCAACCAAATTATTGATTAACCAATCGCATGGTGGGGGGCGGTCTCCAGATACAAAATCGCACTTAACTTCGCTGTGGTTAGTATTTAAATTCTATACATAACTATTCTGGTAATGAATTTTTAATTTAATTTTCCTTAAAACTAAAATCTATGCCGGTAAGCATAGTCCTTTTAAACACTTTAGGGGTCTGTAAACTGGTACTATTTTTAAGATTACAGAGGACCCCAATTTAAGGATGGCAATGGAGTGCCCACCATGAATTTGAGTCAAGGTTACGTAATAATTCAGTTTATAATAATAAATAACTTTATTGGCAATATTATTATTTAATACCACTTTGTGATACATTTTTTACAACAAAATTATATTTTTTACAAAAGTGTTTCAGAAAATTTAATTTAAAACATACAATTTTTCTTGTTCTTTGGAATATTACCAATTTAGAGAAGCCAATTAAAATAGTGCCAGGTAATCATAAACTTGGCCTTATTTAAATTAATTGTTTAAAAGATAATTGTGGTTTTTGCAATAAATAAATAAATATTGGCATTTGCTCTAAAATGCTTAGTTTCTGAGAAATTTAGGTAAAATGTAATTCTGTTTATTTGGAATATAATGTGATAATACATAAAGGAAATGCGCATATTGCTAACAATTTAGGGTTTGCATCTCTGCAAAGGCACTAGCCAGTCAACTTCTAATAATAAGTATTTTATAGGTAATTCATTCAGTTTTATTTTATGCTTTTAAATATTTTTGCAAAACTATAAAAAACTTAATTTTTTCCTATAAATTCTACCGCAACCATTTAAGGCGTCATATTTTTAAGATGGCAGCCGCTCGATGTTACAAACTTAAAGGAGTAGTAAGATTACCAACCTTCTAATCGTGTTTCCAAACTTTCGTATTTTTTGCACTAACACAGCTTTTTAATTGGACTACAAGCCCACTGGTGGTGACATATGTGCAGTGCACTTTTGATCCTCTTATTTTAATGTTTTCTTTAGGTCTTAAAGTTGATTTTCTAAGAAGAAAAATACATAAACCGAACAGTGTTATATACTTGTTTATACACATACACACATTTACATAACACTCAAAGGGGGTTTGTTTTTTCTTAAAATGTCTTATAAAGGGGGTGGTCAAAAATCCTAAATTTTTGTGTTACATAATATCCTAACATTATTTATATTGATATTTTAGCAGTTCAAGTCACTTTTTCTCATGTACAAAATCAAATAAATATTGTCCTCAATTATTTAATGAAAAAGTTTAATACACCAACCTTACAGCTTTTTTATGTCTTAAAGGATTGTAATGCAAGTTAGGAACATGCTTATAGCCCTCTGGTGTTGATTCATAAATTGTGTACTTCTGGTCCTCTGATTTTAAAGAATGTAGTCTTTGGGTCTTAAAGTTGCTTCTCTAAAAAAATATCACAAACTGAGAGAGTTATACACTTGTTTATACAAAACATTGACACCTTTTCTTCATTTTCAACATCAAATAATTATTTTTTACAAATTAAATTATATTTATCTCTCTTTTTTGGTTTTATAAAAGCACGGATCACCTTAACAAAGGTGATCCGTGATAAAAGTTTTTGGTGAAACAAAATTGTCTTCAATTATTTGTGATTTTTTTTGTATACAGGGTGTCCCATAACCTAGGGGCTATAGGCCAACAGAGGAGGTCATGTCTGATAAAAAAGTTCCTATAATGCATGGGTCAAAACTAACTTTTTAAAAAAACGCAGTAAAAATATGAAATTGGGCAGAGTGTTGTATTAGAACAAGAGCAATAAATTAAAATAAAAATTATTAAAAAAAAAATTAGTCTGTCAATTTTTTTCAGAAAAAACAATTTTTTCGGTATAAACTTGTATAAGCCATATTAAACGCAATGTTTTTTTTATATTTTTTGTTAATAAAAACAATTCTCTAGCAAGATATAATAATAAAATTTTATTGATATTTTTTAAAAGAAAGAGTAATTAATAAAATATAATTTTTTCTACGTTTTTGGAGGTTATTTTGACAGCCCTGTATCTCCTAAACTTGTAATTTTATCAAAAAAAGGAATACCACACATGAATGAATCACAATTAGCCGGCTATGACAGATTTTCTTTTTTTTGTAAAACACTTTTCCCCCCACTCCTCTAACTTTAAACATCCTATATCTTAAAAGATGTGTGTTGACACCCATGTTATATAAACTTTTTTCTCGTAAATAACCTCCTCTATCACCTGCTGCACTATGGCCCTTAAGTTATGGGACACCCTGTATAATTTAAATCGCGTGTTTTGGCTTATTCTGGGGGGGGGGGTTGGTTTATCAGATTAGTACTAAATTATTGGTTAGAGACTCCATTTGTAATTTTATAAAAAATTTTGGTGAAACAAAATTATCTTCCATATTTTGTGATTTTTTTTGCTGTAAATACTGTAAATCATGTGTTTTGGTGTATTCTGCTAGACTATCCAGGGGGGTTTGGGGTAAGGACACTCATTGTAAAGGTAAGCTTTATAGGAAGCGATTTTCTATTTTTTGTTTATTATTTTTGACATGGTTTCCTCTGTTTCACATTGGCAGTACAGTATTATTTTAAAGATGTTGTTTTACACAGTACAAAGGTGTCTTTTTTTAATTTTGAAATTGATTTTCTTTCACAAAATCACTAATGTTCTTTAATAAAAAACCTCGTATGTCCCTTTGGTACATAAATTTTAACAAATCTATTAATTAGTTAAAGTAGCATAAGATTACAGAATTATAAAAAATACTCTGCCAATCTATGGGCACCTAAGCTCACACTAGGTACTATAGTTATAGTGTACGTGTGAGCTAATATAACTAAAAACTGAAATATATTTTATTGAACTCCAGACTAAATTACCTTTTGTTTGATACCACACAAGCCATGTTTTGACTTAAACTCAAATTTTTGAAATGAGACGGGCAATAATCGTTCGGACTTGATAAGAAAAACAATTTGATGTTTATGATCTTTTCGAACTAAATTTATAAATAAAGAACACAATACATTATTGTTAAAAGTTTAACTTTTGTTTAAGTAGGTAAACGATCATAAACATCAAATTGTTTTTCTTACCAATTCCGAACGAGTCTCGCCCTACTGAAGGAATATCCGTATTTTAAAGCAGAAATGTTTTTTTTTATCAAGTGTAGCATACCGTTAGAAAGGTAATCAACTAAAGAAGTTTTTAAAAGAAAATAAAGTTCTCAACTGTCAATACATTTTTTTGATTTTTAATTTTGAAATTGATTTTCTTTCACAAAACCACTAATGTTCTTCAATAAAAAACCTCGTATGTCCCTTTGGTACATCAATTTTAACAAGTCTATTAATTAGTTGAAGCATAAGATTACAGAATTATAAAAAAAATGGGTGCTTTTCCAGACATTAATAAAAAGCTTACGAGGGTTTAAAGGTGGGATTTTGGATAATTTGAGAAAAAAAATTAAAAATTCATATCTCTTTAGCCGTGACTCTTAGGACCCAAGGTCCAAGGTTGAAAAGGTAGCAAATGACCCCAACAATATCCCGGTTCATGTGCCGAACACCTTGTATATTTATGTTTTTAAAAATAAAAAGTTATGCTTCAAACTACCTTAAAACTCTGTTATTATTAAATAGATCTTTAGACTGTGATTTAACCACTTTTTTAAAATAAGAACGAGCCAGCCACCAATTCGAAACAGAGGAAAACATTTCAAAAATAATACCCAAATAATAGAAATTCATTGTCAGGCTTCGCTACCTATAAAGCTTGCTTTACGATGAGTGACCTTTGGGGACCAGACCAGATTAGTTTTAAATTATATCTTTGACACTCCTTTTTTTTATTTTATAGTAATTTTTTACTACAAACATCAGTGGCGCACCCAAAAATGTCTTGGAGGGGCCCAAGGCCTCTGAGGGGGCCCGAAGCCTCATGATGTCATATTTTAGGCAATTTTTTGTGTTTTTTTACTAAATGAAATCTTAGGCTAGCCCCCCCCCCCCCTGGGTGCGCCCATGTAAACATCATGAAATACCTAACACTGTTTGTCTCACTGTAAAATTCTTGTTGCTGGCAAATGTAAATGTAGACTTTGTGCCTGATACAAAATATCCTAGAGAAAAACAAGAACTAATAAACCTATTTGCAGAATACAACATACTTTCGAAAAACCTACCCGCATAACAGAGGAGTCAGAAACGTGTCTGGATATCATATTTTCCAATGTAAGTCCACAATACCATGAAATTAGACCATTTGGTCTCTCTGACCACAGTTATCAAATAGCTGCATTCCCAGTAACACAAATTCACACACAACAAAAAATAAAACACAAAAGAAATCTAAGTAATAACAACATAAACTCATTTGCAATAAACCTATAAACCGAAGACTGGCAGGAGATGTATGCAGCAGACTCCTTCAGTCAAAAGTTTGAAGCTTTTTACAACAAATTTCAGTCCCACTATAAGAATGCTTTCTCACTAAAAAGAGATAAACAAAATTCCAAAAAAATGGGGTTTTCACCTGAAATAAAACAAATGCACAATCATCTATGTGAGGTGAGTCGCCTATCTAATCAACTAAAATGCAACTTTTATAAAAATAAATATAAACAATTTAAAAACCTATACAAAAAAAACAATTAAGAAACACAAAAAACAACAAAACAATTTAAGAATCTCTAAATCATCAAACATAAGTCGCGAAACCTAGAAAATAATTAACGAAAATTGCAAAAAAACACCACACTATAAAAATCATAAATAAAGAGAATCAAAAATTATTATCTAACCCAAAAGAAGTTGCCGACTATCTAAACTCATTCTTTGTAAAACAACTCAAGACAATATATATATAAATAGGACAGAACATATCAAAAACATAAACGTCATAAGACAGCCACAATATCATAACAGCCTCTTTCTCTCTCCTACTACACCATTAGAGAGAGAAACTATTAAAAAAACCAACACCTGGAACAGATCAAATACATGGAAGAGTCCTAAAAAACATTGCACATGTAATTTCTAAACCCATTTCATATCTAATTAATGACTCTTTTTCTTCAGGGCAATACCTAGAAAGCTCAAAAAAAATCTAAAATAATACCAATTTATAAAAACAAAGGTTCTAAAAATGATCCAACAAACTACAGACCAATTGAAAATCTACCACAACAGCTATTCTAGACAGTATGGAATTTATATACAAAGCCTTAAACGACAAGAAAAAAATCATTGGATTGTTTTATGATTTAAGTAAAGCTTTCGACACCATTAATCACAGTCAACTTTTGGATAAACTGTATAAAATAGGTACCAGAGGAAAAGCTTTTGACTGGGTGGAGGCGTTTCTCAGAGGACGAATGCAAAAGGTGGTGATAGAGGGTGTGGAGTCGGATATGCAGCTGATAGACCTTGGGCTCCCCCAAGGCTCAATACTTTCACCTATTCTTTTTATTATTTTCATCAATGACATTGACGAAACATGTGACATGCCGGACCTGTTAGCTGTGTATGCCGATGACACAAACTTTTTCATCATAGAGGAGGAACTAACAGACCTTGTTAAAAATAGCAATCTTACTTCAAGACAATTTAGCAACTACTGTGAAGCAAATGATCTTCTTCTCAATGTTGGAAAGTCCTGTTGCATGCAACTCCTGCCAAAGAATGCCACAGTGGACCAAAGTCTTACTTTGGGCTAGTTCAGTCACAGATCCAGTATGGTTTGATTTTTTGGGGATCATCTTCACATTTTCAGCGAGCATTTAAAAAACAAAAAAGTGTTATAAGAAGCATGGCAGGTGTATGAAGTGTGTCAAGTTGCTCGCCACTATTTAAAAAGTATAAAATCCTTACCTTACCCAGTCTCTACATATTCCAACTTTTTATCTTAATAAAAAACAGTGAACAAAAATATACAAAAAATAACAACATTCACAACCATCAAACCAGGGGCAACCAGGCCATACATTTCCCTTTCTCCAGGCTCTCAACTTGCCAAAACTCTCCAGTTTTTATGGGAATAAAGTTTTTTAATAAAACAAACAATCTTTTTAAAAATTAAAAAAAGAAAAAAATTGAAAACTGCCTTAGGCAATTTCTACTAGAAAAATGCTTTTATTTGACCGAGGAATTTTTGAACTACTCAGCACCAGGCTCCTAGGTCCGCCTAAATTGTCTAAAACTTTAAATAAAAAAAATAGCTTTTTTAAATTTGATGTGAATGTGTCAAATTTTTTTATAAATGTGAAAATGTAGGTATGTTTTTAAAAAAAAACTAAATGTATATGTGTTTTTTAAGTAAATTAATGCTACAATTAAGTAAAAATAAAAGTTATATAATGAAGATATTAGGGAAAAACAAAAAATTTTGACTAGTCTGAGCTATTGATCTGAATTGTAATTATAGCTTTAGATTAATAAATGCCTTTTGATTTTGATTGATTGATTTTGAGCAAGCTAGCTTCCCGGGGGCAGAAAAAGTTATATTTTATTTGCACAACACAAAATAAAAAGTGCACTCTGTTACACAAAATGATACATACCTGTCTTTTTTAAAATTTATTTCCTTGGAACACTGGTCATAGGTAATCATCACATCTTGCAATGAGGTGGTCCTCATTTAAAATCACTGCAAAAACTGAATCACTGTCAAGGTTAATTCTGTTTTATGATCTGCATAAGGAACTTCTACATTATTTTTACAGCCTTTAATGAGATAATTAACAAAACACAACGTATTTCTTATAAAAATTCAAGAAAAAAGATAAATAAACATAACCCCATAAATTTGACTTCTCGAATTCCTTTTACTAAAATAATCCCATGGCTGTTTTCGACTGATGCGCCCGCCCCACTACATTGAATTAAAAAGAGAGGGTAAATAGCTGGATGATAATGTGTGTTTCGTAAATAAACGAGTTGCTTTAGGTTATTATCCGCCCTTACTAGTACATTACTTTAAAAAAAGACAGTAAATAATCGGATGATAATGTGTGACTTCAGTCAATGAAACTATTAGTACGTTCCAGAATCATATTTTGTATCGGGGTGCTAGTGACGTCATCGGGGTGCTGGCCTACGTCACAGTCAGCGCCTTATTTCAAAGAAATCAATAATATGAAAATCGCTTTAGCCTAGCAATTGACTTTTTTATTCAAAAAGACCTGGACGCTATTGCCCACTATGGTAATAGATGGCGCCACAATGTATGATTCCAAAACTATAGGTACAGGAACAACAAGTACATTATAATAACAGCGAAAAAAAAACTTGGACCTAAAACAGGTTTGCACTTGGAACAGGTCCGCACTGGGAGCAGGTACTGCTCGGAATAGGGCGGCATTTTGTAATAGGATTAGGTACAGGAACAACAGCTAAATTATAATAACAGGAAAATCCAAAGTAACAGGTACACTTCCAAAGTAACAGGTACATGGTTTAAACGTTTGGAATTGCGACGGTATTTTGTGTTTAAACGTTTGGAATTGGGACGGCATTTTGTAATAGGTTAATAATCTGAAACAGGATCATACTTGGGAATAGGGTATTACTTGGGAGTAAGGTAATGCATCAGAAATAAATGACTATAGGTGCACGGCAGAGTGCAGATTGCAGAAAAATAAAGTATTTTTATTAAAAAAAGATTTTCAACAAAAAACTAAACCGAATATTAAAGGGAAAATAACAGGGAAAATATTTTTTATAGATAGTACAGATTTTATGTTTAACTAGGAATAAGGGCTTATGTGGAAATGGAAGTTTCGACCTAGAACAGGTTTTTGGAAAAGGTACGCACTTGAAAATGGAACAGGTCATACTAGGTACTAGAAAAACCTGTTCCGGCACATCTCTACTCGTGTCTCTCAGTATTTAATGTGTTTTGTTTTGTATTTCGAAGCCCATCGAGAGCAAAACTATGAACATTATACACCAGCTCCAAGTGGCTTAGAGCCATATTACCTTGGAGTAGACCGAAGTGTACTGGCATATTGTCTCACAGGTGACAAAAGCCAAAAACTAGATCAGTAGCAGCAGTCCATCGAAAGCCCTCGGACGAGAATGTAATTGGTCGCACCCGAGTACAGCCCTCGGGCGAGATCACTTGTCTGGAGTGTAATGCCGTAATAATTTTTTTAAATTCTTGAATTGTATTTATTTTTAGTTCTGTCTTTAAAATAATACCTCCTTTAGCCATTGCTGCACGGGCTAGGAAGGTAAAAATAGGTAATCGATCTGTAGTAAACGTTTATGTGGGTAGTTTTTGAGATTTAACACTGACTGGAAATAAAACATAAAACAGCTATTCAATCATGGAATTTAACGTTTAGAAAGTTGTCAAGTAGTAAATGGACAATTATTTGATTGTTGTACATTTTGCTGTAATTGCATGCTAAATACAAAATATCTCAGAATTTGGGCATTTTTTTAGTTTGCTGTCCAAAATTAAAATAAATAAACTGCACATTTTTTAAAATCCAGAAAAAATCAATTTGAAAGTCTTTACAAAGCACAGGATAAAATGGAGGAACTTGGTCTAAATCATTTATTTTTAATTAGTTTACACTTCTTTTTTGTTGTTTTTTTACCGCCACACAGATAGAATTTTATTGCATTCATGGAATTGAACGTTTAGAAAGTTGTCAAGTAAGAAATGGCAATTATTTGATTGTTGTACATTTTGCTGAAATTGCTTCCTAAATACCAAGTATCTCAGAATTTGGGCATTTTTTCCTCTTCACTTTAGACGAAATGATACAACGCCTTAATGATAAAGTGTATCATAACAAAAACATTTAATGTAAAAAAAAAGCCAAGTACGCGAAAGTGGTATTCCGTAAAAATAATTGAGATAAAAGTAAAGCCAAGTTCTCCAATACAAATTTCAAAATGAATGGTTCTTACTAGTTTGGAAATGTTTTTTTAAACTTTGCTATTCCAGCCAAACTTCTTTACGTTCAATTTAGCAATGTGCCTAAGAGTCATTTGAAGCCGTAATAGCCAAGTTTAGAAAAACATTTCCAAACTAGTAAGGAACCATTCATTTTGAATTTTGTATTGAAGAACTTGGCTTTACTTTTATCTCAATTCTTTTTACGGAATACCACTTTCGCGTACTTGGCTTTTTTTACATGAAATGTTTTTGTTCTGATTTCACTGCCTTTTTAAAGGATTTGGATATTATTTAAGTTTTAATTTAGTAAAATATGCGGGATATTGTTCAAAACTTTTGCAATGCCTTATTAAAAATGTTGAGGTTTTTTTATATTTTCCTATGGTTTTATCAGCCTTCTAAAGCTTAGCTCTCTAGTGTTCCTGGAAGTAGGCAATGTTAATTTTACATAACTTTACATTTATAGGGGAGTAGAATAAAAGGTGTTTATGATTTTTTTCCTATAGCTTTATCATAGTTCCTGTCAGTCTTCTAAAGCTCAGCTCTCTAGCGTTTCTGGAAGTGGACAATGCTAATTTACATAACTTTACATTTATAAGGGAGGGAAGTTAATTAAACTTTGGGATTTTTTAATTTTCTTTTATAGTTTTATCATAGTTACTATCGGCCTTCGAAAGCTCAGCTCTCTAGCGTGTCCAGAAGTGGGCAATGTTACTTTTACATTACTTTACATTTATAGAGGAGGAAAGTAAATTATAATTTTAGGGTTTTTAAATTTTAGCTCACACATATACTATACTATAGTAGTGTGAGCTATGGTAATCCTAATTTTTTCGAGAAAAAAAAAGTTGCTCCGATTTAAAAAAAAATTATATATCTTTGCGTTTCAGTTGATTTTGAAACTTTTTTGTCGCGCCGTCTGTCTGTATGTATGTATGTATGTATGTATGTATGTATGTATGTATGTATGTATGTATGTATGTATGTATGTATGTATGTATGTATGTATGTATGTATGTATGTATGTATGTATGTATGTATGTATGTATGTATGTATGTATGTATGTATGTATGTATGTATGTATGTATGTATGTATGTATGTATGTATGTATGTATGTATGTATGTATGTATGTATGTATATATGTATGTATGTATGTATGTATGTATGTATGTATGTATGTATGTATGTATGTATGTATGTATGTATGTATGTATGTATGTATGTATGTATGTATGTACGTAGGTATGTATGTATGTATGTATGTATGTATGTATGTATGTATGTATGTATGTATGTATGTATGTATGTATGTATGTATGTATGTCTGTCTGTCTGTCTGTCTGTCTGTCTGTCTGTCTGTCTGTCTGTCTGTCTGTCTGTCTGTCTGTCTGTCTGTCTGTCTGTCTGTCTGTCTGTCTGTCTGTCTGTCTGTCTGTCTGTCTGTCTGTCTGTCTGTCTGTCTGTCTGTCTGTCTGTCTGTCTGTCTGTCTGTCTGTCTGTCTGTCTGTCTGTCTGTCTGTCTGTCTGTCTGTCTGTCTGTCTGTCTGTCTGTCTGTCTGTCTGTCTGTCTGTCTGTCTGTCTGTCTGTCTGTCTGTCTGTCTGTCTGTCTGTAACGACCAACGCGCATAACTCAAAAACCGCTTGGCCGATTTTAATGAAATTTGGTACCTAGGCTGGGTCTTGGGTCGAGATGGTCCCATTTAAAAATGATCAAAATACACCGAACACAAGCCAAATAAAAGGGTAGGGGAAGATTTCAAAAATTAGAGTTTACGTAAAAATATGACGTGTGTGATATCAAACGAAAGGTAATTGAGTCCGGAGTTAAACAAAATACATTTTAGTTTTTGTTTTTTTAAAGGTGGGGGTAGATTTAAAAAATTTGAGTTTAAGTCAATACATGGCTTGTGTGGTATCAAACAAAAGGTAATTTAGTTGAGTAAGGAGTTGATTAAGATATATTTCAGTTTTTAGTTTTATTAGCTCGCACGTACACTATAACTATAGTACCTAGTGTGAGCTTAGGGGCCCATATATTGGCAGAGTATTTTTCTATAGTTTTATCATAGTTCCTATCAGTCTGCCATGTCTGGAAGTGGGCAATGTTACTTTTAGATAACTTTACATGTGTAGGGGAGGGGAGTAAATTAGAATTTTGTGGTTTTTTGCTTTTTTCCAGGGGTTTGTTCATAATTTCTATCAGTCTGCCAAATTTCAGCTTTGTAGCATGTCTGGAAGTACAGTAGAATTTTGATGATCTATACATGATGAGTGAGTGAGTAAGTGCCAATTTCGACGTTTTTTGAAATTTCGTAACTACTTTACTACTTTATGGAATTCCATGCAACTTGGAGGGGTTGTCAACTCCATGAAGATCTACGACTGCAAAGTTTGAGATTCGTGGCTCATTTCGAAGTAGAGTTTTAGATAGGTCAAATATCGGCTGAAATGTTTCAAGAAAAGATGGTACGGCGCGCGAACTTGGCGAGGCACTGCCGTGCCCTCAGATAATTAATAAATTCGTTGTTAGTTTGCTGCCCAAAATTAAAATAAAGTCGCTACACATTTATTAAAACCGAGAAAAATCGATTTGAGAGTCTTTACAAAGCATAGGTCCTGGTCTAAATCATATATTTTTTGTTGTTTTTTACCGATAGAATTGCATATTTTTTAAAAATATTAAAAACATTATGGTTTTTGAGTGGTACTGTGGTTTGGTTAATTGGACATTATTTGCTATCCTGACAATATAGGTAAGGGTTGTTTTTATGGTGTCATTAATCTGGTTAACGGTTTAAAACATTTGTGTTTTTTAGAACAAAAAATATTTGTTTTTACGGGAGTGGTAAACATGCGATTTTGCACATAGTTCACAGTGTGCAGAATTTCACAGTATTGCATTACTAGTGCGCAAAAATTTTCGTCCTCTAGTATGGCCAAATTTTTGCCAATTGTGGTGTCCAAATCAGCTCGTTGCATAGTTATTTTCTTTGTTTATTTTTAATCCACCCCGTCTTATTGCAAATTGCGCGCTAATAAAATAATTACCCAAATATTTATGTATGTCTTTCTGTAACACGATAGCTCCTAAACTGCTGAACTAATTTTCATAAAATTTTCAGGTAAAATAGTGTTTGACACTGTAACGAGCTGATTAGATTTTGGTCAAAATCCATTAATGCTAATGACAACTTTTTCTTTTTTTTTAATGCTAACTTTTTAATGGGCCTTCGCATCAATATGTGGTTTTCGTAGCTAGGAAGGTGTCAAATGCTAACTTTTTAACGGGGCATCGCATAAATATGCGGTTTTCGTAGTGTAGTAGATCACGTTTTTCTTAATAATTTGTGTTTTAACCAAAAACTTCGTAGAAGCTTTCGTTTCTCATATATCTACAAAAATCTATTTTCAAGGCTGATATATCATGGAGTTTACTTTAAGTCTGCTAATAGGCTAGCTAGGAAGGTATCAGATCTGTCATGGATCCATTTATTTTGCTTGATAATTGCCTCATGTGGAAATAATACAAGTTACCAAATAGGTCCTAGATAAAACATTTCTAATGGTGCGCAAAAAATTTCATGATAGAAATAGAGGCATGTCGCTCTAGACTGTGTCCCATAAGTAGCAGAACACCTAAGAAACAGGAAATATAGCAGTTTTTTGAAAAAATGATTGAAGCAAAACCTTTAGGTCTTATATTTATCTACCCAAGCGTTATTTTGACTTTGATATTGACACATTGTTTGTAGGTTATTTTGGGGTCACACAACTTCTTCAAAGGGAAAAAAAATAAATAAAAAAATGTTTAACCTCAAACTAACCTTTAAATGATACGTCAATGTCAAATATTAAGGTGACACCTGGGTTAAAAATGATAAGGCTTTAAAGTTTTTCTTGAAACTTGTTCGTATGTATCCCCCTGTAGTTTCTAGTAGTTTTTTGGCAAGTTACAGCTTACATCAGATATTTAGTTTAACCTATATTTTCCAAATTCGAGCCAAATAACTTTAAAAAAACCTATGAAAATGTTAAACTTTTAAGCTCTGGTAGCGAAGTGTTGCGGACCTATGCTTATATGATTTTTTTGTCTTAAAATTATATACAGATCCACCTTTTAAAACATTGATATTCAATTATGGCTAGTGGTATATTTGAAAACATCAATTTGTTTTTGAATTTACCAAGTTTCGGCGATTTTGCACATAAATAAAAAATAAAAATTTGTGGTGCCTTTTTTCACATTCAACAAAAGCTATGACAAACTGTGTTTTTCCGTGATTTTCGGCAAAAATGACTGCTACTATTACAAAGTATCATTTGTGGACCTATTCGAAAAGGAGATAAAGATCCTGGGCACTTTTATTATTTTGGCTTTGCAACTTTTTACCGAGAGGACCACCCAGCTAGGAACATACGGTGGAATACGCCCAATTTACTAGTGCCAGTTGATTTTCGAGACAGCGATTGAAAGCAAGCAGGACTCTTTCTATGTCTCTTTCTATTCCGTGCAGTCATTTTTGTCGCATAATCATGTACAAGAAATTAGTCCTCCTTCGATCACGCTCTTGCGTTTCTAATAAAATTCGTTATTAAGGCGACAAATTCGATTCAGTTAATTTTTCAAGCAAAAGACCACAAGGCAAAATATTTAAATATCAGTCAATAGGTGGCACTACATATTAGAGTCCTAGGGACACCTATTCGGTTTCTAAATTGTGGGCCTTACTAATATTTTAGGGATGACAAAAAAAAACACATTTTGAGTTTGACACTGACGTTAATTTTTGCCTAAAAACACAAGTGGGCGGCTTTTCAATAGCAATAGAAAAAATAAAACAATAGAGTAAATAACAAAGCCTATTTTTTTGTCAAAAACCAGGGGATTTCTTCATCTTATAAATAAAAATAGAAAAAAAGTGTTTATTTACTGTGAAGAAAATACCGATAATCCCGAAGAAGACTTAGCCAGAATAGGATGGAACACATAATGTTACTATGAGCCTGCCTCCAAATACATCTAGAGCAAAATATATTTAAAGATCTTCCGATATCATTGATCCAGAATATGAAAAAGAAAATCTCCTGATCCTCAGATGCTGCACAGGATAAGAAGTAAAGTTTTCGGCAATCATTGTAAATTAAATATAATAAATGAGTTGTTTTTATTGTAGTACTTTAATTTTGTTTCCACAACCTTGTAGAAAAAATATTTTACCTACATACTCAACGAATGTGTGTGCGTCTTCCGCACTGGTTAGGTAAATTACTATTTTCTGCGACCACATATGAAAATGTTGGATTTTACACGATTTGCATCCTCAGAAAACATTAAATTTCATCCGTGTGCAGAAATTTTTTCGCACATGTGTGACAAGTACTTTCAGTACTTCGGCACATGTATGGAAAGTGTTTAACTGTCACAATACTTTTTCGCACATGTGTTGCAAACAGTGGCGGATCCAGGGGGGCACTTGCCCCCCCCCCCCGAGAATTTTTTGAATATACAAAAAATGAGTAATGTTTTTGCTAATAAAAATTCAAAATTTTTGCTTGCGGCGCATGAAAGTGTCTATTGTTATCATCGAAATTACAACCAATGACTAATTCAATAAAATGCTGCTTAAAAAAAATATATACCGTTTTTTTTCAACAGAGAATGTCATCTAAAGTGCCCCCGAACCGAACTGACCCCCCCCCCCCTCCCCCGAGAAGCACCTCTGGATCCGCCCTTGGTTGCAAACTACTTTCCCACACTGCGGAAAAGCAGTTTCATTTGATTTACGCAAAATTTAACACCAATTTTTACAAAAATTAATATAGTTCAACAGTGTTCGTAGGAAAAATAGCGTCCATGACTCGACAGAAAGTAACTTTCTCACGCTCGTGTGAAATTTGTCACTTTCTTCTCTTGTTATGTAATTTATTTATTTATTTATTAAAAAAGAAAAACCCATAAAGGAAAAATTATTTCCATATAGGGTAAAAAACTAAAATATAAGGTACAACATTACATTACAGTTTAGGTAGGTACTTGAATTAATATTCAAGAAAAGAGCTAACTTATCACTTCTTAAAAATATTTGCACATAAGAACTAAAAAACTACAATAAACTATATATATATTTTTTTCTTTGAACCTACGATAATCTTTGGTTATATATATTGATTTTACTATTTTTGGAAAAACTTCGTAAAGAGGTTGAAGCCTTGACTTGAAATAAATAAATAAATGAAAAGGGCTTTATTTTCAACTCAGCGAAGTTAAGCACAAGCTTCTGTTAACTGAGCAATATACTAATTATCAAAAACTATCTTATAAATTGATTCGTAATCCCATGATTTTGTTTGTTACGCTATGGCCAGCCCTTAAAAAAACGTTTTGTAAATACATACTAAATACGAAATGATCATTTAACTTATTGTTACAAATTTAAGTTATTTAAATTTTATAATTGGAATTTATTTAGGTTTAGTGTAGTATTAGGTTGATTTATCTTAAGGTTGTATTCTTAGTCTAGGTTTTAGTTGCGTTATCTGTGACTTGCGGTCCAAATAATACGAGAACTTTCCGGACGTCGAAGGCTGCCGGAAAGTTCGAGAGAGATGGACGATCCTATATATAGGGCCGGGGTCGTGCAGCAGGCAGTCAGTCACAGATAACGTACTGTAGTGGTCGTGAGATATTAACACGAAGTTAATAGACCGATTATAGTAGTGAATTATTAGCAAGTTATTAGTAAGTTTAAGTGCGTGTTTTTTTGTACATAATTTGTCGAAATAAATTGACGTATCGTTTTCAACAATTGCGAGTTTTAATTTGTTGTTGTGAACCCGTAACAATTGGTGTCAGAAGTGAGATTAAAAGAAATAAATAGTGCAAAGACTATCCTTACACAGTACCACCGGCTAGGACAATTAAAAAGAAGAACAGCAAGTGATTTTGCCAGAATATTCGGAACTGAATAGTGCAAAGACTACCCTTACATATTACCACCGGATAGGACAATTGGACAGAAAAACAGTAAGTGATTTTTCCAGAATATTCGAAGAAGTTCGATATTGTTTTATTCAAAAACTAAAAGAGATATTTAAGAACCGACTTCGACATTAACTTTACAGTCCAAAAATTGATAATTAGAGAGATTTTCTAGAATATTCTGTAACATTCTACGACGTTCTATTCAAAAACTAGAAGAGATATACAAATACCGACTTCGACATTAGATTAGTAATTTTAAAAGTAAGAATCAGAAAGAATTTCTAGAACATTCCATCACTTTCTACGACGCTTTATTCGAAAATCAGAAGAAATATCCAAAAAGAGACTTCGACATTAGCTTAGTAATTTCAAAAGTAAGAACTAAAAAGAATTTCTAGAATATTCCATAACATTCTACGACGGTCTATTCGAGAACCAAAAGAGATAATCAAAAAGTGACTTCTACATTTGCCTAGTAGCAGAAAGAGTAGCATTTACCAGTATATTCCAGAACATTCCATTAGGTTCTATTTAAGAATTGAAAGAGATATTGAAAAACCGACTTCGACATTCGCTTTATAGCCCTAAAATAGACGTTTTAAGTGATTTATCAGGAAGTTGATGCTTACTAGACAAGGATCGGCAAAGATGGAAGATCTAACTAAAATGATGCAGGTTCTAGCAGCTCAAATGGCTCAAAACCAGGACGATATAAGACAGACCATTGAGCAAAATCAGGACAATATGAGACAGACCATTGAACAAAACCAGGGCGATATGAAACGGACCATGGACGACATGAAGCAGACCATGGAACAAAACCAGAACGACATGAAACAGACATTTCAGCAAAGATTAGATGGCATTCAAGAAAACTTCGATCAAATAAAGAGCAACTCTGAACAGCTGAGAGAGGAGTTCAAGACAGCAACCGAAGACCTTAAGGAAGGCATAACTCATAGAATGCAGAATGTAGAAGAAAAAGTGGAGACCAAACTACAGAATGTTAGAGAAGAAGTTTTTCAAACCATGGAAGAAAAATTCCAGGACGTGTCAAAACAGCTTATACAGCTCCAAAAAGAACACAACAAAATGAAAGCTCAGGGATATGTTGTGAATTCCAACCAAAACATTAAGCCTCCAAATTTTGATGGTACGTCTTCCTGGTCTACCTACAAACAACAATTTGAAGCTGCCGCCGCTGCAAATAGTTGGAACGATGACGAAAAAGCTAGAGCTTTGTTAGTAGCTCTACGAGAACCTGCTCTTGGACTTTTACGGTCTATTCCAGCGGAACAAAAACAGAGTTACAATGCTTTAGTGGCAGCTTTAGAAAGAAGATATGGAGATGAACATTTACGAAATTTGCATTGGTCAGAATTAAATATTCGCCAACAAAGAGCAGGGGAGTCATTACAAGAGTATGAAGCGGATATCAGGAGGCTGATGTACTTGGCTTACCCAGAAATGCCAGAAAATTACAGAGATCCCTTTACGGTAGATCGCTTTATTAACGGCTTGCGAGACTCGGACTTAGCAAAGTTACTTCGTCGAGAACGCTTCCATAATAGCAGTGAAGTGTTGATTCGAGCCCTTGAAATCGAATCATCAAATAATATGTCCAGGCCAAAAGTAAGAGCTGTTTCAATTCAGGAGGGAGAAGAAATGAGCAATGGACATGAGGTCAACTTAAAAACGCTAAACCAAATGTTTCAATCACTGATAGAGAAGATTGACTCTTTGAAAGACAGCAGACGATCCCCTCCAAATGTAAAGTGTGTCAGATGCGGACGTACAGGGCATATTCAACGCGATTGTCGTGTCCAAATGAGGTCTCGCTCACCATCTAGTGGGACAGAGTACCGAAGAAGAGATCAGGAAAAACTAAAACTAGTCAACGCAGAGGGGCGGGTGTTGGCTAATGAGAATTTAGCCCCCAAAATTTACTCTATCAAGAGCTTAAAACATACGGCTGACAGTCTTAACATCGACGGACTTATTAATGGAAGAAAAGTTAATATAACAGTAGACACTGGTGCTGCCATATCATTGCTTAAGTTCAAAATTGCAACGAGATATAAAATTCGACCAACAGAAAAGAAAATAACACTTAAGACTGTGACTGGAGAATCCGCCGACGTGTTGGGGCAGACAGACATAGACCTACAGCTGGGGAGGTTGAAGATTCGCCACTCGGTATTAGTTGCATAGAAGACGAATTTATTTTGGGAATGCACCTGATAAGTAAACATGGATTTGCGTTTGATAATAAACTTAATACCCTAAGATTTGGGAACGAAGAGTTCATTTTGTCAAATAGTTACATCAATAAAGAACCAATAAAGGTGGTGGCAGTATGCACAACAAGACTAGTCGGTAACAGTGAGACCATAATTTTTGGGAGGCTAGAAAGTAAAACACCAAGCTGCGTCGGACTCATAAGCCAACAAAACACATCCAACACCTACCTCGTTGCAAAATTACTAGTTAAAACCGATAAAGACATCCCGATTAGAGTCGCCAATATTTTCCCAAATAGCGTCAAAATTAATAAGGGGGAGGTGGTAGCATTATTTGAGCCAGTCCAGAAAGTAACAAGATGTGAAGAGCCAACTTCGGAGGGTAAAAGCAAGTTACCAACGGAGGTACTTCAGCAATTTCAGTCAACTTGGCAACATCTCACTCCAGAAGAATTTAGTAAAGCGAGAAAGTTTATAGAAGAGCAAAGTAATATCTTCGAAACTAAGAGTAGTTCGGGACGCACAAACCTTATTCAGCATTCCATCAACACTGGCGATGCCCAACCGATAAGACAGCCCCCAAGAAGACTACCAATGGCCAAACAAGAAGAAGTTCACAATCTCATTAATAAAATGCTCAGTGACGGGGTTATTGAAGAGTCATCAAGTCCTTGGTCATCTCCTGTGGTGTTGGTCACTAAAAAGGATGGAAGTACTAGATTTTGCGTCGACAACAGAAAACTTAACGATGTGACCAAGAAAGATAGTTACCCACTGCCAAGAATAGACGACACATTAACAACGTTGGCAGGATCATATTGGTTTTCTACTCTTGACCTGAAAAGTGGGTATTGGCAAGTAGGAATCTTTGAAAGAGATAAAGAGAAGACTGCATTCTCTGCTGGAAGTGGACTTTATCAGTTTAATGTGATGCCATTTGGCCTGTGCAATGCCCCAGCTACATTTGAAAGACTAATGGAAGTCGTTCTACGAGGCCTTACTTGGAAAACCTGCTTAGTCTATTTGGATGATGTCATAGTAATGGGAAAATCATTTGAAGATCATCTAGACAATTTACGAGAAGTATTTTCAAGAATCAGGAACGCAAACCTTAAACTAAACTCAAAGAAGTGTTTTCTATTCCAAGAAAAAGTTGAGTTCTTGGGTCACGTCGTTTCCCGAGAAGGCATCCATACCGACGAAAAAAAGTTACCAGCAATAAAAGAATGGCCTCAACCTCGTGACAAACATGAATTGAGAAGCTTTTTGGGTCTGTGTACATACTACAGACGATTTGTAGAAGGATTCGCCAAAATAGCGTCTCCATTACATAGACTTACAGAAGATAAAGCTTCTTACAAATGGAATACCGAATGTGACCAAGCATTTAGAAGACTAAAAGCAGCATTATGTTCTAGTCCGATTCTTGCATATCCCATTCCAAAAGGAAAATTCATATTAGATACTGATGCGAGCAACGATGGCATAGGGGCAGTACTCTCCCAAGTACAAGATGGAGAAGAACGGGTCATCGAATTTTTCAGCAAGAAGCTATCCAAACCAGAGAAAAATTATTGTGTTACTAGAAAGGAGCTCCTAGCCATAGTTAAATCCGTAGATCACTTTCACAAATATCTCTACGGACAAGAGAACGGATCATGCTGCGTTACAGTGGCTCATGAAAATGAAACAACCTGAGGGGCAAGTCGCGAGATGGATAGAAAAGCTACAACAATACCATTATCAAATTAAGCACCGAGCGGGAAGGGTGCATAATAATGCAGATGCATTGTCCAGAAGACCTTGCCCTGAGGATTGTAAACATTGCAGGAAAATTGACCAGAAAGAAGGAATTACCTACGTGCGCCAGATAAAGTTAGAACCAGATGAAGAATGGATGTCGGCTTCGATTAGAACCACACAACTTAACGACAAAGATGTAGGACCTATCTTGCGATTGAAAGAAGAAAACAAGCCACGACCATCATGGCAAGATATCGCAAACCAAGGGGTGATATTCAAATCACTGTGGGCACAATGGGATTCACTGATAGTAGAGGAAAACATCCTTAAACGTGACGAGTCGTTAAATACCGAGATGAATTCCATCAAAGGAGCATGCGCCAAAATTAACGTCAAAATGTCTAATTTAAATTATTGGCGCGAATACCGGGATTGGCGCGAGATCGAAGAGCTTAACGTATAATAAAAAATTCAAGGTATAGAATAATGGTCAATTCTAATTTTTGGGTATGATTTTATGTAGGTACCGGGTGGTTTTTTATAACCGGAGCACTCAGCAACTTTATCATTGAAAATAAAGGGCTATAATAAATTGTAGATTTTTTTTGGTTAATTATGATGATGATGAACTTTAAAAGCCAACATAATTTTTTTCTATCCGTCACCATGTACAGGGTGTCCCAAATTCGATGTTTTTGGGGAGTTTCGGGTATTTCTAGAGAACTAAAAAAACCTCATCAACCTTTGCGACACTCAAATTTCAAAAGAAGCTTAAAGGTGAAAATCGCATTTTGATATAGCAAGCCGTTTTTAAACTACGGGGTGTTTTTAAAAAGTCTGCATTTTGGGAAGGGGTCTATAACTTGTTTATTTATTAATATTTTTATTTCTGTGAAAACATTCTTTAGACACTTTTTTAAGAGGAATTCAACTGTTAAATGAAATTTCATTAGTCACGTTTAGTTTTTGAGATATCACATAAAATTAATTTTTCTTTATGGGATTAGTGGGATTTCTTTATATTTTTGTTTTTTTTTATTTTTACCACATATTTTAGTTTGCTTAATATTAAAAAATAATAAAGAGGTGATTAAAAAATAAAAATAAAGAAAACAATAAAAAAAATTAAAATATTGAGTGTGATACATCATTTTAAAGGAAATTTTAGAGAGAGTTTTAGAGTTATTCTGTAAGAAAAATAACAACTTTATGCAATATTTTAAAAACCAAAAGAGATAAATAAAAACCGTTGACATCTGTCAATTCTTCAAGAAAAGATCTATAAGAAAGCTATTTACACAAAAGCAAAATGCAGACAAAAACACTCCGTAGCTTAAAAACAGCTTGCTATATCTAAATGTAGTTTTCACCTTTAGGCTTCTCTTAAAATTTGAGCGTCGCAAAGGGGGCTCAGTTTTTTTCTTTCTCCCCTAGAAATACCCGACACCACAAAAAAACAACGAATTTGGGACACCCTGTACAGGGTGTGACAATAAAGTCGATTTTTTGAGAGGGAACACCCTGTATATTTTTGCATTTTAAGATTCGTCTTTTCTTTTTGATTTCAAACATATACAATATCTATGTGCTGCGATTAATATTTTTTGAGGTATATGCAGTATTTCTTCTATATGCATTTCACGTTTATTTTGTTTTGCCATGGGAGTATTGACAAATTTAAATGCGCTAAATATTTAAAAAAAATGTTTATCGTAGCATAGACATACAGTAGAACCCCGATGACAGTGTTTATTCAAATTAAATTGGGCACTAAATAATTTGTCACACAACTTGCACGTCACCGGCATTTTCACAGAACAAAAACGACGAATTTTCATCAAAAAGAACTGGGAATTATTAAAGTTTTGCTGTATAAAACCATACTGAAATATCTCTCAGTTGATTGGTTGGCAGAAGTGACAGATCAACGCTTGCGCACGTCTTGGAATTCATCTCGGTATTTAACGACTCGTTAAACGTGCCTGGGAAAGTGCCGATGGCCTTACTGTGGTTAATCAAGTAGTGGTTCCTAGGAGCATAGTAGACAATATAATGGCCGAATGCCATGGTGGAAAATCAGGCGCGCACCTAGGCATAAATAAAACCATGGACAAAATTCGAAACCGATTTTATTGGGTCAATTACTTTCAAGATGTGAAAAACTGGTGCCCCCGATGTTCGACTTGTGCAGCCAGCCAAGGTCCCAAAACAAGGTCCAGAGGTCAAATGAAACAATATAACGTAGGTCTACCATTCGAACGCATTGCTATTGATGTGGCCGGACCATTTCCAGAAACTAAAAAAGGCAACAAATACATCCTTGTTGTCATGGATTACTGTAGCAAATGGCCAGAAGTTTTTGCTTTGCCTAACCAAGAGGCCACTACAGTTGCGGAAGTTCTGGTAAATGATGTTTTCAGCCGATTTGGTATTCCTTTGGAACTACATTCAGATCAAGGAAGAAACTTTGAATCGAAGCTCTTCCAGAATCTCTGTGACCTTTTAGGAATACATAAAACACGGACTACGGCTTTACATCCGCAGTCAGATGGCATGGTTGAAAGATTTAATAAAACAATAGAAAAACATCTGTGCAAAGTTGTTGATGAGCACCAAACAGATTGGGACCAATATATTCCATTGTTTTTGATGGCCTATAGAAACGCCATTCACAATACGACAGGAGCTACTCCATCTAGTATCCTGTTTGGTAGAGAACTGCGTTTACCATGTGATATTATGTTTGGTTCACCTGAAGAAGCACACTTAGAGGTTAATGACTATGTCGAACGTTTAAGGCAAAAGCTGCACGACATCCATGAAGTGGTTAGAGAGCGAATAGAAATAGCCAGTGACCGCATGAAAGCGAGATATGACCTGAAAGCAAACTCTTCAGGGTTCAAAGAGAATGATCAAGTCTGGCTATACAATCCTCAACGCAAGAAAGGAAGATCACCTAAGTTGACACAACCATGGGAAGGGCCTTATAAAGTTGTCAAGAGAATTAATGATGTAGTCTACCGAATCCAGAGAAGCCCGAAGTCCAAGATGAAAGTTGTTCATCTAGACAGACTAAAACCTTACCTGGGAAATGTTGATCGAGACGATCAAACCTGAAGAGGAGGATAGTGTTACAAATTTAAGTTATTTAAATTTTATAATTGGAATTTATTTAGGTTTAGTGTAGTATTAGGTTGATTTATCTTAAGGTTGTATTCTAAGTCTAGGTTTTAGTTGCGTTATCTGTGACTTGCGGTCCAAATAATACGAGAACTTTCCGGACGTCGAAGGCTGCCGCAAAGTTCGAGAGAGATGGACGATCCTATATATAGGGCCGGGGTCGTGCAGCAGGCAGTCAGTCACAGATAACGTACTGTAGTGGTCGTGAGATATTAACACGAAGTTAATAGACCGATTATAGTAGTGAATTATTAGCAAGTTATTAGTAAGTTTAAGTGCGTGTTTTTTGTACATAATTTGTCGAAATAAATTGACGTATCGTTTTCAACAATTGCGAGTTTTAATTTGTCGTTGTGAACCCGTAACATTATATTACTTATATTAAACGACATTTTATTTTTTCAAAATATCTGAAAATAATGTGAAAATCCGGGTCACGTGATCTTAGTTAAATTTTCTCAATCGAATTGACTTGCCCCCGGTATATGGGGGTGGCGCTTCAGTCAGGAAGTTGATGGCTCTTGTCTGATTTGGTGTCCTACAGCAAATATAAAATTGAGCACGCTTTTGTAAATCCTAATAGATCTCTTTTATAAAAAACTAGTTGAAACATTATTTCTGTTCATATTCAAGATCTTTTTAAAATCTTCAAACGTATCTTGTTAGATTTTTGATTTTCTTTTGTACATTTCCAAAAAATACAAAAATCGAAACAATTTCGCTACAGTTTTCTATAACACAACTAGGCTACTGAAATGCCAAACATTGTTTTGAAATCCAAATATGTCAACATACAGGGACTCTAGCCATAGCGTAACAAAAAAAATCACGGGATTACGAAACAATTTATAAGATAGTTTTTGATAATTAGTATATTGCTCAGTTAACAGAAGCTTGTGCTTAACTTCGCTGAAAATAAAGCCCTTTTCATTTATTTATTACATAGCAAGAGAAGAAAGTGACAAATTTCACACGAGCGTGAGAAACTTACATTCTGTCGAATTATGGAGCTATTTTTCCCACGGACACTGTTGAAGTATACTAATTTTTGTAAAAATTGGTGCTTAATTTTGCGTAAATCAAATGAAACTGCTTTTCCGCACATGTGTAGGAAAGTAGTTTGTAACACATGTGCGAAAAAGTATTGTGACAGTTAAACACTTTCCATACATATGCCGAAGTACTGAAAGTACTTGTCACATGTGCGAAAAAATTTCTGCACACGGATGAAATTTAATGTTTTCTGAGGATGCAAATCGTGTAAAATCCAACATTTTTATATGTGGTCGCAGGAAATAGTAATTTACCTAACCAGTGCGGAAGACGCACTAAACACATTCGTTAAGTATGTAGGTACAATATTTTTTCTACGAGGTTGTGGAAACAAAAATAAAGTACTACAATAAAAACAACTCATTTATTATATTTAATTTACAATGATTGCCGAAAACTTTACTTCCTATCCTGTGCAGCCTCTGTGGATCAGGAGATTTTCTTTTTCATATTCTGGATCAATGATATCGGAAGGTCTTTAAATATATTATGCTCTGTATTTGGAGGCAGGCTCATAGTAACATTATGTGTTCCATCCTATTGTGGCTAAGTCTTCTTCGGGATTATCGGTATTTTCTATCACAGTAAATAAACACTTTTTTTCTATTTTTATTTATAAGATGAAATGTCATCCCCCTGGTTTTTGACAAAAAAATAGGCTTTGTTATTTACTCTATTCTTTTATTTTTTCTGTTGCTATTGGAAAACTAGCCGCCCACTTGTGTTTTTGGGCAAAAGTTAACGTCAGTGTCAAACTCAAAATGTCGTGTTTTTTTGTCACCCCGAAAATTTTTGTAAGGCCAGGGCTATCAAAATGGACGGGCCACGATCCTCCACTTTGTTGACGTCACATCCGGGGCTGATTTTTTTTTGATGGTCACGTTACGACACAGCTGATTGTCTTTAAAATATTGAAGTTGGAATGACGGTTCATGGATATTTGATTTTTTTTTAAATAAAGTCTTTTTTGAGATTGTTTTTACTTTATTCTGGCAGAACAATTTTTTTTAAATGTATAGTAAGCCATAATTTTTCATAGCCGCTTCATTAGCTCACACAAAAATTAAGTTTAAAGCAGAAGCGAATGTGACAATCACATATGACAAAGTCAAATATAACAGTTGGCATGTGGTACATGGCGGGCAATTTGAATTCAAAATAAGGAAGGAAACCTTTGGTGGAATATCAGGATGGTGTCTGAGAATATTTCACTGAAATTTTGCGGAAATCTGTAGTGTCATTTTGAAAATATTATAAAAAAACGTCTGACCTCCCATAAGACTCAATGTAAAATTCAGCCCCGGGAGAACAGCTGATTTTTTCAGGGTCGTGGCCTCTATTTTTTGTTGGCCTTGGTAAGGCTAGGGTCACTGCATCCTGGAAGCCTGGCGTCGTCTTCATGATGCAGTGACCCTAGGTAAGGCTAATACGTAGTGCCACCTATTGACTGATATTTAAATATTTTGCCTTGTTGTCTTTTGCGTAAAAAATTAGCTGAATCGAATTTGTCGCCTTAAACACGCCAATTATGCTATCCTATTGATTTTTGTCGGTAATAAATTGGGCGTATTCCACCGTATGTTCCTAGCTGGGTGGTCCTCTCCTACTACTGAATTTATACTAAGACGCAGTTGGTTAACAACCAAACATTTCGTGTCTAGTTTTTAAGATATGTTTTTAAAGAAAAATATTTTCCTAAGTGTAGCTAGCTGCAAAGCTGGAAAAATAAAATTTTATATTTGTTGTCTTTATTGTGGGCGTACCGAGGGGTAAATATCTGAGGATTTATGGTGTACAGTGTGGAGGATTTACGGGGATTTGCTGGGATTTACGGTGATTTACTAGGGATTTATGAGGATTTACGAGGATTTATAGTGAATTTCCAAGGATTTACCCAGGATTTAAATCAGTGGCGTATATAGAAAAAAGTTTCGGGGTGGGCCCGAGACAGTTTTGGGGGGGGGGGGGGGGCGAGACCCAATTAGGCCGTATTTTATGCTATTTTATTTTTGTATTTATGAAATATGTGGAAAATATCTAAAAAAGTATAAGCCTGGGGGAGGGCGGACCCCCCAGCCCCCCTCCTTTATATATGCCACTGATTTAATCATCATCTTCTACGCAAAAGCAATCGTCTACCACGTGCCAACAAATCGTGATAAACACGCTTTTTGCGCGGTGTTACGAGTTTAAATAAAATTCACTATTCAATTCAATTCAATTTAATTCAATTTATTGTTTCTAAGAAAAATACATTTTTTCTATAACAACTAAAATTCACTAAAGGAGAGTTTACACATGCATGGATTTGCTGGCGCCAATAAAAACTGGCGCGCCAGTAAGTTAAATTTGCAAGTGTAAACACCGACTTGCACACAAGTTATTTTTTTGCATGCATGTATCAAAAAAGTCTGCAGCTGACTGAATTTGCTGGCGCCAGTGGTGACGCATGCGCGCAGAAAAAGAAAATTTTCATGTGTAAACAGGTGCTTGCACGTCGGCTCGCCAGTTTTAAGTTCATTATTTTACATTATTATTTATTTTCATTGTGTTTGAGCTTCAAAATTTTGTTTATTGTTGTTTTTATAGCTTATTATGGCTAAAAAAAAGTGGTCAGCAGAACTGACCATACAGTCTCTTGAAGGCGTTGAATGTTTTCCTTGTTTATGGGATGTACACAGTAGTTCTTATAAAAACAAAGATAGTCGAGATAATGCTTACCAAAAAATTAGTGAAATAATGAATATTGAAGGCTTTGAAGTTGCAGAAGTAAAAGCAAAAATACAATCCATAAGAAACACATATGCTTTGGAATTGACAAAAATTTAAAAAAGCCCACGTTCCGGAACCAGTGCAGATGAAGTATACACCCCAAAAGTACCATGGTTTAAAGTAGCAGACCGAATTTTAAAGAATGTTGTTCAAATAAGAGAAACTCAGTAGATCGACGAGCAATCCATGCTTTAACCTAGATACGGCCTTTTCGTTGTTCCTTTTTCTGAATCTCTTTTATTTTTTTTTCAATAAAAGTTTAGCGACTATTTTGCAGGCTTCCGAGAGTTCAGACGACATATCGCGTATCGTGTACACTTTAAAAATGAAACTGGCGTGCCAGTCTTTTTAATTTTCGCACAATAGTGTAAACTTTTACTGGCGTGCAAATAGAACTGGCGCGAACACTGGCGCCACTAAATTCATGCATGTGTAAACCCACTATAACTCTGAAGAGCGGGCGACTACGCCATTGGTTGAGACAAGTCATTTCGCACAACACTTGACCGTTTAGAGTTTGCTATTGGTCAAAGCGTGTGATGTGGATAGTCACATCGTTCAAGACCCAGAATAGCTACCCTGTAGGAACGTACAGTCGCCCACTTTTTTAAACAACTTGAAACTCACTAAACTCGTCTCAAGAGCGCAAAATTTCAGCGGACTTTTAAAATTTTTAAAGAGAATAGCTTATTGCATCATTATGCTCATTTTAAACCATGCGGTGTTGCCAAATAACGCACTTGTTCTTTCTATTCTCCAAATGTAGGAAACATAAAATGACATTAAAAAAGTGGGCGAGTTTACACCAGTATTTACTAAACGGGCTAAAGCCCGGTGCCCACCTACGACTTTCTCGTGCGTGCCCGCGCACGCGTCACATGACGGTGATAACATTTCATATTGAGATCATGTGGCGCGTGAGCGGGCACCCACGAGAAAGTCGTAGGTGGGAATCAGGTGTAAGATGCTAAAGTGCTTTAAAACTCGGGACGGTTCGGTCGGTTAGTAAGTAATTTAAAAAAAACCTTTTCGTGCACAATAAGTCCAAGATGGCGGGGGGGAGCCGGCTACCCCCAATGTCGAAAACTCAAATTTCTGTTTAGGATACCTATGATAAACAACATATGTCAAAATTGCGACTACTCCACCTTTTGCAAAGGGTCTCATAAAATAAAAAGCAGAACTGTCGACATGTTATTAGTTAATCTCAATTGCTTGCCTTGTTAACCTCATAAGGGTACTGCTAATAAATTTTTTTATTAAAATCTTTGAATGCATCTTATTATTTGCCCCTTCGCTCGCATCTAAGCCATCATGTCATTTTCCAAGTTTAAATTAAGAACAAGCTACATAAGTAAAACTATATAGGATTTACGGGGATTTATTCGGATTTATATGGATTTATGGGGATTTATCGGGATTTCTTGGGATTTATAGGGATTAATGGGTTCTTATTAGGATTTATAGGAAATTATTGGTGGTTTAACAGGATTTCTAGGGATTTATTAGGATTTCTAGGGATTTAATTGCCAAAAAGGATTTATGTTGTACAACATTTTGGGCAGATATTTACCCCTCGGGGCGTACATTATAAAAAAAAAGTTTGTGGTTTTAGTTCTCCAAAATAAAATATTGCTTTGAATCCTTTTGTTTGGAAAATAGCCGAATTCATAGTGCGTTTTTCACACATCAGTACAACGCACTATACTGTTTGACGTTTAAATTTTTAAAATTTGGGCACATCAGGCTTGTGAGGGCCTAATTTATTTCTGCTTATTTGATTTTTAGGAATTTTCTGCGGTTAAGGTTTATCATCAAAAGATTATGATATGACTGTATTGGACCACATGGATTCCAAATACTCAGTCAACAACAATAAGCAACAGCATCAGAGGTAAAGTTAAATTTTTAAGAAATAATTTTTTTTACGAGCGTTTTAAAAATGTGATTTTCCACACTATTTTTAGTGCAGAAAATTCCACTTTGCCGCACTAGCGTGGTAAATTTTCCGCACGGAAAAAACCTGTATAGATTTTAAATTTCTATTGATAATATTGCCTATGAAATGCCTTGGTTGCTGTGATGTAAACGTAAGATGTTAAATTTTGTTAAAACGCTTGTTTTTTTAAAGAAGTAGCGTGATGTGATGTAGATGTGTTTTGGTTTATTTTTCTTATAATTTTATTTTTTTATGTTTTCCTGACGCTCCCAGAAAAACAATTGTTCCTAAAGCTTGCAAAAATCCATTTTTTCGCACTTAGATGCTTGACAGAAGTCGCTACTCTACTTAATCTGTCAACGGAATTTGCATGCGGAAAAAAGTTTCTGCACTTGTTAGGAAAATAGCTATTTTATGAAAGGTTCAAACCATATCAAATCAAGCAGGCATTTTTTTTTACCATCTCTTTTAATTTTAAATGTAAAAGGTGAGAAATCCAAAATTTCAAGTTCATCAGTTTCAGTTAATTTCTGCAGAAACTTAAACTCTAATAAATTAAGATTTCTTGAGGACTTCTTACACTACTATATTGATTTGCAATGTATTTTGCCTTTTAAATGAACTATTATATACATAAAAAAACTAGAAAGATTTTTTATATATTTTTTTCTTCATTATACTATCAAATGCTAACCAAATTTCAGGATGGAAAAATAATGGGTTCAAGTTGAAGAAAATGTTAACAATAAAAAGGCATGGTATAAAAAGGATAATTTTCTTAAAAAAATTACACAATTTGGAAAAAAAACAATTGTTTTTGTTTTTTTCCAAATTGTTTTTTTCCAAAACGAGCCCGTTCTAAAATATTGTATTCTTCGTTCTGACATTAAACAAGATTGAATTTTTTAAATCTACATAAACTAAAATGTATTTTGTTTAACTCCGGACTCAATTACCTTTCGTTTGATATCACACACGTCATATTTTTACGTAAACTCTAATTTTTGAAATCTTCCCCCACCCTTTTATTTGGCTTGTGTTCGGTGTATTTTGTTCATTTTTAAATGGGACCATCTCGACCCAAGACCCAGCCTAGGTACCAAATTTCATTAAAATCGGCCAAGCGGTTTTTGAGTTATGCGCGTTGGTCGTTACAGACAGACAGACGGCGCGACAAAAAAGTTTCAAAATCATCTGAAACGCAAACGCAATTAGGCCGTATTTTATGCTATTTTATTTTTGTATTTATGAAATATGTGGAAAATATCTAAAAAAGTATAAGCCTGGGGGAGGGCGGACCCCCCAGCCCCCCTCCTTTATATATGCCACTGATTTAATCATCATCTTCTACGCAAAAGCAATCGTCTACCACGTGCCAACAAATCGTGATAAACACGCTTTTCGCGCGGTGTTCCGAGTTTAACTAAAATTCACTATTCAATTCAATTCAAATTTCATTAAAATCGGCCAAGCGGTTTTTGAGTTATGCGCGTTGGTCGTTACAGACAGACAGACGGCGCGACAAAAAAGTTTCAAAATCATCTGAAACGCAAAGATATATAAAAATTTTTTAAATCGGAACTTTTTTTTTCTCGAAAAAATTAGGATCACCATAGCTCACACTACTATAGCATAGTATATGTGTGAGCTAAACACACTACTATAGTATAGTATATGTGTGAGCTAAAAAAGGTCATCATGTCTTAACTCTTGTTTTTCTTTGCCTTTGCCGGCCTTAGTACTTAATCATGCTTAGGGCACCCTTTAGTCGCCAGTACCCTCAGGGTCCTGTATGATGATGATTCATGATGATTCATATGTGAGTGGGCCTTGCAGCCCTTCCACTGCGACCACCAGTGGGTCTATTGTGGCTCACTTTTGAGTGGTTTCTCACCACTGTATGCCTAATCCTCCAAAAAGGCCGGCTATCAGTTTGGGTGAGACACTGTTCAGATCTTCTGAGTCGATCTGAGGTTTACCGAAAGTATTCTGACGTAAACGTGCAATAGCCGGACATTCACACAGTACATGTCTGACTGTTTCGTCATCCTCCATACAGAGTCTACATTCGGTCTCTTCTGTTAGTCCCATTCTGTGCATGGGCACTCTCAGTCGACAGTGACCCGTAAAAAGACCAGTCACTATACGTATCTCCTGTCTGGTAAGTCCAATAATGTTCCTGGCTCTGTTTCTACAAGGTCCTTTAATGAACTCTTTGGAGTGAGCCAGTGCTAGTATATTTATCCAGTATTGTTGGAAGCTATTCTCCATCCACTTTAATATGGTTGATTTAGCAGCATTGTATGATATCCCCAGGGCTGGCTCGGGGCCGAAAAACTCGGCAGATGCCGCTTCCCTCGCTGCTAGGTCTGCGGCCTCATTTCCCTCGTGCTCAGAATGCCCTGGTATCCATACTAATGATACATTGTTAGCGCTACCAAGCGCATTCAGCGAATCTTTACAGCTCCTCACGGTTCTCGATGAGACCGTATAGGAATCAAGCGCTCTTAAGGCTGCTTGACTGTCGGAGAAGATTTTTATTGTCCTGTTGGTCCATTCGTGGTCAGTAATCCACCGGGCACACAGTTCAATGGCTACGAGTTCGGCCTGAAATATAGTAGCCAATTGGCCGAGACTATGTTTAATCTCGACTTTTTCTTGAATACTAACAACTCCAGATCCAACGCCCGAAGGCATTTTGGATCCGTCGGTATACCAGAAGCTATCGTTATTTGAAAAATTGGTCCTGTTCTTTAACCAGTCCTCCCTCTCCGGGAGGATAATGTTGTATAGCTTTCTGCTGTACGGATATCATTCCTAGAGTTGCATCCAACTCTTGTTCCCTTATTAGGGCTGTTGATATCACTTTGTTTGCCCTGCCATCCTGGTGGTTGGCTCTTATTCTGTATGTTGCTCTTCGTGCCTCCGCCTCTAAGAAAATGTGAAGCGGAGGTAAGTTTAGTAAGCATTCAAGCGCAGTCGATGGGCTAGAGCTCATTGCACCACATATGGCAAGACTGGCTTGTCGTTGTAAGCTGGTTAGTTTGGCCCTTGATGTTCTTTGATGTCCCTTCTCGAACCAGACTATTGCGCCATACGCAATCATTGGTCTGATGACTGTTATATACAGCCAATACATTTGTTTGGGGCTAGTGCCCCAGGTTTTTCCGCAAATTCTTTTGCACGTCCATAAGGACAGTGTGGCCTTGCGGGTTACTTTTTCCATTCCAGCGATTCCAAGATGGCAAGAAGATCATCGACCAGTAGAGACCACAGGAGGGGAGACAAAACTCCTCCTTGTGGACAGCCTCTAGCAGCTCTGAAGCTTACCATCTCATCGTTAAGAGTTGTTTCAATCACTCGATTCTCGAGTGTGCACCTGATGAATCCCGTGACGGTAGATTCTATTCCTCGGGCGCACGCTGATTCAAAGAGGGAATTGGGTAGTGCATTGTTAAATGCTCCTATATCAAGAAAAACACCTACTGCGATGCCTTTTGCATCGAGGGTTTCCTTGATTTTTCCAACAAGGTTGTTTAAAGCTACTTCTGTTGACTTCTCTGCTTGGTATGCATATTGGTAGGCATTGAGCGGGTGGGCCATTAAGGCGCCACCTCTGATATGTGCGTCTATTATCTTTTCCAAGCCTTTCAACAGAAATGAGGTGAGGCTTATGGGTCGAAGCGATTTTGGAGTATTATCTGCCCGACCCGCCTTAGGTATGTAAACTACCTTAACTTTAGTCCAGCTGGTTGGAATATAATTCCATGCTAGGCTGGCTCTATACAGGTTCACCAGGCAAGGTACTAGCACTTCCAGGCCTTTTTGTACTAGCACTGGAAGAATACCATCTAGGCCCGGTGATTTGTATGGTTCAAAAGACGTGAACGCCATTTTGATCGTATTTGAATTGATAATTTCTTTTGCAATTTTCCAAGCCGCCTGTTTTGGGCGATGTCCATGGGTCAATTGCTCAGGAATATTCCCGTTTTCAAGGAGTGTGCTTCCTGGGAAATGATGCTCTGCCAGTGCCTCCAGGGATTCATTTTCAGATTTTGTGAAGGTGCCATCAGAGAGCTTTATTGCGCCAAGTTTGTTTGCTGGCTCTTTAGACAGAATTTTATGGATTCGAGTTGTGTCCGGAAGCTTTGTGAGCCCATGACAGAACCTCCTCCATGATTCTCTTTTGGCACTTCTGATTTGTTTGTTATATTCGTTGAGGGAGGCACGGTAGCTTTCCCAGTTGCCCGTCTCCTTTGCCCGATTAAATAGGCGTCTAACCTCTTTTCTTTTTTTGAACAAAGAATTGTTCCACCAAGACATAGCGCGATTATCAGTTTTGGTTTTAAGAGGGGAATTTTCGTGATACGCGGTTATAATAGCCTCCCTTAGTTGTTCAGAGGCCATTTCTATTTTATCACGATCCCACACGTCGGTCATTGCTGAGTTCAGCTTTTCTTGGAGGGATCTGACATATCCACTCCAATTTGTGCTTTTTGGGTCTCTGTATTTAATTGTTTTTGTAGATCCCATACCGACGGTGAATTGTATATGATTGTGGTCTGACAGAGAGGGCTCATCTGTAACCCTCCAGTCAGTGATCTTATTGCTAATTAGTTTTGTGCTTATTGTTAGATCTAGTACCTCTGCCCTATTTTGACCGACAAAGGTTGGTTTGGAGCCAACATTATTTACAAAAAGCCCCTCCCCTATAATGTAGTGGAACAGATGCTCACCCCTTCTGTTGATGTCTGTGCTGCCCCACACTGTGTGGTGCGCGTTCGCAACACAGCCCAGGATGAGCTGTACGTTCCTCTCTTTGCAGTATGTAATCAGGTTAGCTGCTTCTGCAGTGGGAGGCAGTGGTGCTTCTCTGTCACCCGGAAAATATGCTGAGCAGACGACTAGTTCTGTCATGCCTTGCTCACCGGGGACGATTAATCGTAGCGCTACTAGGTCATCGGTACCGAAATCTGAGAGGACAAAGTAGTTAATATCTTGTCTTATAAGAATAGATGCTCGTGGTCTAATACCTGAGTTATGTGTGATGATGTTACCAAGAGTTCGGCTAAGTCCAGCTACTTGGTTCGTACTTGATAGCCACGGTTCTGGCAACAGGGCAATGTCCAGCCTCTGCTGCTTGAAAACTCTACCAAGAGTGTACGTTGCTGTCTTGGTATGGCGTAGATTTACTTGTATCAAGTGCAGGCCTTGATGTTCTCGTTGTTGTGCGCCTGCCATGATCCAAACAACTTTTGGTTTTGTATGTTCTGAGTTCGGGCATTCATATTGGAGCCCTTGTCAGTGGTGTCACCGTCGCTTTTGAGCAGTTGACTTTTCCACTCAAGATCTGGTGATGGAGTTGGAGCTGGAGTTGGTATGACCTCCAGCTCCATAGGGGCCTCTTCGGCACTCCTTTGTTGGTTGGATCTTGCAGGCCTATTCGGCACTGCTTCTCCTTCGGAGTTTTTACCTCCTCCGTGAGGGTTAATGAGTGATTGGCCCTCCCCAGAATCCATGGGGCCAGCGGCAGCAACCAGGGCTTTAACCCGGTCTGAACTACCGGTGAGATTAGTACTCACCTTAGTACAAAAAGATTTTTTTCACTCATGATAGCCAGTCGGCTAGCCAGCATTTTATCCCTACTGCCAGGTCCCCCCAACCCCAGGCGTCTTTGGTTAGGTGATATCAAGTCCATAAAAGGCGCTTAATATCACCGACATCCAGTGGTGCCGGATGGCCATAAATGGCCACCACTCGAGGAGGCAGACGCAGCAGAAGTTGGATTCCCACCCTCTTAATCGATTTAAAAATCGACTAAAAATCAACTAAAAATCAATCAGAGCATGACAATATCAACGACCCACACCACTGTATCCTGTATAGTCCTGTGGAAGTCCTGTGGAGTTCTGTATAGTCCTGTGGGGTCCTGTGGAGTCCTGTAGAAAATATTTGTACACCTACTGTGGGCAGCTGATCACCCCTCGGAAAATATAATATTTCAAACCATAATGCATACACTTTACTAAATACAATTTTAAGGGATATTTATATAAATGATAATTATTTTCAAATTTAATGTTGGTGAATTCAAATTTTCGTGAGACTCACCGGTTAACATTTTTTTTTCTACATGAACTCATAATTTTTACCTTCCTAGCCGCGTAGGGTAGAGAAGGTATTAGTTTCAACGAATTTTTTTTTTCAGATAACGCCGAAAATGTGTTATTTGGGTATATTTTGACCTATCTTAGCAATATCGTCGTGATGTCTGTCTGTGTGTGTGTGAGTGTGTGTGTGTGTGTTTGTGTGTGTGTTTGTGTGTGTGTGTTTGTGTGTGTGTGTTTGTGTGTGTGTGTGTATGTTCTGTATTTACTGTGGCCTGATGTGTGTGCATCATCCTGTACTGTGGCCTCCGTTCTACTTGTGACCTCATACACCCTGATGTCACAGCAAAATTGCCTTTATCATTAAAAAAAAGGAGATAAACAAGCAATTTTTAAATTTCCCGTCAACATGTCACGTCCAGCTAGCGGACCTGGGGGAATATATGCTGAAATGCTCAAATATGGATCAGAGAAACTACTCGAAAATCTCACATATATTATCAATCAATGCATAAACGGACATCCAGTACCTAATGATTGGAAAATTGCATTCATATCCTCAATACATAAAAAAGGAAACAAGCTGGATTGTAACAATTACAGAGGAATTTCAGTCACCAGCACTCTAAGTAGATTGTACGGTAGGATTCTTAGAGATCTAATATATAATGATTTTCATGAACAAGAAGAAGAAGAGCAAAGTGGATTTCGTGCAGGCAGATCTTGTAGTGATAATGTTTTTTGTCTTAAACAAATAATTGAGAAAAGAAGCGCCAGAAATATAGAGACTCATGTTACCTTTGTGGACCTACAAAAAGCATATGATACCGTTCCAGTAGAAAAATTATGGACGGTGTTGGAACAAACTAATATCAATTATACATACATAAAAGCGATAAAAGAACTATACAAAGGGTCAAAATTAAAATTGGAAATCGACTTTCAAAAGAATTCCTGGTAACAAAAGGCTTAAGACAGGGATGTTGTATCTCTCCAACTCTTTTTAAAATATATATCGCAGTGGCTCTAAAAAACTGGAAACGTAAAGTGCACGGCATTGGAATACAACTTAACGACCGATTTACTATATATACACTACAGTTTGCTGACGACCAAGTAATTGTAGCTAATGATAAAGAAGACATGGAGTATATGATGAGAAAGTTAACGGAAGAATACCAAAAGTGGGGACTAACAGTGAACGTGGACAAGACACAGTACTTATGTATTGGAAACGAATCCAGTGAGTTAGAACTAGACAATGGACAAATAATATCTCCATGCAATGAGTATGTATACTTGGGTGTCACATTTGATAAGACAGGAACAGACTGTACAGAATTGGAAAAAAGAATAGTAAAAGCAAAAAAGGTTATTGGATGTCTTAACAGTATTTTATGGAGCAGAGAGATAAGAAAGAATGTAAAATTTAACATATATGAAACAATGGTAAAAAGCACGCTGTTGTATGGAATAGAGACTTGTCGCGTAACAGAAAAATACAAAACAAAAACGGAGTGTCGAAATGGATGCAATAAGAAGATCAATGAGAATATCTAGATTAGATCACATAAGAAATGAGATCATAAAAGAAAGAATGGGAATCGAGGGAAGCATAACGGATGACATCACAAAAGGCAATTGATATGGTACGGCCATGTACAACGGATGAACGACGAAAGATTACCAAAACAGGTCCTAAAGTGGCAACCAGTAGGGCGCAGAAAAAGAGGACGTCCTAAACTAGAATGGCAACAGTCAATCCAAAGATCAATGAGTCAAAAGAATCTGACAGAAGATGATTGTCAGGATCGAAGGAGGTGGAGAATAGGCGTTGGACAACGTAGAAAAACGTTCTAAACCGACATAGTAGTAGTAATATGTCACGTCCTTTAACGGCTGATTTCCATTGATGTTTATTTTTCTAGTTAATAAAAATTTTAGACTTTGTGTACAAGATGCCACAAATCATGATGAGGCGTGCATCAACCCGACTTGTGGCATCATTGTATGGTGTCGCCCTCTGAAGTATACACTTTTAAGTTCAGATCAATATTTTTAAATGTGAATTGGTTTTGGATGAAGTGCTCATTTAACAAAATATTACTTTTATCATTAAGACCAAAATATTAGTTTTATCATTAAAACAGTGCTTTTATTTAAGAATAAACTCTGTCTTTTTACTTTAAATTCGTGAAAATGTATGGAAAACTTTGGCAATGTTCAGGGAAAGGAAAAGTCTGAAAATATTTAGAAAAAGTATGGGAAACTCGCGAAATGTTCTGGAAAACCCTGGAAATATTCAGGAAAAGTATAGAAATGTTCAGGAACAGTTTGAAACAATTTAGGAAAAGTCTGTAAATGTTTAGGGAAAGTCCGGAAATAGTCAGGAAATGTATGGAAAATTCGGGAAATATTTTGAAAAAATTCAAGAAAATCTGGAACATTTAAGAAAAAGTCCGGAAATGTTCAGGAGATACCTGGAATATTCTGGAAATATTAAAAAGAGTTTGTAAAAGTTTAGAAAAGTCTGGAAAACTTGGGAAATGTTCTGGAAGACTCTGGAAATGTTCTTGAAGACTGAAAAAGTACAGGAAAAGTCCAGAACTGCTCAGAAAAATGGTGGGAGTGTTTTCGGGCTGTTCGGCCGTCGTCGTTGGAAATTCGTTCTCGACGTTTCGCCATCTCGAGTGGATGGCATCTTCAGGAGATGTTGACTGTTTGTCGGCTTCTCGAAGACTTGGCGAAACGTCGAGAACGAATTTCCAACGACGACGGCCGAACAGCCCGAAAGCACACCCACCATTGGACGATGGCCGCGAAAGCCTTTCACAATTTGCTCAGAAAAAGTTTGGAAAACTCGGAAAATATTCTGGAAAACTCTGGAATAGTTTAGGAAAAGTCTAGAAATGTTCAGGAAAAGTCTGGAAATACGAGATATGTTTTGAAAAACCCAGGAAATATTCTTGAAAAACTTAAAAAGTCTAGAAATATTTTGGAAAAGATTGGGAGCTTTTAAGTCTGTAAATGTTTAGGAAAAGCCTTCTCGGGAAAAAACTTGAAAATTTCGGCAAATATTCTGAACACCTCTGGAAATGTTCAGGAAACATTTGAAAATGTTCAGGAAAGTTTGTAAAACTTTTCAGAAAAGTCCGGAAAGCTCCACAAGAGTTTTCGAAAAGTATGGAAATGTCTGGAAATACCCTGCAACAAATCGAAAAAATTCTCGAAAGGTCTGGAAAAGATTTGAAAAGTCTAGAAAATTATGGAATACTCCAAGTTCAGAAAAAATATGGAAAATGCGGGAAATTTTTTGAAAAACTAGAGAAACATTTAAGAAAAATCTGGAAAATTCAATAAAAGTCTGAAATTGTCCATGACAAGTCTGGGAATTTCTGTAAATGTTCAGGGAATTTCTGAAAAAGTCTGCGGATGTTCAAGAAAGCTCGGAAAACCCTGTTTTAGAAAATCTTTAAAGAACTCTGGAAATGTTCTGAAATTGCTTCGGGAACCATCCGAAAATGTTTAGGGAAAGCATGGAAAATTCTGGAAAAGTTTGAAATTGTCCTAAAAAGTATGGATTTGTTCAGGAAATATCTGAAAATGTTCTGGAAATGTTCAGGGAAAATATGGAAATCTCTCAAAATGTTCTGGAAAAAATCTGGACATGTTAAGAAAAGGTCTTGGAATGTTCAAGAGAATACTCGGAAAATGTTCTAAAAAACACTGGAAATTTATAGAAAAAGTATTGAAAAACCGGGAAATGTTCTGTAAAACTGTGGAAAAGTTCAGAAAACGTCTGGAAATATTCAGGAAAATAAGTGAAAACTCGGGAAATGTTTGAAAAAAGTCCGAAAAACTCTTTAGAAGTTTAGGAAAAGTATGGAAGCCTTGAAATGCGCTGGAAAAGGTTGAAGAATTTCAGGAAATGCAGGAAATAATCAGGAAAATTCTGCAAATATTTGAGAATACGACACTGAAGATAATTTTATTTCACAACTATTTTTTTGACTTTACACATGATGACTTTACCAAAAATCTAAAAAATATACAATATTGCGGTTAATTGTTTGTAAATGTTTATTTCTAAGTTGGCCAAAAGTATTGTTTGTTTCGTTTTCCCACACGTCTGCTGACGTATACCTACATTAAATTGAATTTTGGCATGAAAAAAGAGCAACATCGTTACACACCAGATAAATTGTATTTACTGTGGCATCTTCGTTACACACCTGGTAAATTATATTTACTGTGGCATCGATGCCACAAGTCACGTTGTTGCACAAATCTTTAACTAACTGTAACTTTTGAATGGAGGAGTGTATTGAAGTCTTAAGTCAGTGCAAAATTTTTTATATCTCTTCATCTTTCTCACTCTTGGCTTGGTCTCCATGAGGCCACAAGTCTGGATAATGCACAGATGCCACAATAAATATATGAACGGGTATAGGTGTGTGTGTGTATGTTGTGGCCTTTTAAAATGCGTTGGGTGCCATTTGGGGCAGCTTAAAGACGTTGCCGCCATTTTGTGACACTGTAATTAGAATAATGACAATTTGCCAACTTGTGACACAACAAAACCCCTGAATAATTAAACAAATATCTGGAAGCAGAACTGTATTTTCCAGCTAGGTAAAACATTGATATGCCCGGTAACTTTTATACAGTGGTGAAGGGGGGGTTCAGAAATAAGAAAATTTTAAGTGCGCCACATTATTTAATACCAATGTTTTACAAAGAAGTTCTTAAATAAAATACAGTTCAACCCAAACGTTGTAGCCAAACAATGAAATTCTACCTACTTCCGAGGCTTCCAGAGTATTTGTGTAATTAAAAAAACAAAAAAATTGACTAATAAACAGAATAAAATTCTAAAAGATTGAATGAAGATGACAAAAATAGAAGCACTTTACAGGTAGATGGACTCCTTTAACAGGTCATAGTATACCTACATCTGAGTCAGTAGTGTGAGACTCAGTTATATAAACGATTAAAAAAAGAAATATACACTTACAAAATCATTCCCATCATAGGGGAGATCGGGACCAAATATCTGCTGTCACCATTCTACGTTGGGTAGAATGAGACAGACAGCAACCCAGTCCGAGATCCACCCCATGAAGTAGAACAATGTAAGGAAACCGCTAAAAAAATATAACCTCATCTCTCTTTTTGTCTCTGCAAAGTTGGTCATTGGGATTGTACAAATAACACAAAAATTTAGTTCATCTTGTGTATTTCGAATATGGGGAAAAAAAAAAGGAAAATTATCAAAAAAAATAAAGATGAAACCAAGTTGAAACAACCTCTTTCAAAGGTACAGTACAATTTAAATGGAAGTTATGCCGCAAAATTGTGGTCATGACGTCATACCTTTATCTTGCGTTCACAAGAAGTGTTAAAATTAAACTGTGCAAAATTATATATGGAAAGATTATGTCTAAATGATATTGTGAAAATTATATATGAAAAAAAAATTATAGTTAAGGCTTGCTCCTACCTTGGTCCTTTAATTATTTAATAATTCTTGGTGTTTTATTTGGTAAACCTGGAAGTGTTGTTGGTTTTCCGACATACTCCTGCTACTGCTGTTCTTGGTTTGCCCGCGCCTCCCCTAATGCCCGCTTAGCACATCACGCTAGGGCAGCACATGGTGGTCAAAATGTTGTTGGTTCCTTGCCCCGAGCGTAAAACCCTGTGGAAAATGAAATGTTTCAGTTTCCTGGAATTCGTCAATTTTGCACGAAGTTCCCCTACACCGAGTAACTTAAATCGAGAACCCCATGTCGACTCAATAAAATAAAGTAGATTTAAACAGCTGAACTAAAATAACCCTAACGTACCTTTCCCAGGGTTACAACTGGCTCGTCCGGCTTCCCACCAGCGTCCAGCACAGCTGTCGATGGAATGGACAGGGCTGTAGACAAAGGAGAAAAACAATATATTGTTTTTATCCAACACGTGGTTAAATGAAAAATATAAAAACGCCAAAAATTCCCCACGTCTTTTGTCAAAAAAAAATACATTTCACACGAAAAATAATTACAATTTGGGAGGCAAATATTATCTTGAAGAGTCCTCAAATAATAAAAAAATGAAAAAAATAAAATCGAAATTACCACTGCTCTTTCCCGTACAAATGGCGTAGGCCGACTTAAATCCCCTTCAAAAGGATATGAGCGTCACTTCAGGATTCGCCTAAACACGACGGACTCACTTCTACAGTTTCTGGGATATCTCCTGCAATCGCTGCAGTGCCAAAAACCAAAAACAAAGGCGATCCCAGAAACTGTTGTCGACCCAGCCAAAATTCGTTAGCAAGAGACAAAGCACTTTGTCGAGAACACAAAAAAAAATGAAGCCACCGGAAACCGTTCATAGATTTGGTGGGGAGGGGGGACAGTAAAACGAGACTGGAAGAAAAACCCGCGGTTTTCAAACTAACCAATGAGGAAATACACCAATAGTTCCATACCGGTATATAGGGGCCAGCACCGACCAAGGGGACATTGAAAATAGGTAAAACGCGCATTGAGGTGTTGTCGGATCTATTTCCACGGTTGAAATTTGTATAACAAGGACGTCGAGACACCCTCCATACATAGACCGAACATTTGCCTACCGGACCCCTGCCAACATATCAAGTAGGAGAAGAATAACCAGACGGACTGTAAGAAGCTCAGCATTGAAACCATCAACTGTAAAATCAATTTCTGAAGATCAGGGCATGCATCAAACCCAGGAATATTCGAACACTCAACCAATTCCCATATGAGTAAAGCTATACTGAGTGTAGAATTTAGTTGTATTTTAGTTACAGTCTTAGTCAAAAGTTTCCTTTGCTCTTTATAAATGTTTTCTCTAAGATTCATATGGTTTGACGCAATTTTTGTAAAACATTTCTACATTAATAAAGTTGTTTCTGAACCTGAACCTAAAAATACACACTGAACTACTGCTTAAACTCGGCACAAGAGTGTTCAGATGTTAACTCACACGATTTCGTTTATTCTTTTAGTCTTGGTTTTTATCCCTCGTTTATCTCCCATTTACAAAAGTGCATAACTCGTATTTATTTTATCTTCTCCTCATCAAATTAATAAAGATATCAAAGGGGCGGAGCCTCGGTTGTTACTGGTCAAACCGTGGACCTAAATATGTTTTCGTGCTATCACAACTAGCTATGAGGTTCGGATTGTCCCAATATCCTCGAGAATAAACGTAAGGGAATGAAATGTTCATCTAAATGTTTCCCTCCTGTTACCGAAACCATTTGTGATGCGGCAACGCCGCCATTCCCCAGCTGTTTAATTTCATAAACGTCAAAGAGAATTACGAAGTGCAGATAAACAAAACAATCGAAAGTTTTTATGTGATTTTTAAAGAACTGTGATCTTAAATTCCAATTACGATGTCCAGATAATGCGATGTGCGTAGTGTCCACAGTAATTCGACGGAATGCCTCCTTCTAAGGTAACTTCCTGCACAGACAAAGCATTTCTTTACAAAACTTCCTAGACACTATATAACCTCCAAACCTAGCTCTATAAAATACCCTTAATTTGTGTACAGAAAGACGAGTCAAAGAGCCTTGATTATTTACCTAAATAAACAAATATGTAACGTTGCCTTAAACGTAAAAATGACACGTTACATAATCCCCCCCCAACTTCAAGACGATTAACCTAAAAGGTTAATCGGAGAGGTCCGCTGCCGACTCCCTGGCAGTACTTTACCCGATGGTTCCTGAAGCTCAAATATCCATAGAGAAATTTTATTCCTAATCACATAAGGACCAACGAATTTCGGTGCTAACTTCTTCGAGAAAAACTTCGCAGCATCTGACAACACATAGTTCTTCTTCCAAACACGCTGACCCACAGCAAAGTTGGGTACCCTTGTACGCAAATTATACTGAACTACGTTTTTCTCTCCTGCCACCTCTAACTTTCTCTTAACATCCGCATAGAGCTTCCAGAAACCTTCGTTCTTACTTTCAGCTGCAGATTGTACACCATTCTCTTCAGATAACAACACTGGGTTGGAGTAATCTTTTCCTGACAGACACATATTTCTACCAAAATTAACAAAGAAAGGAGAAATCCTGGTTGTCTCATGGGTTGCAGTACGAATCGCGCAGGCAAGTTTATGTATTTGTTCGTCCCACTTCCTGTGGTTGTCTTTCACATAGCAACATAACATGGTTTTTAACGTGCGATTCGTCCTTTCTGTTGGATTCGCTCCGGGGTGATGGTACGGATTATACTGAATTTTAACCTGATAACTCTCAGCAAAACGCTTAAACTCATTACTTTTGTACTGAGGGCCATTATCACAAAGTATCAAACAGGGTACTCCGAAGACCATAAATACTTGCTCCTCAAGATGCTTGACAACTGTGAGTAGGGGCTGTTCGCATTGGAAAAACTAAGGAAAACTTACTCAAATAGTCCGTAACGAATAAATCAGTCGAAATAATTTCCCAAGGACGAGTTGGTTTTGGGTGAGATATCATCTGATCAGATACACCTTGTGTATCACCTTTATGAGCTGCACAGACAAAGCATTTCTTTACAAAAGTTGCCACGTCCTGGCGCATTTTTGGCCAATAATATTTTTCTGTCAGTCTGTGGAATGTTTTATACACACCCATGTGTCCTGCGGTAGGAGGATCGTGAGCTTCTCCAATAATTCTACGCCTATGATCTTTGGGAACTACCTCTTTCCAATATTCGTTAGATGGTGAAAGTTGCGGGTATTCTTGTTTGACATATTTATACAACTTATTATCAGTGTATCTCCAATTCATAAATTTTAACGGTGATTCTACGACCCTCTTTACCATCTTTTGGTACCATCGATCTTTAATTGCTGTTGAAACATCTCTGGGCTGCGAAATTGTATCAATCATAGGTACTGCGCGAGACAACATGTCCGGGACAACTAAATCTTTCCCTTTCCGATGGATTACTTCAAAATCATATTGCTGCAGTTTTACAGACCAACGAGCAAGTCTTCCACTGGGCTCTTTCAAGCTATGAAGCCATTTTAAGCTAAAATGATCTGTAATGACCTTAAATGAGATCCCCTCAATATAAGGCCGGAGCTTCTCTATCGCCCAAACCAATGCCAAACATTCTCGCTCGGTGGTCGTGTAAACACGTTCTTGCTTAGTCAAAGATCGACTCAAATAGCATATGACCTTGTCTCCCTCAGGATAAGGTTGCGTTAAACATGCTCCTATTCCATATCCTGATGCATCTGTTTGAATGACAAATTCTTTGGTATAATCTGGACATGTAAGAATCGGTGCAGTCACTAAAAGTTCCTTAATCTTAATAAATGCTTTTTCGCAGTCTGGAGTCCAATCGAACTTTTGATTTTTCTTAGTCAGAGCTGTAATTGGAGCTATTATCGCTGAAAAATTCTCTATGAAACGTCTATACCAGGAAATTGTACCTACAACTCTACGAACTTCTCTGACAGTTCTTGGCCTCTGGAGCTCTAACATGGCTTTAATTTTATTAGGGTCAACTCGGATGCCTCGACGGTCCACTACGAAACCTAAATAAGTCATTTCTGGCCTACACAGTTGGCATTTTTCCCAACTTACCGTTATCTTTGCATTCTGCAATCTTCGTAGGACTTCCTCAAGAATTCTAAGATGTTCAGAAAAGCTCTGTGTGACAATTACGAGGTCATCGAGATATACGTACACGTAGGGGTCTAAATCGTTTTCTATGATGCTATCTATGAGTCTCTGCCAAGTTGCAGGTGCATTATGAAGACCAAATGGTAAACGCTTAAATTGGAAGAGACCTCGTCGACAGATGAATGCTGTTAGTGGCTTCGATGATTCTTCCATTGGTACTTGCCAATAAGCGCTTTTGATATCTAAAGTTGACAAGTATTTAGCATCTTTCAACTTGTCAAGAGTCTCGGATACGAGTGGTAAAGGATAACTATCACGCGCCGTCACTGAGTTCAATTTGCGGTAGTCTACACAGAAACGATATTTCTTTGTGTTTTCCTTTTGTACCATTACCACTGGTGAAGCCCATGAACTACTACTACGTTCTATCACATCCATTTTCAGCATTTCGTCGATTTCGTCATCAATAAGTTTCTGAATGACCGATGAGACCTTATATGAACGTTGTCTTATCGGTACTGCATCTGTTGTAATCTTATGCTCTACCCTGTCTGTACATCCTAGTGAGTCACCCATAATAGTCTTATATTTATCGACCAATTCCTCTAGTCGTTCTGATTCATAAGGCGTAAGAGTAGTTTGTTGGTCTGATGTTTCTAAATAACAAATCACATCTTTATTATCGGCAAAGTGCCACTCATTAGTACTTAAGTTCGGTACTATCCCCATCGAAATCCAAAAATCTAATCCCAAAATCAGAGTGTGTGGCAACTCAGGAACGACGACGACCTCTATTAACCTAAATTTATCTTGAACTCGCATAGGAAGCTGCACTGTCCCAATACTACTCGTGCTTTGACCATTTGCCACAATACAACTCGTCTTCTTCGTCGTATCCAGTGAAAAACCAAACCTCTCGATGATTGACCAACCATGATTCCCTAAAAAGGTACGTGAAGCCCCGGAATCCAACAAACCTAATAACTTATTTCCGAGCACATCCACTTCTAAATAAGGCCTCTCATCTTTAGGAGCATGACTTATCACATAATCTAAAACGTACGTTAGCCTATCGGTCGATGCTTGTTCAGGCTGACTCGAAGGTCGACCGCCTACGAACGCCTGGGTCCGTTTCCCTGACGATTACAATTTCGACATTCTCTGACCGTTACCCCTGCCTGACCACACGAATAACACTGCTTACCTCTAGATAATGCGCACCCGATTGCCATGTGCCCTGTTTGGTTGCATCTATAACAAACAACGTCCCTATTCGCCCTACCAGGTCTAGCACCTTGTGGTGGTTGTCCATCTCTGACATTTACACTAGACTGACCACTAGCTGGTTGCTGTCTGTCTCTATCAGCTCTAGCAGCGAAACTGCTTGCTGGCTGCTGCCTATCTCTGTTAAATATATTATCAGGAATATTCAAATTCTGTTGATTTGATGTCCCGGCACCTGATATTTGAATTGCATCAACCCCTGTTGGAAAATCGTCAAAATCGCTCTCTACGTCAACGTAGGCCAAGTCAGGTTCAATAGATTGGTTTCTTCTAGGAGTAAAATTCTCCTCCTCTAACCCATATCTCTGGTCTATTGTACGACACAAATCCTTTAGATGTGATAGGCTATTGACCTCAGTAGCAATCAACCCTTTTTTATAAATGTCCGCGATATTTCTGAAGACGATCGCTAATTTCGCCTCTTCAGAAACAGGACAGCCAAGTCTTTGAAAATACGTGTTCATGACAGCAATATAGGTCCCTATAGACTCTCCAGGGCCTTGTTTACGTTTTTGGATCTCCTTCAATAGCTTCTCGCCATATTAAGAAGGAAGATATTCTGCCATGAACCTCTGTTCCAGCTGTTCCCATGTATGGACTTCTCTACGAACATCTTTATAAAAAGTATAGGCTGACTTTTCAAAAAGATCGATGCCTGAGTACAGTAGAATCTTTTTGCTAACTCCTCTTGCCTGACTCAACTCGTCCACTCTCTCAAAAAATGCGGTGACGGAGATTGTACCCCTCTCACCTGTAAACTTTAAGTTCCACTTATGCGGAGGTACAGGTGCAACGTGATATGAAGTACCAGGTTCACTTGACATTGGTACTGGCGACGAACATGAAAATGGTCGTGACTGAGCAATTGGTGCTATGCTACTTTGGAGGGCAGCTAAACTCAAAGGAACGGTAGACGGTTGTTGATACTGAAAAGCTGTTGTACCGTAATTCTCAATCGGCATAGGGAGTGGTGCTTGTACTGATGTTTGAGTTGGGTTCGTTAGCACTTGCATTTGCAATGGAGTAATGACCGACGGTTGGTTTGTGGGCTGTTGAGCTGTTCTTTGTGTGCTCGAGAGCTGTGGTTGCGGGAAATGAGACTGGTTAGGTGTGTTGCCAGCATTTGTCGAGTGGTCTGAGCTTCGACTCGTTGATTGGGTTTCAGATGCTTCATCATCATCTGAGGTAACGCCAACTCTTAGTAAATCTGTTGCTTGGCTCTGCAACCTCCCAATCAAACTCAAAGTTTCCGCAACCAGTATGCCTTTCGTTTGGCTTTCTTCAAAGTTAGACGGATTCATGTTATTTATCCTGGCCAACACGTGTTCCAACCTTACAGCGATTTTTCTAAACTCTCCCCCCTTGCTCGTACCAGAGAACTTCTCTACCAGCGGTACTAGACTATCTAGCTTCTTCATGCAGCTAAAAGCATCCTGGCCAAATTTAAAGGGATACGGAGGGTATCTCATACTTCCATCGGTCCTTTCTCTCTGTCTAATCAGTATGAGCTGTTGCTTCATCTCTTCCACCGATCCAATGGCTATGCCTCGCCATGTTAATTCATAGATTAACTCGTCCTTGACTAAGTACCTTATGTCAGACAATCGACTCAAAGAAATAGCCATGGTGCCTTTTATATTAACACTTTAAAACTCTTAATTATACCTCCCAATTATAAAAAACTAAACCACGCAATAACAAACACAAAGTTCACTTTAAACTCACTAGTGAAAATCACTATAAATTTTCTCACAAATGTAGAAAATATAAAACTTAAATACGGGCAGACGCGAACAAAATCGAAGAACACCGGAGCAGTAAGAAAATAAAATTTATTTGCATTTAAAAATGTAATCATAGTTTATAATAATTATTTGCACAACCAACCATGACGTCCAACCTTGCAGAGAGAAATAACTACTTAAATCCTAAATTAGAATTAACAAGTAGCCATAAAAAGTTAAAAAAATAAAAGAGAGACAAGAGTTTTGGCAGTGTTCAGGTCTTATGTTCCACTCCTGCGTGAGTAAAACCAAAAAAAAATAATTGCGCTTATCCTAGCTGAACTGGATTAAAATTAAAGTTAAGTGATGTTTGTTTACCTCAGCAACCGAATAGGTAAATTTATCCCTAAATGGAACGTACAACAGACTACCTATAACAAAAAAAAATCCCAAAGCTGTTGTACACAGTTAACGCTAGGGTATACTCCTGCTATTGCAGAACGGCTCCACTAATAAACTCCTCAAAAAAAAACCCAAATCGCCGTATACAATGATTTTTCTACAAAGAATAAATCAAAACCCACTTTAACCTGCTTACCTACTCTGAGTTTACACGAAACATACATTGCTTAAGGTCACATCATCCCTTAATATATAAGTGAACGCAATAAACATCGGAACAGATGTTCATGTTATAGAAATCGTAAAATATGCTCAATTAAAAAAAAAACCGCTCGCTGAAATTGCGTCGAATTAGACTAGTAAGGACGTTGTGTGTAATTAAAAAAAAATTTAAAGAAAATTAAAAAAAAAAAATTACCGATGGTAATAAAAAATTTACACAAATAACGTCTTGGTAGGACTGCAACTCTCTAATAATCGTTAAAATGAAATTCCCAAAATTTTAACTAAATTGATGCAAACCATGGTCAAGAAGACCCTAGGATCGTACCAAAAGGTGTCCAAAAAAAATTGAAAACATTTTTTGGTGTCGACCACAGTAGCCTAATAATCAAAAACAATTAATTAGTGGGTCACTAAAATTTTCAAAATATTACTCTACCCTGGCTTGGAGTAGGGAGAAAAAAAAGTTAAAACAAATGATGATAGGTTGTTAACACGCGAGGGTTCGAAATGAAATTATATTTTAATTCAGAAAAAAAATATTTAAATAAACTGGTAGAACCATTGTAGGGACAAGGTACTACTATGCAGCAAAAAAAAAATTGCAACAAAAAAAATCAAGTTTCCCTTCTTAAAAAAAATTAAAAAAAAATATTTAAAAAATATTTTCAAAAAAAAATTAAAAATGTTTAAGTGGGGTTGCAGCTCCTATTAGTGAACCTTAAAAAAAATTAAATAAAATCAACACCAGAAAAATCTTATTCGAGTTGTCATGCAACAGTTTTTGTTCTTTTCCTTTAAAAAACAGTTGTCAGTTCCCTTTCCTCTCCCAAAACTGTGGCAATGTGAAAAGTAAATGAGCTAGAAAAATTAATTTACTATACAAAAGAAAATGTTGAAAATTAAATTTACTTAAGAATCATAAGGTATAAAAATCGTCATTGAAAAAACCAATCAGTTTAGGAAAAGTAAAAAAATATTTATGTTCCAAAAAAAACAACCGATGTTAGTGTATTTGTTTAAAATTATTACTTAAGGAAATAAGCAACGTTAGTACTTATTGACTGTACCACTATAATAATGTGAACCTAAGTTTTAAACTTTGCACTCAACCCCGTAAAGAATTATCTTGTGTGCACTTTCAAAAACAAATATGAAAACAATTTCAAGGTTCACCTATAAGAACGTTGCAAAACTAAATCTGCCTACTCAAGTGTTTTTACACACAACATCTAACAAAATTTTACTGCTTAATACATTCTCAGATCCTTATCCTGGTGTTCACGAGATATAAAATTAAGTTGTGCCCTATCCACAACTATTAGTCAAAGGAAAATTACCAAATATCCAAGGGCTAATGAGACTCTATCACCTACAATTGATATTTTGAAATGAAACAGTTGGGAATAATCCTGCATAAAAACCAGAAAACAAAATCAAGAACCAAAAACTATTACATTAATTTTAAATGAGCATAATAAAACTCCCGGCCCCAATTAAACTTTTGTTATCTCAACAAACTCGGCCTAAAACCAAAAAACTTTATTAGACCTAAGTATAATGTCAATAAAACCCAAAAACTTGTGATTTCCATTCCAATCCCATCTGGACTCTATATATTTCCAACGGTTAAACGCCCACAGGCGAAACAATATCTTATTTCAAAGAAAGGTGAAGGTATTTTGAAGCACCCTGTGAAAATAGGACACTATTATGGAAAATTGTTCAGATCAGTGTTCTTAATACTTTCCAACCTAAATATTTTCAAAAAAAAATGCAAAATGTTTAAGTGGGGTTGCAGCTCCTATTAGTGAACCTTAAAAAAAATTTAATAAAACCAGCACCAGAAAAATCTTATTCGAGTTGTCATGCAACAGTTTTTGTTCTTTTCCTTTAAAAAAACAGTTGTCAATTCCCTTTCCTCTCCCAAAACTGTGGCAATGTGAAAAGTCAATGAGCTAGAAAAATTTATTTACTATAAAAAAAAATGTTGAAAATTAAATTTACTTAAGAATCATAAGGTATAAAAATCGTGATTGAAAAAAAAACCAATCAGTTTAGGAAAAGTTTTAAAAAAAATGTTTATGTTACAAAAAAACAAACGATGTTAGTATATTTGTTTAAAATTATTACTAAAGGAAACAACCAACGTGAGTACTCATTTACTGTACCCCTATATTAATGTGAACCTAAGTCTTAAACTTTGCACTCAACCCCGTAAAGAATGATCCCGTGTGCCCTTTCAGAAAACCAAATATGAAAACAATTCCAAGGTTCACCTATAACGTTGTAAAACTAAATCTGCCTACTCAAGTGTCTTTACACACAACATCTACCCAAAAAAAAATTTACTGCTTAATGCATTCTCAGATCTTTATTCCTGGTGTTCACGAGATCTAAAATTAAGTTGGGCCCTTTCCACAACTATCAGTCAAAGCAAAACTACCAAATGTCCAAGGGCTAATGAGACCCTATCACCAACAAATGATATTTTGAAATGAAACAGTTGGGAATAATCCTGCGTAAAACCCAGAAAACAAAAATCAAGAAGCCAAAACTATTACATCAATTTTAAAAGAGCATAATAAAACTCCCGGCCCCAATTAAATTTTTGTTATCTCAACAAAACTCGGCCTAAAACCAAAAAACTTTTTATTAGACATTTCCCCTATTCCCTAAGTATAATGTCAATAAAACCCAAAAACTTGTGATTTCCATTCCAATCCCATCTGGACCCTATATATTTTTTAAACGGTCAAACACCCACAGGCGAAACAATATCTTACTTCAAAGAAAGGGTGAAGATATTTTGAAGCACCCTGTGAAAATAGGACACTATTATGAGAAATTGTTCAGATCAGTGTTCTTACTAATTTTTAACCTAAATATATCTAGTTCCCTCATGTGCATGTTACTATTTTAATTCCTATCATAACTAAACAGATTACAAAAATTGTCTTTCTCCGCAAATTTGCAAGGTCCTGGAAGATGTGAGATTCAGCCTGTAGGCCAAATTTGGATGTATTTTAATTTAGCGAAAACCGAAGTTGCGAAATCCTAAAAAGAATAGCAGGAACTCCTCGTTCCTCGATTTCTACACTCCGAACCAAACATTTCTTCCATTTCCACCCAGCTCGTGAGAGAAATAAAACCCTAATTATTGTAATATAAAAGGTAGCTAGCTCCTTTACACCCTGTACAACTATCAGATTTTAAAAAAATAGATGCCCTCATCAATGTTTAGTCGCCTAAAGGAAAACCTATTGTTTTTAACTTTATTCTTAGGTTGGAATCATTTAAAAAAAAACCAATGATCTTAAATTTATTGTTTAACCTGAACACTTTCCCATTTATTCCACAAAAGTGTATTGTAATTTAAAAATTTGCTTCATTATTTGAGGTCACCAGTATGAAATTATTTTAAAATTAAAAAAAATGAAATAAAAAAAATTATTTCCCAATTGTCCACAACTTCCAAGTTTTCATCCCTAAATACCTAGGTACTTTCTCAGTCTAACACCATCCATCGTTATCCAACATAACGCTTTAATTTCAGAAGCAACAAAACGAAGATTAAGTGAAAAAGCTAGGCAAGTAAGTTGGAAGTTGCTTTACAATGGGCGCAGATGTAAGGCCCCCTTAAGTACACGCCACTGTCCTGAAATGCAAACTAACGAAAAAACTGAAGACTAGCATATCTGCCGTCAAACAACATTTGGCATGAAATTAAAATAATTTCATATCATACCAGTATCCTCCAAAAACAAAACGTTTTTTTCTATAAGACCCAAACACTTAACCAATAAATCTTGTTATTTAAAATTATGATTCGGAAGTAAAAAGAAACTATGATTTGGAAGTAAAAGATTTATTTATTCCTGCCTGACTCAACTCAAGAAGTTCCCGTTTGGTCCCCTAAAAAAATATTACCTGTCTGGTCACCCTTTAAAACTACGACCACTATACAAACCGTTTTGACCAAAACAAGAATTCGAGAAGTTATGTTTACCGAAAAAAAATAATCTCTTTAAGAAAAATATTTTTTTTTTAAAGTAGTAAAATTTTGAAATATTTCCATCAATTACCCCCGCCTAGCATTTATATTTAGTTGAAAGTCTCTCTTAAATTCACTGACCAATTTCACGGCCTCACAATGACATTACTTAAAAAAATTACTGAACTTTACAAATGAACTAAAAAAAATCAAAAAACTTATATCTATATCTGTCTCAGTTAAACATTTCTTTTGTGGTATTATATCTAGTTGGGCTTCAAATTCATTTTCTCTGTATTCAATCCGGAGCAGGCAAAACTTCTCAAGGCTCAAACATAAATGTTTGCTCTCCATTGGCCATGACCAAGCTATGACCTGAACGCAGAAAAAAAATACAGAAAAAAGTAATTGTGAACCAGAAAAACTTTAATTGATAGAAATACCCGTAGGTCATTTTTTTAAAAAATGCACTCCAAAGCCCAACGCCGTATTTTCTACCAAAAAAATTTCACCAGTCACGAAACACAACTAGACAACTAAACCAAAGACCTAAAAACTGTCTTTCAAAAAAAATACCCCAAAAAAAAATGTTATCTGGACCTCTGGCGTTGATCTTCAGCCAATATGTTGCTCTAGGGATTTTAGCCTTGTGTTTCCTAACCTCCCGAGCCGACACTAGTAGTAGTAGTACCCTTCTCTGACCCGATGTAACTGAGTGACGTAAGATCTTAATTGTCATCAACAGTTACCACCAAAAAAAAACAAGAAAAGAAAATGACAAAGCAAAATAAACTCATTTTCCTTTTCTTTCATTACTAATTAATACTTTCAACTAAACAAAGCTATCAGCTGTTAAGCTATATTTACTTTAAAACAACTCAGCCAAGAAAAATTTGTGTGAAACCCTGTAAAAATATTCCAATTTCCAAGTGGTGATATCCCACAAAAAATTAAAATCACAAAAAAAAAATAACTTGTTGAATTAAACAAATTGACTGCACTAAAAAATAATCGGTGAAACAGTTTCTATCTTATCACAAGCAGGAAATAATAACATATTAGTAGTAGGCAACCTGCAAAAAAAATTGTTAGAAGAAAACACACTACCTATGTCATATATTTAAAACATAAAAAGACCATGTCTGGAGGTCCATCCACCTATAAATCAACAAAAAAATTGAAGTAAATTTACATTGTTGTATTTATTCTTCTTTAAAAAAATTAAAAAATTAAAACATGTTTTCCGTACAAAAAACTTTAAAGAATTAAGACATGAGTTGGACTCCGTTCAATAAAAACTCCTATGTTTTTTATCCACTTATTCTTCCTTAATACCTAAAAATTAATATTTTATTTTCCAAGAAAAACTTGTGAAGATAAGCTAACAAAAAACTATGAGAATCACTAAAACAACAAAACGAGTTCCAAATCAACCAATATTACCAAAAAAATATTTAAAAAGTGTTATTTCCGAAAACCAATGATCTTGTTTTTTATTAAAAAAAATGATTGGGTGTCAAAAACACCGACAGCCACTGAAAGCCTTTAACCTGGCTTTGGCTGTACCACAAAAAAAATTTTTTTTTTTAAATTCCAAAAAATTCAAAAAAAAGTTTTTTCTTTTTTTTTCAAATAAAAAAAAAAGAACAAAAAAAATTACATCAGATGTTAAAAAACTAGCCAAAACACACGTTGGGCGCCAATTTGTGGCCTATTAAAATGCGTTGGGTGCCATTTGGGGCAGCTTAAAGACGTTGCCGCCATTTTGTGACACTGTAATTAGAATAATGCCAATTTGCCAACTTGTGACACAACAAAACCCCTGAATAATTAAACAAATATCTGGAAGCAGAACTGTATTTTCCAGCTAAGTTTTTTTTTTATTTTATTTTTTTTTATTTGTCAAACACACTGTGTTTTTCTTATTACAATCTAGTCAGTAAGACTAATTAGCAATTTTGTTTTAACTTAATTTACTAGAAAAGTCAGATTTAAACTTAGGGTTCACTCAACAGTTCTCCCCGCTTTGTTTAGTCTGTAACTCACATTTGTGTTGTGTTTATAGCATTATTTTGTTTTATGTGTAATTCACTTAGTTTACTAGCTCAAACGGCTTCACTCTTTTTAGTCGTCGAACTAGCATAGTATTGTCTAGAAGCTGAATTGCTTCCACATTCACATGCCGATGGAGTCTATCTTCATGGCTTTTTGCGTACTTTTTTATAGTCTCTGCTACAGTTTCGATTTTTAGATCTCGATGAAGGTCACTATTTCGAACGTACCAAGGTGCATTCACAATGTTTCTTAATACTTTATTTTGAAATCTCTGTACAACTAGAATGTTACTCTCTTTAGCACAACCCCATAGTTGAATACCATATGTCCATACTGGTTTCAGTATTTGTCTATAAAGCAGTAACTTATTATGAATTGTTAAATTGGACTTCCTTCCAATTAGCCAGTTCATTTTTCTATACCTTATCTCAAGTTCTTCTTTTTTTTTCTTAACATGTGCTTTCCAGCGCAATTTGGCATCAAGTGTCATACCTAGATATTTTGCCTGATTCGAATATGGTACTGGAATGTTGTTAATTGTTATTTGTATGTGATTTATATTTTTGTTTGTAAAATCAACATGAATTGATTTGGTTTCATTTAATTTTATTCGCCACTTTGTGGTCCAACTGTGAATTTGGGTGACTGCATCCTGAAGTTTTTCTATGCATTTTTCAATAGATTTTTCTACCGTCAATAAACCAGTATCATCGGCAAATGTTGCTAAGTGACAATTTTCTGGCTTTGGGATATCACAAGTGAATAATAAGTATAGATAAGGGCCTAGTACGCTACCCTGGGGCACGCCTGCTTGAATTTCTCTTAAATTTGAGTATGAGTCTTCCTGTTTTACTCTAAAATGTCTATCAGATATGTATGATTCCAAAATATCCGAATATTGTTTTGGCAGAAACCTTTTTAGTTTAAAATTAAGGCCTTCATGCCACACTTTGTCAAATGCTTGTGCTACATCTAGAAAAACTGCAGAACAAACTTTTCCCTCTTCTAGTGCTTTTTCTATTATATTAGTAATTCTGTGTACTTGATCTATTGTGGAATGCTTGTCTCGAAAACCAAATTGATGAGATGGAATAATTTCTTGTCTTTCTATGATGGGTTTTATTCTTTTAAGCAATAATTTTTCATAGAGCTTGGATATAATTGGCAGCAAAGATATTGGCCTGTAAGATGACACGTCATGGAGTGGTTTTCCTGGTTTTGGAATCATGATAACTTCTGCAACTTTCCACAGTTTAGGTACATACCTAAGCCTAAAAGACGCATTAATTAGGTTGCATAGTTTTACGATAGCTTTTCTGGGGAGTTGTTTTATGACTACCCCGTTAATAAGATCATACCCTGTTAATATTTCTTTTGGTGATGTAAGTATATGGTCCTCGATTTGATGGGGTTCATTTAAATGAAAGTGTTCATCTGGTGCTTCGTGGGGCTGAAATGTTTTTTCTAAATGACTTGCAAAAATATCTGCTTTTTCTTCGTTACTCCTTGCCCACTGGTTGTTAGATTTTCGTATGGGTGGAATTTGGATAATTGGTCTTTTAAAATCTTTGGTTGCTTTCCAAAGGGAATAGTCGGTATTTTTATCATCTGTAAGTTCATTAAGAAAATGGTTAATAGATTCATTTTTTATTACTAGAATTTCTCGCCTAATGCGCTGCGTCATGTTGTTGAGATTTATTTTGTCCCGAGGATCACGGCTTTGTTGCCACTTTCTTCTTAGTTTCCTTTTTTCCAATATAAGGTCTCTAATTTCCTTTGGATAGTTTTTTCCCTTAAAAATTATCTTTGGTTTTGGACTGTTTTCCCAAGCTGCTTGTTGAATATTTGTAACAAAATAATCAACTTCTTTATCGATTTGTTCTGGCGTTTGCAATGGTACTGATAGGTTTATTTTTTCTGACAGACTTTGTTTAAAACTAATCCAGTCAGTCAGTTTATTAACTAGTGAGATATTTGCTTCTTTCTTTATTATGTTTTTACTAAGAGTTAGAATAATAGGTGAATGATCTGAGTGTAAATCAAAACTTTCTTCTATATCTACAAAACTTAAAGATATATTTTTTACTATAAAAAAATCAATTAGATCTGGAATTTTTCCTGGATCTGTTGGATAGTATGTGGGCTTACCAGTTGATATCGGCTCACATTGATATTCACTAATAGCTTGCAAAAGTTCTTTTCCTTTAGAGTTCGTCAGTCTAGATCCCCAGTAGGTATTTTTTGCATTAAAGTCACCTCCAATTATAAAACGGTTTCCTAATTTTCTGAGAAAATTAAGATATTGATTTTTCTTTAGTAAGTGCCTTGGTGGTATATAGACAGCACTTATGACTAATGTATATGTTTTGGTTTTTACACTTACTAATGTAGCTTGAATCTCCATGGTTTTATATCCCATCTCCTCATAGTGTGATATATTTTCTTTAATTATTACAGCACTTCCCCCATGTGCAGTATTGCTAGGGTGAGTTGTATGATACACTTTATAACCTTTAAATTTAATGTGAGACTGGTTAGTGAAATGTGTTTCTGACACAAGACAGACGTCAATTTTTTCTATGTCTAGAATAACTTGCAAGACTTGCTGATGTTGCAAGAGACCATTGGCATTCCAAGCTAGGATTCTAAGATTACTGACCATTTTGAGGCATATTGGTAGCTCCGTTATTGCTACTTTCTAGTTTAGTTAATCGCTCATCAAGTTTGTTCAATTTCTCCAAAATTAATTGTAGTGTTTGTTCCATAGTATTTTGACTACTGATATTAATATCAGGTATAGTAGCTGTTGCTGCTACTTGGCTGTATGTTCTTGTCACAGAGTTTTGTGTGACTGTGTTTCTTGTCTGTTGGTTTTGTCTATTTGTACTCACGTTTGGTATGAGATTCGGTTTCTTAGGTTTATTTTTCAATTTTTGTATTTCCTTAGCAACAAGGCATCCTCTGTAGTTAGCAGGATGCTTGCCTCCACAGTGGATGCATTTTGGCTCAGATTCTTTTGGTTTGGGGCATTCTACAGTAAGATGTTTCCCCGTGCATTTTACGCAACGTGGTTCTTTAGCGCAATATTTTTGCGTGTGTCCATAAGATTGGCATCTTTTGCATTGAGGGACTAACTTTGAGGTTTTTAGTGCTTTTATTTCCACTTCAATCCCAAGGATACTGGAAATTTCAAAAATTTTGTTGATATCTTCATCGTGGCTAAATGTGAGCATAAACATGTTAAGAGGTTGTCTTGTTCTCCATTTAAGTTTGTTGCTGGCCTCCAGTGCCTTAAAACCTTTTTTTTGTAGATCAGCTACAATTTTTTGTGGGTCACATGAGAAGTGTAGCCTATTCGCTATTACTCTGATTGGCCTTATTTGTTTGTTTTCGTATGAGTGCCATTGATGCTTTATTTCATTAAGCATTTTAGTAACCAGCCGATAGCTGTCTGCGTATTGTACATTTATTTTAATATTTTCGTTATTTAAAACTTTTATTTTAACTCCTTGTATGATATTTAACTTTTCATAAATATCATTAAAATTATTTACGCCATTTACCATAATCGGTGGAGGTAATGGAGCTTTTTTAACCTTAGTTGGGGGTTCTTCATTTTGTGTTTTATTGGAGGGCTCTCCAGTGCCCGAGCTTTGTTGTGGTGGTGAGAGTGAAGTATCCATTCGACGTTTTTTCCAACCTTTTCCTTTTTGTCTGATCCACTCAGTTTCTCTTGCCAGATCGTCCTCATCAGTAATGTAGTCCATGTCAGACTCTTCTTTTTTAGTGACTTTTGTCTCTAAATCTGCAAATTTTCTTTGCATACTTTCCAGTTGACTTCGGAGATAATCCACTTGTACACTAAGTGAATTTTTTTCGTTTTGGGATTTTTTCCATTCGCTATATAAAACTTCTTCATTTTGTGTTCTAGCATGGCTATCCTGAAATAATTCGGCATTATCCATTTTTTCTTGATTTTGTTTGGGCTTTTCGCTAATTTTTAAAACAAGTTTCACAGGTGATGGTACACTTTTTTTGCTTTTAAACATGATATATTATTTATAATACACATTGTATATAGATTTTTAACAAAGGTATTTCGCGCGCGAGGTTTATTGTAAACAAAACAAACTTCGACTTTGACCTCGTTAGTACTATCATGCAGGTACGATGCAATATAACCGTACTGAACTGCGATCGAACGAATACTTTCCAGCTAAGTAAAACATTGATATGCCCGGTAACTTTTATACAATGGAGAAGGGGGGGTTCAGAAATAAGAAAATTTTAAGTGCGCCACATTATTTAATACCAATGTTTTACAAAGAAGTTCTTAAATAAAATACAGTTCAACCCAAACGTTGTAGCCAAACAATGAAATTCTACCTACTTCCGAGGCTTCCAGAGTATTTGTGTAATTAAAAAAAAATTGACTAATAAACAGAATAAAATTCTAAAAGATTGAATTAAGATGACAAAAATAGAAGCACTTTACAGGTAGATGGACTCCTTTAACAGGTCATAGTATACCTACATCTGAGTCAGTAGTGTGAGACTCAGTTATATAAACGATTAAAAAAAGAAATATACACTTACAAAATCATTCCCATCATAGGGGAGATCGGGACCAAATATCTGCTGTCACCATTCTACGTTGGGTAGAATGAGACAGACAGCAACCCAGTCCGAGATCCACCCCATGAAGTAGAACAATGTAAGGAAACCGCAAAAAAAATATAACCTCATCTCTCTTTTTGTCTCTGCAAAGTTGGTCATTGGGATTGTACAAATAACACAAAAATTTAGTTCATCTTGTGTATTTCGAAAATGGGGGAAAAAAAAGGAAAATTATCAAAAAAATAAAGATGAAACCAAGTTGAAACAACCTCTTTCAAAGGTACAGTACAATTTAAATGGAAGTTATGCCGCAAAATTGTGGTCATGACGTCATACCTTTATCTTGCGTTCACAAGAAGTGTTAAAATTAAACTGTGCAAAATTATATATGGAAAGATTTTGTCTAAATGATATTGTGAAAATTATATATGAAAAAAAAATTATAGTTAAGGCTTGCTCCTACCTTGGTCCTTTAATTATTTAATAATTCTTGGTGTTTTATTTGGTAAACCTGGAAGTGTTGTTGGTTTTCCGACATACTCCTGCTACTGCTGTTCTTGGTTTACCCGCGCCTCCCCTAATGCCCGCTTAGCACATCACGCTAGGGCAGCACATGGTGGTCAAAATGTTGTTGGTTCCTTGCCCCGAGCGTAAAACCCTGTGGAAAATGAAATGTTTCAGTTTCCTGGAATTCGTCAATTTTGCACGAAGTTCCCCTACACCGAGTAACTTAAATCGAGAACCCCATGTCGACTCAATAAAATAAAGTAGATTTAAACAGCTGAACTAAAATAACCCTAACGTACCTTTCCCAGGGTTACAACTGGCTCGTCCGGCTTCCCACCAGCGTCCAGCACAGCTGTCGATGGAATGGACAGGGCTGTAGACAAAGGAGAAAGACAATATATAGTTTTTATCCAACACGTGGTTAAAAGAAAAATATAAAAACGCCAAAAATTCCCCACGTCTTTTGTAAAAAAAAATACATTTCACACGAAAAATAATTACAATTTGGGAGGCAAATATTATCTTGAAGAGTCCTCAAATAATCAAAAAATGAAAAAAATAAAATCGAACTTACCACTGCTCTTTCCCGTACAAATGGCGTAGGCCGACTTAAATCCCCTTCAAAAGGATATGAGCGTCACTTCAGGATTCGCCTAAACACGACGGACTCACTTCTACAGTTTCTGGGATATCTCCTGCAATCGCTGCAGTGCCAAAAACCAAAAACAAAGGCGATCCCAGAAACTGTTGTCGACCCAGCCAAAATTCGTTAGCAAGAGACAAAGCACTTTGTCGAGAACACAAAAAAAATGAAGCCACCGGAAACCGTTCGTAGATTTGGTGGGGAGTGGGGTCAGTAAAACGAACTGGAAGAAAAATCCGCGGTTTTCATACTAACCAATGAGGAAATACACCAATAGTTCCATACCGGTATATAGGGGCCAGCACCGACCAAGGGGACATTGAAAATAGGTAAAACGCGCATTGAGGTGTTGTCGGATCTATTTCCACGGTTGAAATTTGTATAACAAGGACGTCGAGACACCCTCCATACATAGACCGAACAGTTGCCTACCGGACCCCTGCCAACATATCAAGTAGGAGAAGAATAACCAGACGGACTGTAAGAAGCTCAGCATTGAAACCATCAACTGTAAAATCAATTACTGAAGATCAGGGCATGCATCAAACCCAGGAATATTCGAACACTCAACCAATTCCCATATGAGTAAAGCTATACTGAGTGTAGAATTTAGTTGTATTTTAGTTACAGTCTTAGTCAAAAGTTTCCTTTGCTCTTTATAAATGTTTTCTCTAAGATTCATATGGTTTGACGCCATTTTTGTAAAACATTTCTACATTAATAAAGTTGTTTCTAAACCTGAACCTAAAAATACACACTGAACTACTGCTTAAACTCGGCACAAGAGTGTTCAGATGTTAACTCACACGATTTCGTTTATTCTTTTAGTCTTGGTTTTTATCCCTCGTTTATCTCTCATTTACAAAAGTGCATAACTCGTATTTATTTTATCTTCTCCTCATCAAATTAATAAAGATATCAAAGGGAGCCTCGGTTGTTACTGGTCAAACCGTGGACCTAAATATGTTTTCGTGCTATCACAACTAGCTATGAGGTTCGGATTGTCCCAATATCCTCGAGAATAAACGTAAGGGAATGAAATGTTGATCTAAATGTTTCCCTCCTGTTACCGAAACCATTTGTGATGCGGCAACGCCGCCATTCCCCAGCTGTTTAATTTCATAAACGTCAAAGAGAATTACGAAGTGCAGATAAACAAAACAATCGAAAGTTTTTATGTGATTTTTAAAGAACTGTGATCTTAAATTCCAATTACGATGTCCAGATAATGCGATGTGCGTAGTGTCCACAGTAATTCGATGGAATGCCTCCTTCTAAGGTAACTTCCTGCACAGACAAAGCATTTCTTTACAAAACTTCCTAGACACTATATAACCTCCAAACCTAGCTCTATAAAATACCCTTAATTTGTGTACAGAAAGACGAGTCAAAGAGCCTTGATTATTTACCTAAATAAACAAATATGTAACGTTGCCTTAAACGTAAAAATGACACGTTACAATGTGTATGTGTTTGTGTGTGTGTGTGTGTGTGTGTGTGTCTGTGTGTGTGTGTGTGTGTGTGTGTGTGTATGTGTGTGTGTGTATGTGTGTGTGTGTGTGTGTGTGTGTGTGTGTGTATGTGTGTGTGTGTTTGTGTTTGTGTTTTTGTTCATCAAATCAAATCAAAATTAGCTTTATTAGTCAGAATACAATAGTATACATTGACAAAGCCGTGCTTATCTAAAGTACAAATATCCAACTAAAAGCTTTATAACTATGGAGATACATTAATCCCTATCAAAATAACAATAATAGAAAAACTAAATAAAGTTTAAAAATAAATTTAACTAACATTTGATGTACCTACTTTTAATTGCTAACGCCATAATTTTATTTAAGTTCAAATACAAAAATTGGCTTTATTAGTCAGTCATTTATCCAATTATAGTCTATTGAACACTAAATAATTATTATTGATTTAAAATTATTTAAATAAAAAAAAGTCAAACAGTCAAACTTAAAACTATATAAAAATCGGTTAAAATAAGAAAAATCTAAAATTTGATTAAAACATAACGACGCCAAAATTTAAATTCAATGAAAATTATTGATTTAAAATTATTTAAATAAAAAAAGTAAGTCAAACTTAAAACTATAGATAAAAATTGGTAAACACAATAAAAAGCTAAAACTTGATTAAAACAAAACGACGTCAAAATTTACATTCAATAAAATCAAAACCCCACGATTTGTGTCAGATTTTGTCAGATAAACCTAAATATAAAAATAAATAGTTTCAGTCAGCAAAGTATTCTTCCAAAGTATAGTAAGCTTTGCTCGCTACAAAATCTTTTGTTTTTCTTCTAAATTTCCCTAGATTTTTTATTTCTCGAAACTCAACTGGCAAATGATTAAAAAGCTTTTTTCCATTGTAAATAAATGAGTTTTTAACCAAAGTTGAGCGAGGTATAGGAAGATTAAGAGTAAAAGTATTACGAATGTTATACTGTCTAGGTAATGATAATTCATGACGATACTTTTTAAACATTAAACATACAGTTTCTAAAATAAAAATACAACACAAAGTTAAAATTCTATGTCTCAAAAAAAGAGGCCTGCAAGAAACGCGCTTTTTGACTCCACACAAATTCCTTATTGCCCTTTTTTGGAGGACTAAACTGAATTTATTAAAAACTGCGAACAGGATCCCCAAAAGCAAATGCCATATCGAAGATGCGATTCTACCAACGAGTGATAAACATTTTTGGCAACATCCAAGCCAAGGTTATCACCAATCACTGACAGCATAGCAGTTTGAAGCAATTTTACTTTGAAGGTTTGCAATATGCTTATCGAACTTTAGACATCGATCGATTGTTAGACCTAAAAATCTGTTTATTTCTGGATTTGATAAAACTTAATTTTCTAGTGTGATATCACCTATATCACATTTAAAATTTAAAATGTGTGTTTTTGATATATTAAAGGACAGAAAGTTTGCGTCACACCATTGTTTTATTTTACAAATATCGTTCTGAACATCAATATTTAGTCTGTCTATATCAGTATTGTGCCAAAGAACTGTGTTATCGTCACAAAAAGCTGTTATTTTGCTCGTAATGTCAATGTTTGGTAGGTCATTAACAAAAACCAAAAATAATAATGGGCCCAAAATTGAACCCTGAGGAACACCAGTATCAACTTCTTGTTCAATTGAAGTTTCTTTGTTAAAAAAAACTGATTGAAGTCTGCCAGACAAATATGAGCGAAACCAATCTAAAGCTATGCCTCTGACTCCATATTTTTGCAGTTTTTGCATCAATATTCTGTGATTCACACAATCAAAGGCTTTCGATAGATCACAAAATATAGCAGCAGCCTTCTCACCAGAGTTATGCTTAACATAAAGGTCTTCCAAAAAGCCAAAAATAGCGTCGTCGGTACTTTTTGCAGCCTGAAAGCCGAATTGGTGACTATTTAACAGATTATTTTTAGTTAAAAAAGCTGTTAAGCGAATTTGTACCAGTTTCTCGACTATTTTAGCTAATGTAGGCAATAAGGCAATCGGTCGAAAATTTGATGGGTTATGTTGGTCTCCCCCCTTAAACAATGGAACCACAACTGCTTTTTTGAGTGTTTCTGAAAATTTACCGGTAGAAAAAGATAAATTAATTGCTTTAGCCAAATTTTCAAGTGCAACGTCCGGCAATGCTTCAAAAATTTTTATTGACATTTTATCCCACCCTGACGCTTTTTTGTTTTTTAATTTTTTAAATATGGTTTTAATTTCCTCAATATAAGTTGGGGCCAAGAAAAAACTATCCTGCACATGGACATTTGTTAGATAGCTCAAAGGGTCGATAC